>SSNS01000184.1:246209-422076 GCA_006937985.1 Aphyosemion australe
GCGTGTGTGAGGGAAGAGCTTTAATTTCTGATATAAAGTACTGCTCAAGAGTGATTGTTAGCAGATATATTTTCAGGTCGGTTGGCACTTTCTGTTTGTGTTAGCAACATTAGTAAACATTAGCATACATTGTTTTTGTAGCTGTGACCGTGCATGGTGGCAAAAGACAGATTTTGAAAGGTAGGTCTATTAGAAACGTATGTTATACTAGGTTGCCATGCATTGTCAGATTTACTACTAAACACTTCACTATGGAAGTATTTTGCATATTTTTGTCTCATGACAATTTGTTTAAATTCTCCAAAGGTGATTGAGATGCTTGGCCAAGTACTGGTGGTTGTAAAGGAAGTATCAAGAGATATGTGAAATGGCAGATGCTAAAAGTACTCCAGCTGGTGGTGAAGGACTATGCTAGCCACGACCCAACTGATGTTCCCCATCCAACCAATGAGGCCGAATCCTTGCTGGAAAATAAGCCAGTCTGTCAAAAGATAGTAAGTTGACAAACTGCTGCAGAAAAAAAACATTCTGTATATGTGGTGTCCCTATTTCATTACATAAACATACAAACTGGCATGAATTTAAAGCCATTTTTCCTCTCATCTCACTAAATTGCCCACTGGCTTTAGTGGGAGACACTAATTCCACCTGTATGAGTAGAAAATTGTTTTTGACTGGAATTGCTCCGATCTGATCATGTCATCAGAAATCGAGCCCGATCACATGAAAAAACAAAACAACAACAAATATGCCTTTTTAAATTCATTGTGTAATAGAGATTTTCAAACGGAATAACAATGGCTTAGTTTTAATTTAAACAAGTTCCTCTACAACATTGTTTCTTGGACAAAAACAACATGGTAATGTCACACAATTTACAGCAGGCAGGGATTCAGACCATAGATATCATATAAACACTAGATGCCTTAACTGGGAGTCGACAGCGTCCCTACACGGCGGCCATCTTACCTCAGACAGCTTATGTTCCGTTCTCAATGGTAGCAGATGGAAGGTGAGTGAACAACTTAAACAAAAACACTCTTAACTCGATTAAATATTAACGGATTTGCAAGCGGTTTGCATTATTACAAACCTTATAACACATAGGCTTGATAGGGCATACTTTAACATTTTTAAATTAATGGGCCAAATCCATCATATTTTACAGCCACATCTCTGGCGTTTATAACAAACCAAACCGTTTGAAATTCAGTTGAAAATTGAGCAAGTTAGAGTTATTTAAATAGTACATTCACCATTGACATCATTGTTACGAAAGGGGGCAGCTGTCCGAGGTAAGATGGCCGCCGCGTAGGGACGTTCGTCCAATTGACGAAGAGTGCGGGTAAGGCATCTAGTGATATATATGATATCTATGATTCAGACACCATAACATGTAGCTGTTAGCTAGCAGACTAACGCAGAGCTAACGTATCTCCTCAGGAGAGCTAAACTGTCTGTTTGGTGGTATTTTAAATCCGACAGCAAAGGCTGAACAACAGCCACTTGTAATGTGTGCAAACTGGGTATTTAACATGGTGGAAAAGACATAGTTGCATGAAACACAGTCTTCAAAACAAACTACTTTCTCTTTTGACTTTTCCCTTCAGGCATCACCAAAGCAAAGCACCAGTCGCCATTAAGTCCCAGTTTGCCTCTAATAGTCCCAGTTCACAGTGGTAACTTGGAAAGTTACGCTAATAAACTAAGAAAAATTGCAGATGTACAGCAAAACACCCGGGTTTCTCAGTCTTCTGTAGCACCTGAGCCGCTCATGGTAGTTACAGGAAGGGACAGTTAGCCTGCCGGCTGTGGTGCAGTGTGCCTGCCTCATTACAGGAACACACATCGCTCAACACTTCCGCATATTGAGGGAGTAAATAATTTGAAATTTGAGCAACGACACTACTTATAAACAGATTATATTTTAATTAATGTACTGAACAAGTGAAAGTGAAACTTAAAGGGTGAGTCACACCATGGGTGGAGTCTTACTTCACCCACATTTCCTGTTAGAAAAATGTTTTGAGTTGTATCATTTCATATCAGCAGGTGAGTGGCCGAGCCAGCTGGAGGTGCGGCCGAGACTCGGCTGGAGTAGTATGGGACAGACGTCACCCCTCACACCTTAGCCATCATCTGTGGCTGATTCAAAATCAACGTAGAGCAGAGTTTTAATCTGAGGATGGAGAACTAATTACGGTTTTAGGCTGAATTTTTAGATTTTAAATAAGATTCACTAAAAAGCCAAAATAATGACTACACATGTCTACAGTACTATTAGACATTCACCTATACAGGTTATCAGCAAAGTTGATTTAGGCGTTACTCGCTCTTTAAAGGACAACTTGGATGTGTTTTCCTTTTTTCTTCATATTTTAATGCTTTGCTGAAGGATCGGATTGGGACTTGGTGTTGGCAGATACTCAAAATCAAATGACTTGGACTCAGATCGGGGGCAAAAAAATGTGATCGGAGCATCCCTACTTGTGACCTGTTTGATGAACAGTCTGTGTGTAAAAAATCTAAGGAATGTAAAGGAAATGATGTTCCTAGTGATGAAATTGTCATTCAACTTTTGCATTATTTATGTCTTTCAGCTGCTGGTCGGCAGTATGACTGAAAACTGACACAACAGACCTTCAGCGACGCTGTGAAAAGTTGGCTATGTTACACCCTTTGGCATGCAGGAGGCAAACTAACGACTAAATGTAGGTGAATTTGGTATTTCTAAATTGCTGTTTGTATAATTAGTATTTGTTTAGTAGTACAACTCCAATTCCAAGAAAGTTGGGATTTTGTGTGAACTTAAAAAAAATAAAAACTATAATTCTCAAATAATGCAAAAAACATATTTGATAATAGTCCATGTTAGTCTAGTGTTCAGCTTTTACAGCATTTTATCGGCCCTATCCCAACTGTTTGAGGCATGTTGCAAGTATATGAGTGTATGTTCAACCCCCAAAGCAGTCCCCAGTTTACACAGTTGAAATGTTGCACTATTCTCTATCAAATAAATGGCTTGCATGATTTGAAAAAATAGTATTTTGTTTTTATTGAGATTTCACCAAGTGTCCCAACTTTTTTGGAAGTGGTGTTGTAATTACTGTTTGCTCTGCAAAAAGTTTCATTGTGAGTGCTGACATAAGTGTTGTCTTCTCTCCCACAGTGTCCTCTTCTTGGGTCATGGCGGTGGAGTTCTAGTTGTAGTCCTATTACGGTGTTAACTGCAAAGGATATTCTGTTTGGGCCTGGTAATTACCTAACCTACCTACTATTACCTGTTAAACTTAATTGTGATAAACTAATAAACAATTATCTGTTAAATAAATTGACTGCTTTATTTCTGTAGGATTTTATTTAACTTTGATTATTCACTATTTTACACTTTTATCTGTTTATTTAATTTCATCTGAAAAAATTATAGGACACTTACATGTGTATTCAAAGAAATGTTCAGGAGCATAAGTGATTATCTTTTATGTATTTTTATGATTATCTCAGTTTTTAAAAATGTTTTTTAAAAAGGTAATGGAATAAACCTGAATGTAAACCATTTAGTAATAGCCAAATTAACATTTTAATTTGCATTTAGATAATGGTTGAAACAATATTGATTCAGTAACATTTTTTCAACATAAAATCAACTGAAATTTAAATGTAAATTCATATTTAGGTGATGGTTGAATCACTGTTGATTTAACGTCTGTATGGTTGAAAATCGAATGTTGATTCAACATAAAATCAACTGAAAATTAAACATAAATTCACATTTAGATGATGGTGGAATCACTGTTGATTTAACGTCAGTAAGGTTGAAAATCCAATGTTGATTCAACGCTAAGCCTAGGGGACATTTTCCATATCCATTCAACGTCAGGATTCAATGCAATTTCAACGTTTCTGCCAAACCATATTTAAACGTTGATTCAACTGAATTTTGTTATCTGGGTTAGCATTTATATTTAGGTTTAGATTTAACATTTAGATTTAGATTTAACATTTAGATTTAACATTTAGGTTTAGATTTAACATTTAGATTTAGATTTAACATTTAGATTTAGATTTAACATTTAGGTTTAGATTTAACATTTAGGTTTAGATTTAACATTTAGATTTAACATTTAGGTTTAGATTTAACATTTAGATTTAACATTTAGGTTTAGATTTAACATTTAGATTTAGATTTAACATTTAGGTTTAGATTTAGCGTTTAGATTTAGATTTAGATTTAACATTTAGGTTTAGATTTAACATTTAGGTTTTAGATTTAACATTTAGATTTAGATTTGGCGTTTAGATTTTGATTTAACATTTAGGTTTAGATTTAACATTTAGGTTTAGATTTAACATTTAGATTTAGATTTAACATTTAGATTTAGATTTAACATTTAGGTTTAGATTTAACATTTAGATTTAGATTTAACATTTAGATTTAGATTTAACATTTAGATTTAACATTTAGATTTAACATTCTGATTTAGATTTAACATTTAGATTTAACGTTTAGATTTAGATTTAACATTTAGATTTAGATTTAACATTCTGATTTAGATTTAACATTTAAGTTTAGATATAACATTTAGATTATCTGAAATTATGTGACATTTAAACATTATTTTAAATGTGATAAAAGTTGCTAAATGTAGGAAAAATTAGCAAAATATAAAAAAATGTCTGCTAAATAATTTGGACCAGCAATTTACACTTGGCATCCCATATACAGACTGCTGCCCTAATCAGCACAAATAGGCCAGACACTGTGATGCTGAGGGGGGGAGGTAAGTAGGCCAGGTCACATTGGAGAATTTGAACTTTTCTGGGCATGCCGACGGGCGAGTGAGGGAACAGAGCGGGCGTGTAGCTGTTGTCGTGCAGCTCGCAGGGAGGTTTATTTAGAAGAGACAGAAGGTGAGGAGGAAACCCAGAGAGCAGCGTGCAAGCTCGTCTGGCTTAGACCCACATCCTGTTGTCATCGAGGATGGAAGTCTGTGCGTTTGTGTGAGTGTGTTTGAAAAATAAGCACAAAATCAGAAAAACAGGGCGAAAGCCTCTTTTCCACATTTAAATAAAAGTATTCATGTTAAACTAAAAACTCCTGTTTTTGCTCCAGTCTTTGTGACGTTGCAGAAGAAACAAAGTGCAGCGTAATGAGGCTGGTGGTTGTGCTCCATTTAGGTGTGTTTGTGTGCAAAATATCCATCTGACTGATGCAGGGGCGCCAAAACATGTTGCGGATAATGGTGCAAACACGAAAAGTTAACAGTTACGAATCCATCACGTCAATATCTGAAATAAACGTCTGTTTATTCCAGAATAACCGATTCAAGTTTGATCTGAAATAAAACATTTTCTAAGCAGAAACAACAGGAGAAGAGTTGAAGAGACTCACCAAAATAGACGGGCTTTCCACAGATTGGGCAGTAGCCTACCATGGCACAGAGGTGTTCCTCACACAGTGGCTGGGTTTGAACGCACCTCAGGTTGTCAGAAACTCGGTGTTGTGAGTGCAACGTGAAAAACTGACAGGAAAAGTGTTAAACTCTAAGTATGTCAGCATCTTGTGAAGCCAAACCAGGATGTGGTGAGAGAGAGTGAGACGTCACAGGAAGAGAGTAAAAAATCAGATTTGAGACGTGAACGCTTTGATCAGTGCAAGAAAAAACAAGATGAGTCAGGAAGTGACTGTGATTGCACGTTCTGATCAGAAACAATACAGCTGGTATTTTAAAGTCTTGTTATTTTAGTGTGAAGTCGGCGTGGATGTTTTAAAAGACAGGAAAAAAGGGGGTGAGGAGAAAGGAGACAAAAACCAGCTGTCAGCAGCTCAAATTCCCAGCCATCGTCTCCCCTTTCCTGCTCCTTTCACCCACTTTTCTAGATTAAACATGAGGAGTTGAGCCGCTGAATTGAAAAGGGAAACCCAACACTTTGTGTCTTTCTTTTCTTCTATCTCTTCCTCCTCTCTCTCTCTCTCTCTCTCTCTCTCTCTCTCTCTCTCTCTCTCTCTCTCTCACACACACACACACACACACACCATGTTTAATGATTCACACAGACACACACCGCACACCCACACAATAAGGCCCCACTTCTTCTCAATGACATCACAAAAAGAGGCAGAGAGAGAGAGGCCGGATTGGTGGAGGGACAGATGGGAGTGGGTGGTGGAGGCGGGTACTCCCTCGGGATATGTGATGGAAGCAGACCTGGGGAGGGACAGGGGTGGAGGTAACAGTAGCCAAACTCAGCTCAGCAGGTACAAAGACGATGAACCATCATGAACTTCACAGAACACGTCTGAAAAACACTCATGTGATGATAAGATTCATAAAAGATCACTAACAAAATATCAACACAGCATCATAATTTAGGATCACCCTAACTCTAATCCTAACCCTAATCCACATGTGACCAGAAGGAAAGAAATGAAACTGTGTTACCTTTAAAGAAAGAGAAAACAAAAACATTTCATTAGGACTCAAAATGGCCTCAACTTTCTTATTTTCAGGTTAGTGAGGTGCTGCTGATTTAGCCAAAACTTCAGAAATGAAATGACTTTTAAACAACAACATTGATTTTAAACTTAGATAATTTTATCTTGTAAACGTCATCTGTAATATCCTTTTTCTTTGAAAGTAACACTAAATAGATTTTTAAATTTTAAGCTAGAGCTTTAACGTTGATCGCAGTGATTGTTGACCAGTTTCATATCTGACACCACTCTGCAGCCCTCTGCTGACCAAAAATCGCACTTGATAGTTTTGTGGAGCGGGTAGGTGTTCTAGGGGGAGCTCTTAACCTGCTTTACGGCTGTTAGCTGTTATGCTAGCAGTTTGCATTTTCAGTTCGCCAAACGCCAAATAAAAGCACAAGAAGAAGAAAAAGAAGTTTGCTTTTCTGATGGCATCATGGCGGAGCCTGGAAGTAAAAGTAACAGAGTAATGTCTTTGGAGGTGAACCAAAGAGCTAAAACCAGAGTGAACATCAGCGCGGCCTACGCTAGTTTGAGGGAGCTAAAGGAGGCTACAAAATCACAGATTGATGGTGACCTGGCTTTGTTGCTACTGGACTTGGAAGTAATAATATTTTTTGTCCAACAGTGTGGATCTATTTACTTCAATTTTATTTTAGTATTAGTTAGCTCATGTTAGCGTTAGCTTGTTGGCAACGCTAGCTACAGCAGGCTGCAGCAGGGTTGTTTACAACAGTTGTAATTCCATTTTCAACCAGTAGGGTGGAGGAGCAGGAAACTGCTCTGTGTCACTTTAAAACAGAAATATGGATTATTTTCTCAGAGGGCGCCATCTAGAGGCAGAAAAACATATTGCACCTTAAGCCCCTTTCCCTACTTCCATGATTACGACTAGAAGCAGCTTTGTAGTATCCGTGCACCCATAGAATCCATTCAGGTATTTTTCCATGTGTGATGTTTTGGAGAACAGTTTTCCAGTCGTCTCACATCAACACATACATCTGCATCTCATTCCAGAAGCTAATGAACTTTAGAGAGCCATGAACTATATGAAGTATTTCCCCATTTGCATATTTGCCAGCATCCCTCTCCTGCGTGTCATGCTTTGCAGAGGAACGGAATACCAAGCAGCTTTTTTCATCTGACCAGCCTCTCCTGCAGGACCACCTATCATGTCTCTCCATCAGCATTCATTGTGTGTGGACAGCACTAGGAGAGCCACATCCTGAATCACAAGCATATATGCATGCACGGCTCACAATGATTTTTGATGCAAATTATGATGTTGGAATTTAAATGGCGAGCAGCTATTGAATATGCACTACACACACACACACACACAAGCAGAGGCTGGTGTGATGAGAGAACGAACCGACAGGTGATGTCCACAGGTTGATCTGGAGGTAAATAGAACAGAATTAAAGGAGAAAATTAAAAAGTTTAAAAAAGGGAACGTAGTTGTGAAATGGAGAGAGAGCGGAAACAAGAAGAAAGAAGGGGGGCCTTTAAACCACTTTTCCCAGTGGACCTCTGGGGAAGGCCTTGTTGAGAAAACTGCCAAAACTCCTAGCAGACAGACTCTGGTAAGCACTTACAGGCACAAAAGAAACACCACTGCGTAGAGAGATATGGTAACAAAAACGGCATTTTTTAAGGATTTATAGCAACATTTAATAGTTGGTGAGAAGAAACGTGAATCATGAGGAGGAGAAGAGAAACCCTGGCTCTCCTCTGGTGCGACGCCAGCTCTGAGTGCTGTTAGTGGGCTGGGAGGAGGTGAGGGGTTGGAACACAGGAAGAGGCTCGGGAAAGAAAAGGGCTGGAAGGATTCCTCCTTCCCACACATACAGTAAATGCACTCATGAACGTATTCCACACACGGCAGAAACGAACAAACCCTTTTGGACCAGCCCTCTTCTCACACACAGTCATCACGTTTCAGCTGCTGGCATCCTCTTCACTCCTCAAATCCCAGAATATGACACGGCTTTGGGGCTGCGGCTCGGCGGCGCGCTCCCCGTTGGCTTCACAGAACAAAACATACGGTGGAGAAAATCAAGCAGCACATCAAACACTCGATGGGTGAAGATAACCACAGCGCCACATGGAGATTTGGTTACTGGTATCAGTTTGAGCTGCAGAAAGGACGTTTAAAGTTGCTCCTCTGTGGTAAAAATCAGATTTTTCAGCTTTACTTGGTGAACCACAGACTGCTGGTGATAAAAAAGGCTCACTCTTATCTCACATCTCTCACCCTTTGCTATTACAAGCCTTTCTGACACAATTTTTCACAAATATCCCCCGCGGTGACGGCCATTTTGGAGTCAGACAATCTAAATGACATTATCCTCTACTTAGGGTATCGGTGAATGGAAAAGTAGGAAAAATAATTCCTTGTTTGTCACAATTAATCTGGCAAAGCCCATAAGTCCTCTATAGCGATACAACCATTTCTAAACCATTAGGAGTAGCTGGGTCAATCAGACTGCATGATGGGATTTTCTGTTGTTTTGATTTGGGTGATTGGTCTCTCTCTGTGCACGGTGGTGTTTGTGGGTTTATAGCATCACAGATTGTTCATGTTGTTATTGTTTTGGGGACGTTTTACATTATATTATGGATTTAGGTTGGCTTTGAAGGGTTAGAGTTGTAAAGATTTCATCTAAAGGAATTAAAATGTCTTTTATTATAATATTTTTTAACCTGTCTTTTATTGTTTGCAGATGACACTGCTGTTGTTGGATTGACCACCAGCAACGAGCAGTGGTGCCCCCAGAAAAGTTTCATAGGGGTGGCCATGGGGCCTAAGAAAATTTTGGGGTGGCACACCAAATTGATCCTCATGGTACCTCTGGGAAACTTGTGGTGATGTAATGCTCCTTTATTCATTTTCATTAAAAAATGCATCCAAAAAACTTACATCAAAATTGAGAAACACAAAAATTTTTGAAAAAACATTTGAAACAGTTATTTGATATGTTTCAACGTTTATTTTAGAATTTTAGAACAGCTTAATTCGCCTGATGTTTCTTCACTAAAACACCCATAAAAACTAAGGTGATTTACATTTTTGTTTTAAAAATGGTGAGCAGCAGCGGCATATGTGTAACTTTATTGGGTTTTACATGTCGTCATTAAACAAGATAAATTTATGGCTTGTTTGAACATTAATGTAACTTATTAAAGAACACTGGTCTTCCCTGGAGTGGCCAGTGTGGTGGCCAGCAATTTTCTAGGGGTGGCCCTAGCCACCTCTGGCCACCCCTTGGGGGCGCCACTGGCAACGAGTCGAAGTAGGGAGGTAGAAGACCTGGCTGACTAATAAACATCAGTACAGTGAAGACAAGAAAAGGATGATGGACTTCAGAAGGAAACAAAAAAAAATCATAACCCATCCAACTACACACCCTCTGTCCCTCGGGCAGAAGGTTGAGCAGCTTCAAAGCCCAAACAACAAACCTCAGAAGCAGCGTCTTCCCCAAGTCTGCGAAGCTCATGAACTCTGACCCTTCACACCCTAAAAAATGATAAATTTTTTATTTGTTTAGGTTATCCCAAAGAGCACCCCCTAGTGTCCATTAGTGAAACCAAAAGTGAAACTTCTCTCCTGGCTGTGCGTTGGTCTTTTTAACACCTTAATCTAACAGCTGAAACGTCTCCTCAGCCTTCATTAGTGTCTACAGGAGCGGTTCATCACTAAATCAAACACATCAGCTGTGTTGATGATCTAAAACATGCAGGAAACATGCTGAAAGCAGACTGCAGCACCAGACATGTCAGCTCCACTTTACTAAGTCCAACAGGGACCGGACCGCTACTCTGAAGTTGCAAGTGTGGTATTCTGGCCACAGAGGGCGGTGGGGGTCTGAGTGACATTTCATTAACCCTGTAAAGGTCATTTTAGCACAAACTGGCTCAAGAACATGATTTAAACACATGAAAAAGTTGCATAGTGTGGCTTAAAATACTGAATAACACTAATAAATGAGTCTAAATGGGTTTTACCTCTCAGAAAGTAGCTCTAATACTTTAGTTATTCCTATTTTTAGTCTTGGATAACATCCAAGTCACATGACAGAAGCTGAGACCCACCAATGTTGAAATTTATAACCTGTAATTATTTATTTTTCTGACAGTAACCGTTTATTTTGCACCAAATTAGACCTAAATTTGTATTCGTTCCAACCATAACATGTCATTTTAACTTCAAAGCCTAACATTTATCCAGCTAAAAGGGTAGAAAACTGAAAAAGTGGGAGTCGAGGAGAAAAATGAAAGTAAAATGTTAAGTGAGACAAGTCTCATATTATAGACGTCTGGACTGGAACAGCAGGGTTAGGGTTAGAGACTGCCTCTGAGGTGAAACGAGTAAAGAGAAAACTTGTGAATTTGAGCCTTTCTGAGGAAACAGCATGTGTGTGATTACTTTAACATATTCTCTTATTAGATCAGATCAACATCATTTGAATTCCGTAAATCACGTAAACCAGTGTGATTATTTGAGTGAAGTTTACTGGTTAGTGGCATTTATTTTCAGGTCAATTTTGATACATAGATTCAAGTTCTCTTCAGAATAAATTAGAATTTAGTAAATTCCCCTTCGTCTCCCTGTCAGCATTAGATTAGATTTTAAATTCAACTGAGTCTGAATTGTGCACAATACTCCTCTGTTGTAATTATATATATATATTCTAGTAGTGGTAGTAGTAGGCAAGGCAGCTTTATTTGTATAGCACGTTTCATACACAGAGGTAATTCAATGTGCTTTCCAGTAGCAAGAACAGCAAAATCAACATGACAGCATAATTAAAGTACACAGACTAATTTAGAACAAATAAATTCAGATTTAAGAATCAGATAAAAGGCAAAGATAAAGAGTGAGCAATACAGTGCAGAAGGTGCAGCATAAGAAACAATCATTCATAGGCTGATAAATGCAGGAAGGTTTTCAATTTTGATTTAAACACAACTTTTTTCATGTGTTTAAATCATGCACACTAGGGGGTGCTAAAAACAAACCAAAACTTCCAAGTGTTCCTTTAAAACTTACTAAAGTTGGGACAATGTGCTAGTAGTAGAAATTGTAGTAGTAGTAGTAGTATTGTTGTTGTTATTTATTTCTTTATGTATACTAAAAACATTTGTTATTGTTTATTTATTCATTCTATTTCACCCAATTCTCCTCTATTCTAGTTGTCATTTTATCATCATTATTATTATTTTTTTTATTGTTATTATTATTATTATTATTTATTATTATTATTATTTCATTTTTTCTTCCTGTGAACTTTTTTCACACAACTTCTAAGAAGGTATTTTCAAAGTATGATCATTATAATGTTCCATGTTTATATTTAGTAACACTTGTGAACCAAAGTGTGTCTAAAAATGATCCAGGAGACATCTAACACTTTCTTCTCTTTCAAATGATTCAGTACAGCCAAGTCGAACAAGCTCATTTTTTTATAAAATAACTCAAGCTCCGTGTCAGGGAGAATAAAAGGAGTCATGGAGTTTATTAGGATGATCTGCTCATTATACCGAGTCAGCCTGAGTCGCTCAGTGGGGTTCTGACTTTTAAAAGCTCCGTTCTCAAGGTTGGTTCCACCTATTGTTCTGATCTGCTTGGGAAACAGAAAGGCAGGCAGAAGGAAAGAACCCTATGTGTTGCTTCTTGTCTGTGCATTCTTGGCATAGCTTGTTGCCCTTTTCATTTTTTGACTGTGATTTTTTTTCCTCCCTTGCTTTAGTGCAGGAGCCAAGGGTCCATAAGCAGCCAAGTCCCACTGCTCCAGTCTGGCTAAGCCACAGAAAGCTCGGCCTCCTCCTCTCCCTGCTCCCTTCCTCTCATTTTTCATGTAGACTGCAGCGTGCCACCTTCTCTCTATCATTTATGTGATTCTGAGACGTGTGTGTGTGTGTGTGTGTGTGTAGCTCTTTAGTCTCTACACTAGTTTGTTATTTGTGTTTCTCCCCTATTGGTCAGTCAGCTTCTTTTGTCTCATTTTCTCATGCCTTTCTTGTTCTAACACACACACACACACACACACACACACACACACACACACACACACACACACACACACACGCACACACACACACACACACACACACACACACCCTCTCTGTTTCCCGGCCTGACAGTCTGTCACAGCCAGCGGACTGGTTTAGCAGGCGGAGTTCAGCTGGGCTCCACAAACACATGGCACTCAATCTGCCTTCCTCTGTGCTGGAATGGAATCCTGCTTTATATTTTGTTAAAGCTTTCTGTAAACAGCCTTATTTTTAATAGCTTTATACTCAAATATTTTCATTTAAAAGAGCAGTTTGTTTTATAACTTCAGACCTGATTCAAAGGCTTGTGAATTAAACCCTCATTTGCATAATTAGACTGAATAGCAGCACGTAAAATCCAGTTGTTGCTACGGTAACTCAGATGTATTCCAACGACATTATTAAACCACCAAATAGTTCCCGAGCGCGGCCACAGCTGCAGCTCACCGCTCCCCACCATGGGGATGGGTCAAATGCAGAGATGTAATTTCACCAGTGTGTGATGATGACTTGGGACTTGACATTGCTCTGTGCCTCAGCTGTGGATCGAGAACTTCTCGTGTTTAGTGAAAACAGGATTTGACAGAGCTCGCCGCCCGTTCCCCTGCACTTCATTCCGCCACTCCGACAGAAATGTGATTAAAGCAGAATATCAACATTAAAACACACATCAGGCCCCCTCCTTCCTCTCTTTGTTTCTCTGCTCTTCCCTACAGCTGGTGAGAGTATGGTTTGTGGCTGCCCCTCCCCCAGCGTTTGAACAAGCCAATAAGAGAGCATGTCAGCAATATGCCCCCCCTCTCTGCACACACACTCACTTTCAGACACACACCCTCCCTCGTTTTCCCTTACCACCCTATCCATTCCCAGTCCCATCCCCCAGAGCCCTCAACACACCCATCCCCCTTTTCCTACCACCCCTAACCCACTTACTCATCCTGCCTCCACCCTCCCACACACCCACG
The DNA here is from genome assembly GCA_006937985.1 of Aphyosemion australe. NCBI lineage: Eukaryota > Metazoa > Chordata > Actinopteri > Cyprinodontiformes > Nothobranchiidae > Aphyosemion > Aphyosemion australe. The sequence goes on from SSNS01000184.1 coordinate 259,704, forward strand.
AGAATTCCCCACCCTCTCTACTTTCTCACCCGTGCTCACCCTCCCTAGTAACCAACTACGCCCCACTCCTCTTCCCCATTCCTCTCACTCTTCATCGCCCTCGCCCTTCTTCTTGGACACCCTTTCTTCCTCATTACACCCACTTATTATTTCCTTATCCCCATCTCTGCTGTTTCATCCTCCCCCACTCCACCCTGCACCCCCCACCCCTATCCTTCTCCTCTATCTTCTGTGGCCTTATCTTATGAAAATCGGTAGCACACTGGGTGAAAAATTGATCCTCCCTGCCTGTCTGTGGACGCTGCCACAGCGCATTAGCCTGTGTGTGACGTGTGTGTGTGTGTGTGTGTGTGTGTGTAGGCTTGCTGCTGCTTGTGAGATAGGGGAAGGGATGAGTGAGAGAAAGGAGGGTGGGAGGGATATTTGCATATCATCAAAGTAAGGAAAGAGAGTGTAATGAGGGGAGAATGTGTGTGTATGTGTGTGTTGGGAGTAATATTGATAGGTTGGGGTAGAGAGTGTGTGAAAATATGACCGCTGAGGCCACTAGGATAGGGATGGTTGTGCATGTTCATGTGTGTGTGCATGCATGAAAGAGGGGACTGACATAAATCATAAACCTTTTCTCCACATGCTTTTAAGCCTCACACACATGCAAGGAACACCAGTACGACACATTGCTTATAGCAGTTTGTTATAAATGTTTCCCTCAGGGTACATCATTGACCTTTGACCCTCAAACAGAGTCCCACAGCTTTTATAAATTGGTAGAAAAAACAATTTAAAATTTATGCTGGTGAAGGTTCTCAGTCATCCAGGTCATGGTAATCCAAGGGGTTCAAATGAAGGCAACCAATTTAAAATTTAGCAACATATTTATTAATGAAAGGATCCATATCTAAGAAGAAACATCTATAACCTTTTCTATACTTGAAAATGTCACACTCATTAATTTTGATATTTTAGTGGAAGTAAATTAAACTCCATTCAGATCGAAGCTAAATAAAGCAGCTATCTTGATGTTCCTCACCATTTTCCAGCTGTCTGTCTTGTTTTCTTTCCAGTCATAAGTAGTTTACATGTAACTTTTGCAAACACAGCAGATACTTATTTTAAGGCGAAGTTTCGGCTCTGGGGGAAACAGCTGCAATGGGTAGGCTCGGCATTTGTAAATAAATAATTTAAAGCCCCTTTTAGCCTGCCTCTCTGCTAACCACGGCTTTTGATTTTACAGGACGTACAAGTCGATTATCGAGCGCCAACTCTTTGGATTGACAACAGAATCTCGGTTTTGAAGCACAAGAGATACAGATATACAAAATGTTTCCCGGTCGAGTATTTTGCCGCGTTATTATCACCTTAACAATTAAGTTAAATCGGTGTGCGGCGAAGAGAAGTGGGTGAGCAATCGTTGTTTCTGCCATTGATTAGTCGAGTCTGTTGAAATCCGACTTCAGCGTTGACGGTCTGTCACATTTCACGCTGACACCAGGCGAACACTGGGCTCATACGCTCACACAGGGCGCACAATAGTGTCGACAGATAGGGTACAGTGGAGAGGAGCGCACCGGAGGTACGTTATTCCGAGCGACATAACTACCCAGGGAAGGGGAAACGGAGCGGGGTTTCAGTTGTAGACTCAGAGGCGGGGTCATCCCTTAAAACCGTGTTAATTTTAGCTCTGGTTCTTTCTTTGTAAATTTAGATTGATCACTTTTTATCTTTCTGTCTGCGCTTCAACTGTCCGCGTCTTCACAGCTGGGAAATTTCAACCGGAGCTCGCCCTAACGCAGCGAACACGCCGCGAACAACTTGTTTTAATTGAGAACTCGCCGTTTTGTTCCCAATAACCGATCACTTTAAAGGGATTTGAGGCGTGGGTGGTTAGCTAGGGGATTTTTCTCTGTATCGGTCGCTGGAGGAGGGGTTGGTAGGGCTTGCCAAGCTAGCGGGCGACGTTACGCAGACTGGCTTAATAAGTTTAAATACTGGTTAAAGTGGACAAAGTTATCTGAAACTCAGTTTGGTGATAAACACGATTATGTTTAAGCAACTCGGCGTCTTCACGCGGTTGTTGTTCTGGTTTTAAAGGGCTTAATGTCGCGTTTGTCACGGGGTACTGTGCGCACTAACGTTAGCATCTCATGTTAGCCTCTCGTGAGTTAGCGAGCCGCTCGCTGCTGGGCTGATAAGAAGGAAACGTTCCCGGTGAGCACCGAGTTGGGTTTTCTTGTTTATTTTTTTAAATCCTGTAATTTAAACGTCTCCGTGTGTGTGGGTTTAGTCGAAATGACATATTGTTGCGGTGTCCTGAAAACTGCGCAGTTCAACGTTAGTTGTTGAACCAGTTTGGGGGATTCGCGTTGTTTTTTGTGGCGATACTTTGACAAAATTCGGGCAAGGCACCAGTTTTAACTTAAAACAACTCGTGTATTAAAATAAGCAGCAGTGTTGTGATTATTTATGTGAAAAGTTGAATGTGGTTTGAGTTTATTAAAAGCCTTTAAACAGCGTGTTTTAACTTTCGCTGCTGTCAAACTTTGTATTTTTCTACAGCCTCAAAAAGCTGCTCTTGAGAGAGAAAAGAGGAGGAAAAGTGAGGAAAAAAAGAAAGAAACAGAGGAAATCCCCCGAAAGGAAATGCCAATCGCAGCCGCTGGACAGCCAACGACTCCGGCGCCCAGAGTTTGCCCCCGGCTGCCCTCCACCCCGGAGCCTGTCCCCAAAGGGGCTGATTTATTCGACGAGGCGGGGGCAGCGGAATCGCCGGAGCGCACGGAGGTGGGCAGAGGACTCGGGGGCTTCAGTTTCAACCAAAGCGGGGCGAGGAGCTTTGTACAGCCCGGATCGACTGTCTCTCTTCCGCAGTCCCCAGTCGCGTCCTCCTCCTTTTTTCTCCCTCACCCCCACCAGATGTCCATGGAACCCCCAAGGACTCGATCGCGTTCTCGGTCTGGATACTACCAGCAGTACGGTGTTGGGAGTAACGGCAGCGGAGTATCTAGCCACCACCACCAGCAGCAGCTGCAGCCTCAGCCCCAGCACGGTGCCGGGTGCGCACCACTCGGAGCTCACAGCAATCAGGAGCACCAGCAGCGACCACCAGGAAGCAACGCCTCCCCCGGGATACAGAGGCTCCCCTCGGCTCCGGGAGTGCATCACATCCCGGTGGCAGGTAAACGTCCTCGCTTGACACCGTCAGTGACAGTGTACTGTAGGTCAATAAAGGGATGAGTCACACGTCGTATTAGACTTTTGTTTTAACTCACCCTCTGACTGAAAGGGATGGAAGTGGGGGTGTTTTTAGTAACACACTGACAGAGGGAGGGGACTGCCCTGGGCTTGGCATGACAGTTGTGTGTGTGTGTGTGTGTGTGTGTGTGTGTGTGTGTGCGTGTGTGTGTGTGTGTACAGAGACATTTGATGTACTCTAATTAGATGGGGTGTTATGTGTGCTTGCCTGTGAGGTGTCTTGTGGTGCAGATTTAGGATTCATACACCAGTTAAATGAACAACAGCAGCGTGTGGTGTGAGCTGGGACATCCTCTGCTAGCAGAGCTGCTGAGGGTAGGTAGTAAACCACACACTGTTTCTTAAGGCGCTGTGGCATGTCTACCTTTATACAAATATTGATGTAGCTAGGTAACAAGCTGCTCAAGGAGTGCAGGCTAACCGTTGTCTAAGCACTTCTTTTTAAAGTCTCGTACACTTCTAGAGTAAAACGAACAGTTTGAACACCACAGGTGACATTTCTACCATCAGGTAGCAGAAATATATACTTGTATATTTTAGTGGTGGAGCCCAACTTAAGGATGCCGTTTCTGTTGGAGTATGCAGTAAGCCTCTATAGTCATAGCTACCTGGGTAACCTATGGTTTGATGTATTCATCTGCAAAAGCGAACTGGTTTAGCATATGTGTGGACTGGTGTTGGGTGTCGAATACATGTGAGGGCAGTCTCACACAGCGATTGAAGCTCAGTGAACCATATAACATAGAAACATCACAGCTAGAGTTTCACCTTCTCAGGCCACGGGAGAGATTATTTCATCTAAAGCTAAAAAAGCTCCTGAGGTTGGGAAAATGGTTTGGCAGTTGCACCTTGAGGGACAGTTTAAGCTTCTGACTTAGCTAATGACGAAACAAAGGAACGATGAATTTCTTTTGTTTTTAAAAACCAAATCAAAGCCAAGTTTTATCACCAATTGTTGGAAAAGGTCAAGCTAGCACATTCCTGAAATGAAAACCAATGACTTTCATCAAGTCACCAGACTAACAGTTTTGTCATTTCCCCCTCTTAAACCAGTGTGTTGCAGAATATTGTGACAGAGTTGGCTCTGTCTGTAACTTAACTACACCATCGTCAGAGATCTCATTATGAGGACAGGAAGTATTTGGATTTTTTAATCATTAAAAACCTACAAGAGGAAATGCCCAACTGAAAGGAGAGAGTGTGCACAGAAAAGAGAGTTGTATAAGTGAGACTGGAAATACCTGTCCTGCAGAAACACCTGAACACAAATGAACTAAAGCCTCTAGACCCTGCCGGCTGTCCGAGCAGTAAATCTGTTCTCTTATTGTCTGGGAACTGTTTGTGTTTTTATGTATTGTTATAAAGCAATACGCGGGTGGGGGTGGGGGGTGGAATCAATAATTCAAAGATGATGTCGAGTTTGCCACATCACAGAGCATCACCAAAATCACTCATCATCTGAGTCCATAAGTCTTCTGTGACCTTTAATTTCTACTGTCAGTTGAGCTTATTTATGATTTGAAGGACTTTTTAAATCAGTAGATCAATAGATTTTTTTTTCCTGGGACTGAATTTGTTTTGGATGAAACGAATAGCTGAGAAATTCCAGACATTCAGTGACTTTGTATCTGGTCTAATTGGAACCAGATCTGAAACCCGTACCACAAAAAGATGATAAATCTGAAAGAACACAGACGGATGTTCATGTCCACACTTTAGTTGTTTTCTTTTATTCTCTGCTGTATTCATAAGGAAAAGTCTTTTTGTTTGCTGCAGTTCTGAAGTTTTATACAGATGCTCCGCTTGGGAACATTTTCACACGGTTCTGTGTTAAAATGAGCTGAAGAAGAGTCTGAGATGGTGTGTGAACATGACAGCAACGTGGTTTAAAATGATGCATGTTCAGTCTTTTATTTTAATCATTTGTTTCTTCATTTACTCTGTTTGTTATTGTAGATGCACACAACGTTAGGAATGTCCCAACCATTTCTTTATCTGCTAAAACTGTCTTTTTTCTTTCTCTTTAATGCTGTTTCAGATAATCTTATTCAGGTGTACTTTATTAATTCTCGAAGGGAATTGTTTGGTTACAGAGATAAAAAATGAAAAACTACATCAACATAATCTGAAATAATCACAATCTGTGGACTCACTGGTGCTGTTGCCTGTTTGATTTGGACTGCTTTAATTGGAGCTCACTGCTGCTTGTTGTTTTCCTCTTCTCAACTTTTTACTTTGAATCATTTACTCCTACTCTTTTATATTTTGGTCTTTTAACCCCTTTTTTGGATATTATGGAGTAGCCTGGCCTTCCTGACCCACCGTCTGTCTATTCTACACAGAGGACGAGTCTGGATGCTCAGAGGCAGAGAGCACCATGAGGGGCGGGACTAGCCAGCTAAAAAATAACCAATCAGGAAAAAGGCGGAAATGACAACTATCACGCAACGCTGTAGTTTTTTAGCTTTAGTCAAAGATGGCGTCTGGCGTACACGTGAATAATAGTCTTTGTAGTAAAAACTTAAGAATCCAAGGAGTTATAACCAATTCTGTATTAATATTCGAATGAAAACTACGAGACAGGACAGTTTTCAACAGATGACCGCGGTCAAGTGAGCCGACACTTGCAAATACACGGTAAAGTCTGCAGACGTTGGAGCTTAGCTAAAATATGCTTCGCGTGTACATGGTGCATTACGGTAATTAAGCATTGGCGTGTCCTTTCAGGCGAAAACAAGGAAATGAGGTGGAAGTGTTATTACCGTAATGCACCATGTACACGCGAAGCATATTTTAGCTAAGCTCCAACGTCTGCAGACTTTACTGTGTATTTGCAAGTGTCGGCTCACTTGACCACGGTTGTTGGCAACAAGCGGAGCCAGCTGGTATTTTAAACTTTTTCCAGTTGGTAGCACGGCGCAAACGTCTTTCTTTAGAAGAAAGACTTTTAGCGCTTCTTCTTATTGTGGTTTTAAAGACATGTCCACGTCATTTAGAACAGAGGAAAGAGCTGCAGCTAGGGTTGGGCAACATGGCCTAAAATCAATACCACGATATATTGAGGCGTTCACCTCAATAACGATAAATGGACGATATGTGCAAAAGTTGTCCACTAGATGGGGCTTTCACAGGTAATAAGTTGAGTCACGCTGTCATGTGACTCGAGGTGGTCCAACTTCTTAAAGGAATTGCTGGGTTTCACTCACGTGACCTGGACGTTGCGCGAAACTCAAACACGGGTGAGGAGGTGTTTTGCTTCAGTACAAAACAGTGCGATGGAGGAAAGTGAGTATAGTAAGGCATTAAATGGACTGGCACAGACGTGATATTGCAAAAAAATACATCTTCATGTAGGTTACGATCCATATAGTTTTAAAAAAGTCGGCGTTTTCATGCTCTGGAGGATTTACCCAGCGTTGAAGCAATCAAACCACCTTGTGCTGCATACCTTGTATTATACAGCAAACCAAATGAAAGCCTTTTATAAGCCTGGAAGCCAACTATTTTATTTCAGGTTGGGTAAACCATTAAGTGATCATGAGAAGCTCTAAATGGCTGTCGTCTTGTTTTTGCTCAGGTAAGTAGTGAGTTGTGCTATTTAGCTCATGACAATAATGCTATCGCTATTGATAACAAGTATGTTTATGTGCTAGAATCTACTTGTAAATAACTTTTAGGCCTATTTAAATCTAAATTTCTGGTACGTTAGTTTGTTTTTTATAGGGTATAAACGCCACATTACAACACTAAGCTAACTGCTAACAACATTAGCACTCTAAAAGCTACGGACACATGAAAACAGTATTGAACTGTTTACCTGCCGTTTTTATGGCTGTGTTCAATAAAATGCTATAAAAACATTTAGTAAACCCATACCTGTTAGAAAGTGATCGCTGCAAACTTTAGCATGGTCCGGTTCAGCTCCTAATGTTTTTAGTCAGAGATTACTGATACACTTCTGCTGTCTTCTTTCAGTACTTTTTTTTTTTTTTAAATTCGTCCTTTGTGGCGCACTACTTTTCGGGACCCCCCCAAAAAACGTTGGTCTTTGTCCCGATTAGAGCAATTGTAACAACCATAGACAACACAGAATTTGAGCATTTTAACGCCAAATCAACAGAGTAAACAGGGATCTGTGCCGAGGCAGCTTCTGTTTGCCCCGTGTCTGCATTTGTTTACGTGGAGTTCAATAGGAGAGGCGGGGACGCTACGTCATGTGAAACCCAGCAATATGAACGTCGCCAACCTACACACGTTTTCATTTTTTTATTACCAAATTTACTGACATTGGAAAAACGATAACGATAAATTTTCGATTTATTGCCCAGCCCTAGCTGCAGCTAACTGCGCTTCAGACGCCATCTTTGTTGTTTATGAGAAACTGAGCGTCGCGGTGTGTGACGTACATTGCTCAGCGCTAATTGGCTCGGTTAGAATTCTCAGGGGGCGGGGTTATATGAATGGGGCGTTACCAGGCCCTTTGCTTCCCATAAGGAAGCATTAGCATGGCTGACCAGGCTTATTATGGACCTGATCGTGTCCGGAATAAAGTTTGATGATGACGCAACAATAACAGGAAAAACAACTAAATATGGCCGAAGTTCTTCTGTTTAAATTATATTTTTAATCAATTCACAAAACAATTGCTGTTTTATTTTAATGTTTTTTTCATAAAATTGATAAACGGTAGAGAACTGGGAAGCCTGACCAAAGAAAACACACCCGAGTTCAGGTTGACAACTCTTATTGATCTCATCCTGTTTCCCAGTCACTCAAAAATTTGCTCAGACCTCAGTATGTTTGTGAGATTCCCGTTATAATGATAACATCAAGCTCACGGAGCTCTTTATTCCGTTATCAACATGTTTGAAGAAAAAACGTGCATCATGTACTTCCTCCCGGTTGCTGCGGACAGACGCTCCCCTGTAGCTCTTTCCTAATATTTCCTGCTGCGAGTTCATCGCTCCGGCTAAAATTATACATTGGAGCTCACGAGCAGGAAGTTCTGGATCAAACCTTCTGCTCGAGCTGAGCTCCGTTAAGACATAAAAAGACTCGTTCTTTCTGTGTTTCTCTTCTAATTCCACGGTTGTTCTTATCTTGTGTACAGAGTGGCAAAGTTTTGGGTTTTTGCCTTGTTGTCAGCAACAAGGCAAAAAACCAAAACTTTGCTACACTGTGCACAAGATAAGAACAAAAAAAAAACATGTTTATCATTTTATTTAGCATAGCCATTAATGCATAAAATCACTTTTCTTTTCTGTGAAACTGTGGAGTTGAACGAGTCGTTTTAGGAGCGAAGACTTGAGTGTTCTGTCCTCGGGAGTGAAGCAGCTGGCTATCTGGACCCTCCCCAGCACAACACCTTTTATAAAACCTCTCTCCACTCCCAGAATGGACCTTCCTTGTTGAGTGAAAGAGAAGAAGAGATACTCAAGCCGGTCTTCTCCTGCTAGTCACCTGCGTTGGACATGAAAGATAATGCTGTCCTGTAACCCCCTCCCCTGCCATCCCTCTTTGTAGTATTTCTTTTGCTCCCATTATCTGTAGTTCGTTCTTGTTTATTGTCTGCAGTGCTCTCTGTCCTTTTCACGGCCACCTGGTTCGAGGACCAGAATGTCCATCGAAGGCAAAAGCGTTCCCAAAATGTTTAAAACCTCTGCCAAATTGGTTCGAGTGGATAAAACCGTCCTCTGTAGCGGTTGATATCCTATCCTGGTTCGGTTCCACCTCTGTCACAGCCTCTCCTCTTTTTAGTCCCGCTCTCTTCTCCCTCCCCTCCGGATCAGTCAACCCTTTCTGTACCCCTCCGATCCATTTTCTTTGGCCTCCTCCCTCACATTTGTCTAATGGAGGGATCGTTTTAATGGATTGCCCAAAGCAGCAGAGAGGCAGATACTCTAGCCACTCTACATCTACCCCTCTCCATCCCTCTATCTGTAACACAAATGAAAACATGCACTCTCTCTCTTTTTTTAACTTTCCTTTGTCTCGCCATCCAGGCAACCCTCTCCAGTTTGAAGAGCAACTCTTTCACTTGGATTGACCGAGTAGCAGGGGTTCTCTGCTACCCTTTACTCCAAATAAACAAAAAAATAAGTCACATTGGTCAGTGAGAAAAGATTCCCGGTATAGCGGAGGGTGACCTTACATTTGGCTCAAAATCTAAGAGAAGGGCTTTGATGTGGGTTTGAAGAAAGTACTTCTAGGCTGGAGAGACGGTGGGAGATAATGCCAAAGGTCAGTGGAAGCCTTAAGAAATGTCAGCACAAAGAGAAGAGAAAAGAAATGCACCGGGAAAGAAAAGAGTCGGTCTGAAAAGAAGTCGTCTGTGGGATTTGGCAGTTTTAGGAGTGCAGTGAGGAAGTGCGGCACATGTTTTTAGGAAGGTCAGGTGCAGCAAGGGGGTGAGGATGGAAAGGGAGAGATAATTAGACCGAGGCCTGGGAGTATTAGCAAAGGGAGGATGTGAGCAAATCTCCCGGACTGGAGCTGACAGCAGGAGCGCATCACGGGCATGACTGTAAGCAAAACGGAGAGGAAGCAGCCCTCGCTAAGAGCCTGTGGGGCGTGATGAGTGTTGAGAGGGATCGGTGGGGGGAGGGAATGTTTGTCCCTGCTGTTTGCATGCTGGCTCTCTGTTGGTTTAACTGGGCATGTCCAGTTGTTCACCAGTTGTGGTGAATGTGTTCGTTCACAGGCTGCAGGTCACAAGCAGCGAGTCTAAGTTCAGGTGTTTTCTTTATTCTACAACTTTTCTAAACTTTTCAAGTTTCCAGCAGTCTGATGTTTGTTGAGCTGCTTTAAGCCCTTTTTATAAGACACACCATGCCGGCGAATCAGCGTAATATTACCGCAACGGTGTGTCTTATGAACGTTGTGGGAATATTACAGCATTTGTGCCGCCACGCTTGGTAGTAATATTGCCGCAACACCGGACTTGTAAATGCACATTGCGCCTTGGTGCAACAGAGGGAGGCGTCATGATCACGTGAGGAGTTGCTACCGAGCTCCGGCCGGCAACTTCATTGCAAATGACATTAAACACGGGCATAAGTTTAGCTTCTGTTAACAGAATCAGCTGAGATGATAAACTGGAGCGATGCAGAGCTCCAGGAGCTTCTCTCCGTTAGAGCTGGAGCTCAGATCACCAGACGCTACATGGGGGCTGTGGAGGACACCTTTAAGAGCGGATAGTCAAAAAAAACTTAAAGAGCGCGGCTTCGATCGCAATAAAAGCAAGTTATGTCCAAGATACACGGCACGGAGACTGCCCCATACCCCTTTTATGCCACCATTGCGTAATCTTTTAATAAAAGGACACGATTGCACCACATTTCCGCCACGGTCTGACCACTTATAAACGACCAAACGCTCCCTGGTGCTGCATTGGTGTTATGGCAAATTGGTGGCGTTGTTTTATAAAAGAAGCTTTAGATTCGTACTTTGTTCTGAACATCTTGTATTTCTAAAACATGTTAAACATGGTTTTTCCTTTCTAAACAACCCCTGCAGTGTAAACTACCCCCGTGTTGTCAACTTGTATTTGCTTTGTTCCACATAAAGCATCGTTTTGAACATATGGTTACTTCCATTGAGGATTCATGGTTTTGTGTTATGGCTAAACAAGGGTGGAGGGAGCATTTTGTGCATATGGCACAGTCTGCTACAGATGGTAGGAAGCTGTATATGTTATCAGCTGACGCATTTCTGATTGGCTTGTTTGTTTCTCTGTTGTGTTTTATTTAAAATAATCCAGAGGCTGAACCCTTTTTCGGTTGTCAGGGTCCACCCTAACTAGTGTATCAGGAGTAAGGGTCCACCCTAACTAGTGTATCAGGAGTGAGTGTGTTAACTTGGACACTCACTGATGTTGACGTGAGCGTTTTATGTTTTTAGAAATATGCACGTCCTGTTCTAAACTGTTCAGAACAGGTGACGAATAAAGTGACTTTGCATTACGACATCAGCCCTAACTTGTTTTTATTTCCTGCTTGAGTGGGACGTGATGTACGGCGTGCATCGTGTGTCATCATGCTGGCATTTGTCACTGTGTGGAAATGTTGTTGTGTAAGTGCTAAGTCAAGAACACAACCGGATATAAAACAATGGTTCTGAACAAATTAACCCAAACAAAATGTAAATGAGAAATATTTCATTTACACAAGTGATCTTAGCTGTCTTAAAGACACATTTCTGTTTTAAATGACCCTTTAACAATGAGTGGAGAGCTAGTGTTGTCTAGATTTATGTTGAATAAAGAAAATAGTCATCTGCCTCTCCCTTTCTGCTCATTAACTCCTCCACTTTCCTCCAGAAACTCTCGTCTCTCAGCTGCTTTTTACCTACAGACTGTGAAGACGGCGCTCTGCTCTGAGTGAGAAAGCTCACGTGGTGTGAAGGAGTGGTCGTATCTGTGTGTCTTTGAGCCTCCCACTGACTTGTACGAGCGCTGTTCCTGTTGACTCGCTGCCTGGGTGAGCTGTGAGCAGAAACGAGACTGTCAGAGACGTACCGACCGTGTGACGTTACTTTCACAACGTGTGTCCTGGTGGCGCTCTGGCAAAGTGTTGAGAGGAATCAAAGCAGGGTTGTTGAGGAGGATGGCACATCAGTTCAGGAGTTCAGAGGAAAGAAGTCATCGTGAAGTCTTCTTGGTGGGAGTGCTGTTATGAGTAAATAGACTCTTTAAGCCTAAACTGGCTCATAGTTCCACTGCATCCCATCAAAGAGCTGTCCGAAGCTCAAAATTCAGTTCTAAATCTGCGATGAACTTTTAGACTAACTAGTACCTCGCTGCAACTGTTGACGACTAACTGGGTGCACAAACTTGCAAGAATGTATAAAGCCTGGGTAATTGGATGAATTTATTAATTATTGGCGATAGTCTGAGCCCTTCGCCGATCATTCTTTGACTTGGTTTTTATGCATGAATTACTATAGGGATGGGAAATTTTATACTTCCACTTCCAATCAGCTTATTGTTTTGCAACACCCTTTCTATGTACATATGCATACTATATCTCATTAGAAAGCTAGTATTCCTGTGATTCCAGTGATGTGTCAATTAAGGCTACAACCATAACTGTAGACATGATAGAGGCTTAAGTCAAACCACTCAGAAATTCAAAATTATGTCTCACTGTTTGAAGCCTCATATCATTGACAGAACATCTCTAACAAAAATCGTCTGTTTTACATCCACAAGAGTCCAATAAAATAGTTAGTCCACACATCTTACAACCACAATCCAACACGTTTTATCACTGTTATCATCGTCCTGTCAGCTTCAAACGTTTGACATCTTACTGATCCAGTAGGTGAAGGATTACCTGTTCTACTGAGGCAAAATCTTCACCTACTAGCCAGTATGTCAGAAGAACCACCCCCTAGTCTTACTTGTGTAGCTCAAGCCAATTACAGCACTGTATATTGCTGATTGACACATCAAATAACCAACAAAATTGGGAAAACAACAAAATCTCACATGGACCTCTCGGGGTGGTCTTCAGCAAACTGATTGAGAACGATTGTGATTGGTAGATTGCTCTAAGGATGTGTGCTTGGCCCACAAAATGTCTAAATAGACGCGTTTCCACCATCAAAACTTCAGGGTAATTTTACTGGAACTTCCCGGCATGCGCTTGTCTCCATTTAAACAGGCTGGCCAAACGGGCCGTTTACCGGGTCACTATCTAGTAACCAACAGAGTTCCTGAACAGGGGTAGGTACTCAGAAAGGCCTGGTGGAGTCGCTGATTGGTTGTTACTCAGTAGGAAATGACATCAGCAGACGTCTAAAACAACCGCTATTAGTAAAATTAGAAGTGTTGCATGTGAGGCAAAGGCAAATGAGCACCATTCACGCTGCTTTAGAATTGCCATCACTAAACTCCCAACACTGAAAAACGCAGGCGTTGTCTCACAGAGCTCTGTAAAAAACGACACTTCTTCTGGTCATTGAATGGCACGTTTTACATCACACACCAGCTGTCCCGGTCATTCGAATGGATTTAATTACCGTACTTCAACTAAATAAAGCTAAAAAAAAACTCTTTTGTGAATGCTGTTTGTAATTTGAGGCCTTAGGGAGCATTTAGATTCTTTCTGTTCAGGATAAACTGAGCTGCAGGTATGCTCTGAAGGAGTTTGTGGGCAGCCCCAAACACAAACGAGGCTCTTCTTATTTTTCCATTTCATGTTGGTTGTGTGTTCTGATTTAAAACCGCTGCACACAGAGATGAATTTGCACATCTGCACATGTTCTCACTTTGAGGAAGGAACATTTTTACCTTGAACAACACGAAGGAGCCACCTTAAAGGAGAACGAAGATAACAGAGGTGTGAGACAGCAGCAAATAAACCTGAGATGGGAAGATTCATTTTTTATCTTAAACACGTTAAACCGGTAGAAGCCGGGCTTGCTTTACTTTCCCGCCTGAATATCGGCTCGCTACTTGACAGCTTTGCGCTGGGCGTGAAGTGTGCTGTGACATGTGTTTAGGAGGCGAGGTGATGTTAGGCGTGGGTGTTTAATATGTGTGTGTGGGTTTGTGTCTCACATATGTTCAGTTCTTTTACTTATCTTACTTTTTTGCATGCTTGCAGCAGTCTCTGTGATGTAGCTGCCTGTTCAGCTGCTGACTTGTCAAGTGAATCTGTTTCTCATTTCATCCATCCAGCCAGCCTCTCTCTCTTCACCCACTCTCACCTGGGTTTGTTTCAAGAGCGAGGGGTGTGTGTGTGTGTGTGTGTGTGTGTGTGTGACAGAGATGGCGTGATAGGACAAGGACAGGAAATGTGGATGCTGTGTGATAACGGAGCAGGAATATACCGGAGAGAGACGGGCCAAAAGATAGGGAAATGGAGCGGCGGCTGGGAGGGATGTGATGAAGTGATGGAGAGTGTGAGGAGGAGGAGGAGTATGAGGAAGGAGGGTGTCTTAGCGAGTCCAAGGGGGAGGGATGAGAAAGGGAGGGAGAGGTGAAGGAAATGGATAGAAATAGCTGATGCACTCTGAGGCTTACAGAAAATCAATAGCAGTCAAGAGCAGAAGCCACAACCCCCACCCTGCTCTCTCAGCTGTTCCCTCACCCTCCACTGCTCTCTTCCTTCACTCCTTCTCCGTATGCTCTCCTCCTTCACTTCATGTCCTTTTCCAGTCTCACTTTCCTCCTCAGTGCCCTCACACGTTCATGCACATTTCCATCCCTGTTCTCCTTTAGCTCCACTTTGCCCTCTCGCCGTCACCCACACTTGATTTTTCTGCTGTTGCTCTTCATACGTTGTTGGTTTTCCAAAATAAAACCATAAAGTCTGGTCATTTTTGGGAAGAATACACATATTTTAGACATACGTTTGGTCAAATGGTGTTCTGACGTTCAAAGTTGGGACCTGATTAAGTTCGGGGGCGTCTCACTGGGCGATAGGTGAAAAGAAAAACGCATCAATATGCCTAATTTTTGCTTTAGTTACTTTAGCTTAAAAATCACAGCTTTTAAAGTGTGTGTTCTTCCAGTCATAAAGTGTGGTTGCTTTTCTAAACTTCTAACTGTCCTCTCTGGTTGGACACCTTTAAATGTTTACATGTTCAAAGTCAAAAATAAAGGTACAGGTGAAGTACATTTGTGCCCCACTAGGTAGTGTTTGGACTTTTGCGCTCTGTAGGACTGAATACCGGGGGTCAGTGTAACTAAGGCCCTATTGAGGTCTGGAAGGGTACATTTATACTTCCGAAATGTTCAGATATGTTCCGTTTATTTGTTAAAGCTCTCGTTCGGTGAGAACCCGTGTAATAGGTGTTCTTTTTGAAATACGATCTGTCACTCTGAGTTTCACGGGCCTGCTAAATGTCAAAATTTTCTTTAATTCAACCCCCGTCGCCTGCATTAGCTGCAGAAAGAAAGACAAG
Source organism: Aphyosemion australe (assembly GCA_006937985.1). NCBI lineage: Eukaryota > Metazoa > Chordata > Actinopteri > Cyprinodontiformes > Nothobranchiidae > Aphyosemion > Aphyosemion australe. Next base: position 274,866 of record SSNS01000184.1, read on the forward strand.
AAAAATGATCAAGTCAGAAAAAGCTGGTTTCTTCTACGTTGCAGGAAAATGAATATTCATGGACTCGCCCACCTTGGCTTGTGACCACAGAAGACTGTGTTGATTTTGCAGCTAGTAAAGAGCAGAGCGCATCTCGGCTAGTAGAAGCTAACCGTTAGCATTAGCAACTCCACAGCATAGCAGAACATGTTCAGCCCGGTATTATTTGTAGAGATAAAACATCAACGTTGCATTGTTTTAGCAAAGAAAGAAAGATAAAAGAAGGTAGTGGAAGAGTCGTGTAACTGTTAGCCAATCAGAAAAGAGACATTTGCATATCATGAATATTAATGAGACTGGAAATCATGCCTCACAGTAAATTTGTTGAAAAAATAAAAGAGTGAATGATACCTTTAAGATGAAATGACAGGAGGCTATCTTTATCTCTAAGTCTGTTTTGTTGGGAAACTCTGAAATACAAATGGGCTGGCTGATTGGTTTTTGGTTGGCTGGCTGGCTGATTGGTTTTTGGTTGGCTGGCTGGCTGGCTGGCTGGCTGGCTGGCAGGCAGGCTGATTGGTTGGTTGGTTGGCTGGCTGGTGGTTTGGTTGGTTGGCTGGCTGTTTGGTTTTTTGGTTGGTTGGATGTTTAAGGGTTCAAATCCATGTCAGAATAACTTGGTGCATGAAGAGTGAAAAACATAAACGAGGATCTCCTGGCTGAAATGTCTTCTTGATTAACATGTCAGACTTTTGAGAACCAGGACATTCTGATTTGATATGAGTTATGGGAACATTCTGATGGTTGTTTTTGTACCTTTTCAGGTCTTTACTTTGGTAATCTAAAGTAGTAGGCTGCCATTAAAGCGAAAAGAGACTGACCTCTAAAACTACAAGGATACCAACAAGTACCTACATTTGGGGGTTAAAGAATGGCAACAAGCTTTTGTACTGCTAAATTTTTCAAGTGGATGCTTTTTCATACTGTTATTCTCTCTTTAGCTGTCCTTTTTTAATTTTTCCAACAGTGCTGTTAACTTAATGAATCAGGTGTGGAAAAGTTACGAGTATCGTCCAGAAGATGATTGAAGTAACAACCAGCCTTGTGCTGTTGGTTTACTGGTTTCTCAAGGACCATAATCTGTTTAATTCATGGAATCTTAAATATTACAGTCATTAAAATCTTTAAGGTCGGATTATCATAATTCATACTACAGGTTCTTTATTAACTTCTGCTGGAGGCTCAAACTGCAGAACTGTAACGTGTTCAGTTTTAGTCCAACAGTGAAGATGATGCCGCTGAAATGAGCTCCATCTCTTCTGCGTTGTCCTCTTTGGAGTGAGTCTGACTGAATGACTCGTCTCTGACTCAGTTCTACAGGATGCTGGTATTGTGTGAGCGGGTCCATATTCAGGGAGAAGCTGGTTATTGTGACCGGTGAATGGTGGTGTACAGAGGAGTGCCATGCATCTAGTGTGTCTCATAAATGCTTCACCGACACTCCGTCCCCAAACCGTCTGAGTGGAAACTGCCTTTGAGTTGGTTTTCACAACAATACTTTAACATCTACTCACCCCAACCTTTCAGCTCATTTCTATTACTGGCTCTGGGGATTAGAGCTTGTGAGGACCGGGGAGTTCATTTTCAAAAACCCTCTCTACATCGGCCTATTCTCAACTTCTCCACTTTGTTGTCTGTCAGCTTTTCCTCAAAGACGCAGGCTAGGAGCCGGGGAAAAAAATCCCACAAACAAACAGCTGATAGGAGAAAAATACTTCCATAAAAGGCTGCCTTGCATCTTTCCCCTTCTAGGTTACCTTTCGTCATCTCTATTGTAAAGGTTGTCTTGTTTGGAGCACCCTTGGGAGTGCTTACCCTTGGAGTGTGTACCGGTGCCACCATCTGTGATGAGGACGTCCCCAACTAAAGACTTGCCCACGACAAAGAGGAAACAACAAACCAGGAAAAAAGACAATAAAAGATGAAAGGATCGAGGATAAACAAAAGAGTAAAAGTCTTAGCTGTGATGCAAGAGGCAGTATCATCAGAAAGCTCCTCTAATCCAGGCTTAGACTGTGTGTGTGTGTGTGTGTGTGTGTGTGTGTGTGTGTGTGTGTGTGTGTGTGTGTGTGTGAGGAGAATACCATATGTGTTTCAGTCACTTTCATGCCGTATGCGCGGTCAGCCGCCTCGCTCACAAACATGTTGTTATTGTTTTTCTGCTCTTGTGTACTAAATCCAGAAAAATAACAACAGGATTAAATGGACTGTTTAGAGGTAAACGGCGTTCTCCGGCTAAACATACGTCACATTAAAATATGGGATGGTACACATTATTTATGCTTTTACAACCCGTCTTGTCCTGGTCTGTTCAGCAGTTCCACTAATCTTCTTCTTTTTGGGTTAAATTATGAAAAGTAAACATGTTTGAAGAAACTTGCTGAAGTTTAATATCTGACCTGTTTGGTTTCTGTTTCCTGTAGGAGCCTCTGGTGGAGCCTATCACTGCCACCCCGACCACTTGTATGGAGAGGAGAGTGATAAGGTCAGTCACACACTTTTTAGTTACATTTGTAGGAATTCTACAGTGAAATAATCACAAAACAGTCTAATGTCTCAATCATGTTGGAAGGAAGGTTACACAATGTGGTTACATGTGCAGTATCAACAAGTCCATCCAGGTCGATCTTATGATAATAAGCTGCGAGTCTTTATCCTCTTTTACATGCGCATTAGAAAACCGACCTCTCAAATGAAGTTCGTTCCACTCCGGTACAGTAGGTGGCAACATGCACCCTTTCATGTCGGGCATTGTTCCGGTTAGCTTGTAGCAACACAAATTGTAAACAAATGCTGGCGGGAGTGAATGAGATGGAATTGAAACAGGCCACAGAGGGACGTAGTCTTTGTTTACACTCTGAGTCCGTGAGGTTGCCGAGTCTACATCGAGCTAACGCTGCTGCACCCACATTTGTAATTTAACACCAACAGGCAAAAAGCTCCAGATTTGTTAAAATGACCAAAGCCAGTAAACAGGAGCGACCCAGAAGTTATTTCTTGTACCCCTAAGAAGCCACGGCATCTTTTTGTTTTACTTGGGGGAAGCAGGCTTGAGGCTAATGTTGAGCTAACAATGCTAACAGTGAATTGGAATCAAATAGTCGGCTCTAAAAATATCTCAAGCTACTTTTTCAATGACCAACAACTGGATATTACAGTGAAATGTGTGTGAAGTGAATGAGTCAATCGTGGTGTTTTACAAGCTGTCAGCAAAAGTTTTTCAATGTGATCGTTTAGCTGGAGAACAAAAAGACTTTTTGTGTTTGTTGGGAAATTTGAATGAAATCTGTTACAACAGATAATATTTGGAGTTAACCCGATAACGGCCACGGTTAATTAACAGGAACAGACTCAAAAAAGGCTGCAGCTCAGTCTGTTTTACAGATTTAAGCCAAGGTTTGTTATGGTTGTAGCCGAGAGTCATTCATAAATCTACGTGTTTCTCAGCATATGATCGTTTTAGCTTAAAGCCCTGGCATAAAGGTCGATCGACCACACGGGTTCCTTCCAGGAATACAAGACGGTTACATTTTATTTGAGTATATTAAAATCTGCAGAGCCAATAATGGATAAAACAGCAGATAGTTTGTTTCACTGTAGCAGTTTTTATTTAATTTTAATGATTAAACGTGAGTAGGCAACAGTGTTGATGTGAAACTAATTATTAGAGAAGGGGAGATTATATTTGGTGCTTTTTTAAGAGAAAAGCTCGTCCCGGTTGTTTGTGCAAGATGTCAAAAGCAAAGAAACAGCAAAATTATTATTCAGTTAAAAATGTGATCACACATGAAGGTCTTTGTAAAAGCAAGCAGATTAAATGAGAAACAGTCGAGAGGAGGGGGAGCAGGATGCTGAGGTGTTGCAGAGAGCTGGAAGGGAGGCTGCAAAAGGGGAGGGAGGCAAGGCCAGAAATGGGGAGGGGGTACCGCTAATGATTTCAACCTCCAGCTGTGGAACTTGTGTGGAGTGAGTGAAGTAAAAAGGAGGGGAAGGAAGGGAGGAACAGAGGCCGAGGAGCCAAAACGAGCTTTGAAACCATGTTGATGGAAAGAAAACAGACAGGGAGGGAGAGGTATTTGTGTGCTAGCAGAAGCATGTCGGTTAATATTAATGAATCTCAAACAGCAAGTGACCGATTTGCTCAGTGTGTGCATGAAGGAAAAAGCGTTGAAAAGGAGAAACCTGGGCTCGGTTGTGTTTCGGAGGTGTCTGCAAGCCTCTTTATTTTGGTTCTAAGCAGCGACGGTGAAACCACAACAGCTACTGGCTGGAGTCCCTGTGTCTGGGAGCAGATGCCAACTGTAGATGTTGTGAAACGGAACGTGGGAAGGGTGTGTCGGGATATCGGACCGGCCTGGTTTGTTCAGGAAAGAGAGTAAAGAGATGCAAAAATGTTATCATCACGGGGCGGATCTGCTCGGTACTGAAAAATAATCAGTTATTTACGTTGAAATCACGATTCTTTACCGTATTTATTTCTTATCTAAAGGTGGAAAAACACCAGGAAATTAAATGAGCTGAAGTTTTACATCCGTCTAGCTTCAGATTTATGTCGTTTAGTCAAGAAAACAAAGTTTATATGAATCCTAGCATAACCAGGGTTCACATTTATATCAGCAGGTGGCAGAGCGCTGATGTTTGTGGGGTTGAAACCTAAAGAAATGATAAATCATCACTCTAGAATCTAGAAGTGGGTGAAGATGTACCAAAAATGTATTGATACCGAAATTTATTTGAAAATGATCAAAGAGATTTGTGTGGGTTGCTGAAGTTCTAATTCTTTAACATATGACTTATGTAGTCAAGTGACACTACCCATCCAGTCTGTAACAAGAAGGGAAAGACGGTGAGCAAATGGAAGATTATTCAGATGTTGGAGTGGAGGGCTGGGGCAGCAGCGTCCGAATCTGAAATGTTGCCAAATGGTTGTTGAAGGCTTCTCCTTGACCAAGTCTGCCACCACTCCCTCTAAATGTCACTATACGGGTAGTTATCATCCACTTATCATTATCGAGGTCAACTACACGACATATGGTCGGTGATAGTGATTTGAGGCCGAATCGCCCAGCCCTACTAGAATCCACATAGACCACATATGTTAAAGCAACACTTTGCAACTTTTACACCTTAAAATTATGCTATTTTGTAAAGTTTTGGCGTCATACTATCATCTATTATGTTCATTTTCATACCTGTGATAGTGTTGGGGGGGGGGGTAAAACATGCTCGCACAGCTCCGATGGCCTAGTGGTAGAGTGTCCGGGACTGGGAGATCAGGGTTCGATTCCCGGTCGGGTCATACCAAAGACTTTGAAAAAATGGGACCCAATGCCTCCTCGCTTGACACTCAGCACTAAGGGGTTGGTTTGGGGGGTTAAACCACCAAATAGTTCCCGAGCGCGGCCACAGCTGCAGCTCACCGCTCCCCACCATGGGGCTGGGTCAAATGCGGAGATGTAATTTCACCATTGTGTGATGAATACTTGGTACTTTAACTTTAACTTTATGCCTCTTATGCCCGAGAGAGAGACTTAATGTTATGACAGTGACATTACGCAGCAAGCCTCTAGAGGGCGACAGAGACCATATAACTGCAAAGTTCAGGAATGGGGCTTTAATATAAGAATCAAATAAGTACTTGCCAAAGATTACGACCATGTTCAAACGTAGCCAGGTGTCCCACAAAACAAAGATATTTTTCTACGGTTTGGCCGGTCATCCACATGAAAGTGAACGAAAAACAATACTTTTAAAAACTTGGACCAAAGTAGAGCATTAGTGTACGTAAATAACCGGGTTTTAGGTTTCACGTCACTGCTCGTGACAGAAATGCTCTGACATCACAGGTGTGAGCTTTGTTTACACTCGCTTGTTTCTACAAGCTCAGTTACTGCTCTATGTAGAAGAATACAGGTGAAGGATGACGTTATTGCTCGCTATCTAGTTATTTAAGGAATGTTTTTTGGCAAAGATGCCGATGATTTGGGGAACTACCGCCACCTGCTGGCTTGGCATGTCTATGAATGGACTTCACGATGAGCTGGATTATTTTGTTGAAACCGAAGTGGTGTGGACCCACGTTTTCCCTAGATGGGCTGGGAGGATATGTGTTTTACAAAAACCCGACTCCATGTGTTCGTGGCCTAAAACGTCTGTAAATAATGAAACTGCAGTTTCTACTGGGCTCTTAGAAAAGACGTCCTGATGTCTGATTTGGTTAATCATGGTCTTTTGTGATCATTCAGGGCCAAAATCAGAAATGTAATTAATGATCAAGCTCTGCTATGTTCCATTTGAACAACCTTGTGTTTTTCTGTATTCAGCTCTTTTAAAAACACGTCTAGACGTTAATATCTGTGTGATTTTCATCAGAACATAAAACCAAACTGTAGCTCAGTGCTTAAAGACACTCCTTTGTCTGAAGACCCCCCCGCCCCACTAACACAGACCAACAGGCCCATCAAACTTTCATACTAATGGGTGACGGTCTGCATGTGTGAAGACCTAGTGTACGCGTCCGTCCTTCTTCTCGGCTGCTCTGGTCCCCCACACACTTAAAGCCGAGGTCTTGGACGGGTCAGGAGGGACGAGGGAGCGGGAGCCATGGGGGGGTTAGAGATGGGTTCAGCTTATCTGATGGAAGGAGAAAGGGGGGATGGGAGTGTGGTGGTGGAAGAGTCTGGCTTAGATATGAAAATGGGCACAGTACATGTCCCAAGGGTCTGGGGCTGGTGAGGAGGCTGTGGGGTGTTGGGTCGGATGAGAGGAGCAGAGATGCTGCTATGGAAACACACAAGTACATTTATGTATGAGTTTATGTTGCATTTACGGAAACAAAACTTTTGATTTAACTTAAAGGAAGCAGGAGAAAAACAAAACCCTGCAGCATGTTCTGTTAGCAGGACTCTTTATTTTATTTTTTATTCATTAAAGCTTGTTTGTAAAATAAATGTATCTGTTTGGTCCTGAACATCTTATCCATCTTCCTCTCGTCTCCTGCTCTGCATCCTTCTTTCCTGCTCCCTCCTCCTCATATATTTCACTGTGGTCCCAACTAAAGGAAATCGTTGTTATTATCCAATAAAGTTGTCAAGCTCCCATCACATTCAGTGGTACGAGCGAGCCATTAGCGTCTTCCCCGTTTGGCCTTAAGCTCAGAACACTTTTTTTTAAAAGCACCCGTTTGCTTCTGCAGATCTTTAGGAGATATGTGTTTTTTTTAAACGGTTGTAGAAACGGTGGCAGCTGCTGGTGTGTGAATCCGCGCATGTCTGCAGGCGTTCCCATCACGGCGTGTGTTTCTGCAGTCTGCTCTCCAGCTGTTTCCTGTTAGCTATCACTAACACAGCTCTCAAGGCTGCATAGGTGTGTGTGCGCGTGTGTGTGTGTGTGTGTGTGTGTGTGTGTGGGGTGCTAGAACAGTCGCAGACGCTGAGTCACTTTTGTCACACTTTAAAAGTGAGGTTGGTGGAAGCAGGACCTACGGGGTGAAACGGGGAAAGTTTAGATGAAGAAATGGTGTGTGTGTGTGTGTGTGTGTGTGTGTGTGTGTGTGTGTGTGTGTGTGTGTGTGTGTGTGTGTGTGTGCTGAGCACAGCAAAGCTTCTCGTAACAGGGAATGACTAATAACTGACACATGGGCATGTCTGTGTGTGTTCTTGCCTCACCGAGTGCCGACTATGAGACCCGCCGCTCTGACTGTAAGTGAAGTGAGTCACAGATGAGTCGAAGGGGCTGAAACTTTGTGATAACTCCGTGATCAGAGCGGTTTGGATAACTACGGAGGAGTTTATTGGAGGCAGAGCTGAGTTATTTTTTAATCTGGCTCTACACCAGCGTAGTTTTCACTCCGTCCACTCGGGGGCGTGCACTTGCAGCTTTCACGTGGGCCTGCGAGTGCTTGTCCTCTGTTGTGTTTCCTCACTCCAAGAGGAAGTGACTTTGACCCCTCCGGGCCTCTGAGTGCTGGTGGTGAAATAAGCTGCCTTTCATAGACACGAACACTCGCGTAGTCGCAGACGCTCACAGGCTGGATCGAACAGGTAACGCCGTGATTCACAGAGGAGCGACGGTGTGTGTGTGGGGGGGTGTAAGGGACTGAGGTGGATTTATTAGATATGAGTGCTACGGGTCAGTAAACTGTCCTCCCCTCCCTCTGCAGAGTGAGGAAAGTCCCAGTCCAAAGCGCCAGAGGCTGTCCAGTCAGTCCGTCTTAGAGCAGCTGACCTCATCTGCACCCCCGCCATCCACCCCCTCTCCCCCCATCCGCCCCTGGGAGTCGGGGCCTCCGAGCCGGCGACAGCCTCACCCCCACCCGCTCTACCACCAGGAGCGGTGCCTGACTCCTGCGCGGCTCAGACGCAGGTGAGCAGCCGTTCCTTTGTTTTTGGACGATTCGTCTCATATTTCTGATTATAAACGATTATTTTGTGTCTTCCAGTCCACCGGCGAGGCGTCAGCGCGGCCGCCTCTCCAGACCCATCCGCCAGATCCCTCCCCAGCACCACCCCTCGGCTCAAGGACCTACGCCTCACCTGTCTCCATCGGAGCTCCAGGATGAAAACTACCACCACAACCCTCTCCCCTCCGCCCACCAGACCTACCCGACACACACGCCTAGCACTTACGCCCAGCCTCCCACGGCCGGAGGGGGTCCAGAAGAGCCCCGAGCCTTCCACCCCCCGGCTTTGTCGCCTCAACTACTGCACCCAGCTGCTCACCACCACCCCCATCACCACCACCACCACCACCACCAGCAGCAGCACCATCCAACACAACAGCAGCAAGGAGCCATGGTCCTGGACTTGCATGAGCGGGTCAGTTGGACGGTCAACCGTTGGGAGGCGTTTAGCGAGTTTTAACATTAACAGCTGTTTGTTCTCCTCAGCTGCAGCACAGCAGCGTCCCCGTCTCCTACACCGTCAGCCCTGTGCCTCCTCACGGCCTCGCCGCACCTCTCTGCAGCAGTCAGCATCTTCCTCCGTCCTGCTCGTCGCAGCAGCAGGTCCCCGCCTGCAGCGTGGTCTTCAGCACCGGACAGCACTACCACCCGGTGAGAGGGTCACGGCTGGGCTAAAGAGCGGGTCATGAAGGAAGTGGGTTAGATGAGGCAAAAGGAGCCTCCGCTTAGAAGAAGTTGCTTTACCGAGTTGCTGCTGCCACCTAGTGGCAAAAGTGTGTATTGTGCCATCACTAATTTTCTCTCTCTTCTGCTTTTCCCAGATGTTACAGGCGTGTTCCATGCACCATTTGCCCGTTCCGTACGCGTTTCCTTCCCTGCTGTCCAGCGACCATCCCTTCCTGATCTCTCCTTCCCCTCATCTGTCCCACCACCACCCGCCCCACCTCCCTGCACACGCGCAGTTCCTGCCTTTCCAGACGCAGCAGGCGCGATCGGTATGTGAGCCGTTCCGTTTATTTACTGTTTACCAGTTTCTGCCGCTAAGGCAAGCTGTTTTATCATATAATGCTTGTTTGTTTACCCACTCGTTATTTTGTTTGTTTTTGTTGAACGTGCGGTCCTCAGGATGCGGTTCGTTATAATAAATCATGTCTTTTTATTTCAGCCTTTACAGAGAATTGAAAACGAGGTGGACATAGTGGGGGAGCAGCTTCCTGTTGGTGGGAGCTTTAGCTACGCCCACCATCACCACCACCACCATCACCACCAGCCTCCCTCCGCGCTGCCGCCCTCCACGCCGCTCCAGTTCCTCTCCCACCATGACCCGCTGTCACAGGAGCTCTTCACAGTGGTGGGCGTCTTGTTTAATTATTAAATCTCATTTTTCTGATTAGATTTGATTCATAGACTGAATATTTTTCTCCCTGCAGCCATACCCCCACTTTATGCCTCGCCGATTCCAGAACCGACGGTTCCGCTCGCCGCAGACTGTGCCCCCCTCTCCCTATCACCCCAGCTTCCTGCCTTACTTCCTGTAAGTTGTCCGGGTTTCGTTTGGACTCGCACCTACGGAGACGTGAAAATGCTGTAACGTAAAAATGTCTCGGTTTTCTTGGACCTCCAGATCCATGCTTCCCGTACCTCAGAACGTGGCTCCTGCCATCAGCCTGGAGCTGGATGTGGACGACGGAGAGGTGGAGAACTACGAGGTAAGAGAGCACGCTGCAGCACGCCGCCTCCTGCTGGGAAACACCAGATCTTAGAGAATTCCTTTGTGTGTGAAACCTTCAGGCCCTGCTGAACCTGGCCGAGCGTCTGGGAGAAGCCAAACCTCGCGGTTTAACCAAGGCGGACATAGAACAGCTTCCGTCGTACAGATTCAACCCCAACAACCATCAGTCTGAGCAAACACTGTGAGTGGCTTCCTCTCTGGACTTTTAGGATTCAGAGTTCCTAGGAAAACGTGTTTTTAACTCCTCCGTCTTTCGGTGCTGCAGATGTGTCGTGTGCATGTGTGACTTTGAGTCCCGCCAGCTCCTCAGAGTTCTGCCCTGTAACCACGAGTTCCACGCCAAGTGTGTAGACAAGTGGCTGAAGGTGAGGAAACCCGCCGCTGCCGCAAACACGCCAAACGTTTGCTTTTAATTTTATAAAAAAGCTCTTGATTCCCTTCAGCTGGTCCATCATGTATTTATTTTCAGCTCTAATTGACAGTTTTGTACTTTATCCTGAAGCACGTTGTGATTTTTATCTGTGCACATGACGTTTTCCTACATCTAACCTTCCTGTTTTGGCTCTAGGCCAACCGGACCTGCCCTATCTGTCGAGCCGACGCCTCCGAGGTCCAGCGGGACTCTGAGTGACTCAGTCCCTCGACTCCATTCTTGGATGCACCACTCACTTAGTGAACTCTCACATTCTGTCGTACAACTGGGACCACTCCTCATCATTCATCCTACAGACACGCAGCAGGAGTTCACCAGGAAGGAAACATTTAGACATGTCAAAACTTTATTTTTCTGTTTTCGCTCACATTTTCCTGAAAAACTGTTTTTTAATACCATCATGTGACCAGACGGAGGAAAAGATGGTCGTTCTAAAATACCTTGAAGGAGATTTGGTTTTCCAAAGATTAGATTATTAGTTTAATCAAGTTTTCAAATGTTGTGCAGAAACCATCTGGCCTCAAAGATATTGCTGATCCCGATCCTGGTCCGGGGCGTGGCCCTATCCCAGATCCCGATCCTGGTCCGGGGCGTGGCCCTATCCCAGATCCCGATCCTGGTCCGGGGCGTGGCCCTATCCCAGATCCCGATCCTGGTCCGGGGCGTGGCCCTATCCCAGATCCCGATCGTGGTCCGGGGCGTGGCCCTATCCCAGATCCCGGTCCTGATCCTGGTCTGGATCCGTGCGCAGCCATTTGGGTTTGATCGTCACTTTAAACTCAAACTCATACCCACTGGAGGTCGAAGGTCATTTGAGATTTTTTAGCCGAGTTTTAAATTTTGTGCCGAGAGCGACCCCGTAACCCCGTATGATTCTGTTTTTTACCACAAATCATGAAATCAACTTGACTCAGAGAACAAAAGTCCATCATGTTAAAACCAGGACGACGGTTGCTTTTGACGCTGATCCGGCGTCATCAGCTGTGATTGTGTCTCGTTTGCCTCCTGTTCGTGTCGCCGTGCAGACAACGACTCCAGCTAGCTTCCTAGCGTGTTTCACTGGCAGATTTGGCACTTTGGCACTTTAAATGAAAGATTTTAAACCCTAGATGGTTTTTGGTTCATTCAAAACAAACGACCCGTTCAGCGTGTCTCCTAGCCTCGGTGATCCGATCGTTTCCTGACCCGTCTGCGGCGTCGTGCTAACAGGAGAATGAGCTGAAAAGTACGTTTTTTCCCACAACATGAAATGGTCATCAGATCAGATTACCAATGACTAACCGGGACAAAGACCTGCTTCCTCTCCACGCCCACCGCGCTGCTGTCGCCTCATTAAAGAACCGGTTAAGAAAAGTTCTTCAGCGTTTTTCACTGTACAAACTCCTGAATCCACCATGGGAATCGATAGAACTTGTTTCCTGTTTTTGTTTTAGACGTCATGTTGGGTGATTTCATCCGTTTTGTGTTCTTTTATTATTATTTGGTACACTAGCTATTACCTCAGTCCCACTATTTATGTCTTCACGACCAGTCTAACTAGTGTTTTCCTGTTGATTTTTGTTTTTTAAACACTGACTGCTGGCTTGTTTTGAACGTTTCCCTTCAAGCTCTATGAGACTGTATTATTAAAAAGGTGTCATAGTAGTTTCATCATGTATATCTGTAACCAAAATCATTCGAAGGCTTGTTACCGTGGAGATTTCTAACAAACATTTGTACATTTTGTATGAGAGTTACTTATGGTAATACTTTATTAAGTAGTGCAATGATTTTTTTTAATTCCTTGCCCCATCTTTTGGACTTCAAAAGCTGGTTCGATAATAAATGTATAACGTTTTCTTCTTACGCTTGTGTTTTTCTGGATTTGAGTCTTTTTGTTTTCTGCTCAGTTTGAGTCTTAAATAGTTTTTCAGGTGTAATTTCACTGCAGTCCTCCAGGTGGCAGCGCAGGTCTGTTGTCCATCAGGACTTCCTTTTTATTCCCACTAAAACTCGAACTTTGAAAGGTACTATGATAATTCAGTGTACGGAAAGCCATATGTGTATTTATTCAATTTCTTTTAGTTTTCAGCCATCAACAGTGGTAAGGTGCAGTAAGATAAATAATATGGAACCTTTATGATATAAATACAGCTTAATATGCTCAGAAATTTGTGAAAAGACGCATGTTTTTGTTTTAATTGTTAAAATCTAGATAAATAACTTCAAGTCTGTAAAATTTTAATGGAGGCAAAAACACCAGAAGCACAAAACTAACATTAAAAGGTGAGCAGCTGATCTATTTTGTTTTTCCAATTAAAAAATTTACATTATTTACTATTAAATTAACATCAAGCAGATCATCAGAAGGGAACTACTGGGTTTCTGCGTAATCATGTACATGATTGGTTATAGTGCCATCTAGTGGACAGATTGAGACACTGCACCTTAGGAGTCCCGCAGGTAGAAGTTTTCATGTTTTTTCAATCAGCTGACGTCGTTGACCAGTTTTAATTGAGCAAAAAAAAAAAAAACAATTACGTTGATTTAAACAATTCCAGGTGTCAGATTTGGTTTAAACTGGTTAAAAGGAAGTTATTACGATGATNTCGGCCCACCGATTCACAACGTCCCGAGTCGAGGTCAGCAGCACACCCTCCCCACTGTAAACAGTGTTGGTAGTGCACTGCTTTCCCCTCCTGAGACGCCGGATGGTGGACCAGAATCTCCTCGAAGCCGTACGGAAGTCTTGTTCCATGGTCTCACCGAACTCCTCCCATGCCCGGGTTTTTGCCTCTGCGACCACCCGAGCCGCATTCCGCTTGGACTGCCGGTACCTATCAGCTGCCTCCGGAGTCCCACAGGCCAAAAAGACCTGATAGGACTCTTTCTTCAGCTTGACAGCATCCCTAACCGCCGGTGTCCACCAGCGGGTTCGGGGATTGCCGCCACGACAGGCACCGGCCACCCTGCGGCCACAGCTACGGTCAGCCGCCTCGACAATGGAGTCACGGAACATGGTCCATTCGGACTCAATGTCCCCCGCCTCCCCCGGGACGTGTTCGAAGTTCTGTCGGAGGTGGGAATTGAAGCTCCTTCTGACGGGAGACTCTGCCAGACGTTCCCAGCAGACCCTCACAACACGTTTGGGTCTGCCAGGTCTGACCGGCATCCTCCCCCACCATCGAAGCCAACTCACCACCAGGTAGTGGTCAGTTGACAGCTCCGCCCCTCTCTTTACCCGAGTGTCCAAGACATGCGGCCGCAGATCAGATGAAACGACAACAAAATCGATCATCGACCTGCGGCCTAAGGTGTCCTGGTGCCAAGAGCACATATGGACACCTTTATGCTTGAACATGGTGTTTGTTATGGACAATCCATGACGAGCACAGAAGTCCAATAACAGAACACCACTCGGGTTCAGATCAGGGGGGCCGTTCCTCCCAACCACACCTCTCCAGGTCTCACTGTCGTTGCCCACGTGAGCATTGAAGTCCCCCAGCAGAACGAGGGAGTCACCCGAAGGAGCGCTTTCCAGCACCCCCTCCAGGGACTCCAAAAAGGGTGGGTAGTCTGAGCTGCAGTTTGGTGCATAAGCACAAACCACAGTCAGGACCCGTCCCCCCACCCGAAGACGGAGGGAGGCTACCCTCTCGCTCACCGGGGTAAACCCCAACGTACAGGCACCAAGATGGGGGGCAAGAAGTATGCCCACCCCTGCTCGGCGCCTCTCAGTGGGAGCAACTCCAGAGTGGTAGAGAGTCCAACCCCTCTCGAGGAAACTGGTTCCAGAGCCAGAGCCATGCGTTGAGGTGAGTCCAACTATATCTAGTCGGAACCTCTCAACCTCACACACCAACTCCGGCTCTTTCCCCACCAGAGAGGTGACATTCCACGTACCAAGAGCTAGCTTTTGTAGCCGAGGATCAGACCGCCAAGGTCCCTGCCTTCGGCTACCGCCCTTTGCACATCGCACCCGACCCCTTTGGCCCCTCCCACGGGTGGTGGGCCCATGGGAAGGGGGACCCACGTCTCCTCTTCGGGCTATGCCCGGCCGGGCTCCATGGGTGAAAGCCCGGCCACCAGGCGCTCGCCAGCGTGCCCCAACTCCAGGCCTGGCTCCAGAGAGGGGCCCCGGTGACCCGCGTCCGGGCGAGGGAACACTGGTTCCATTTATTTTATTCATCATAAGGGGTCTTTGGGCTGCACTTTGTCTGATCCCTCACCTATTCTCGGGATCCTCTGATACTAATTTGAACAAAAAGATGTTTACTTAAGACGAGGCTTTTTCAAAAGATTTTTTTTTGTTGAATCTTTTTACAGTTCATCAGTTTGTCCAGAACTTCTTCTCCTTTATTATTTTACTGAATCTATCATCTTATTGTCCTGTTTTTTTTGCTCTGTAATGAGTTTACGTTTGAGTCGACGGTCGTTTTTAATGTGACTCATAACTAATCTTGATGAAAAACCTGCTGAAGTTGATGATTTTCTATCTAATCTCCAAGTGAAACAGCTGCGGTGCAAAACTTACGTTTCTCTTCTTTCACCTCTATCACCTGTTTCACTTCTTTCTGCACCGTGGTGGTTTTCCTAGAGAGAAAAAACACGTTTTAAATGTTGATGCTTCCCCGAGTCTCAGTGAGGATCTTTGAAATCTTGTTTCAAACCAACATTGTCTTCAGAAACCAAACCCAAGGTTTTTTTAAACGTGATAAACTTGTTCTCTTACAGCTCGTCTCCCCCCAGCAGCCTCCTGTACTCGGCGATCTCCATCTCCAGCCTGGTTTTAATGTTCAGCAGCATCTGGTACTCCTCAGACTGCCGCATCATGTCGGCCTTCACCATTGAGAGCTCGTTCTCCAGCCTGTCCACCATGGCCTGAAGCTGTTGGAGCTGCCGAGCGTAACGGGCCTCGGTGTCGGCCAGCGTGCCCTCCATGGCAGCTTTCTGCACAGAACAACAAACCCTGAGCTCGTTTCTTTGGTTTCAGGCTGTGTGTCGTGTTTCTGCAACGTGTCTCGGGTCTGAGTGTGAATTACCAGGCTGAGTTCAGACTGCAGCTCCACCTCCAGCGCCTGAAGCTTCCTCTTCAGATCGTTGATCTCAGTCCGAGACGTCTGCAGGGTCTCTGTGCTGCTGGCCATCTGCTTGTTCAGGTCCTCGAACTGGAAAATTTCAAATCAGACGTTAGTGAGGAAACATCCTGGATCCAGACGATGATGGTGACCTCTGGCTCTTCTCACCTTGCCCTTGTACCAAGCCTCCATCTCACGCCGGTTCTTCTCAGTGATGGCCTCATACTGAGCCCTGATGTCCTCCATGATGCTGGTCAGGTCCTGCTGAGGCTTGACTTCCACCTCCACGTTCACGGAGCTGCTCGAGATGTTGCCACGCCGAGCTGCCATCTCCTAAAACCGGGACGACAAAACGGCAAAACTCAGGTGTGTGTGTGTGAGACATTAAAGGATTCTCTTCTTGATTGACATTTAAAAACACTTTAGTCAGCATAAATCTTCACAGACGGGCTCTAATCAGGCGCTGCAGGCTGAGTCATCGTTTCTTGGCAGCGCCTTTGTTGACGTGAACCTCAAACTTGGCACGGCGAACGTCCAGACGAGTTTGGTTTGTAGATGAAAATACTTATGAGAATTTTTTTTGTTTTCGTTTCCTTTAAAATTCAACATCAACTGAGTTTTCTTTGATTCTCAGCATCTCTTTGTTATTGTCTCACCTCCTCGTGGTTCTTCCTGAGGAAGACCAGCTCCTCCTTCAGACCCTCCACCTGCATCTCCAGGTCCGACCGGGTCATGGTCAGCTCATCCAAGAACCTACGCAGGTTCAGGATGTCGCCCTCCACCGACATCCGACACGCCATCTCGTTCTCGAACCTGTCAGGAGAACGTTCGTTTTAGTCGACGGAACCAGCTCTGCGAGTCTGACAGCTCCGTTGTCCGTTACAGCTCCACGTCCACGATCGCCTGATATTCTGACGTCACCATAACAACAACAACAAAAGGGCGGGGTCACTTACTTCACCCTGAAGTCGTCTGCTGCCAGTTTGGCGTTGTCGATGGAGAGCATATGGATGGCGTTCTCCTTTGTTGCATCAGAAATCTAAAAGACACCAACAGTAAGAACATCTGTCAGCAGCTGCTTGTGAAGGAAGAACATCAGGAGCTTTAATTGTGAAACTTTGGCTGGACTTTGTAGAAATAAACTAATTTGTTCTTGATTTTATTTTATTTTATGTGATTTAATTTCATGCTGACTCAATTCATAAAAATAATAAAATAAAAAACATTTCTATTTTGAGGTTTATTCTACTTTTTAGATAAAAATGTCCTTTAATCTGATATAGAGGCATGGCATTAAATAAATAATTAAACTTTTCTATTTAAATCTCACAGGTACATCTTTTAGGAATAAAAAAGAAGCTTTAATAATAACAACAATGATGATTTTAGTTGTTATAATTTAGTTTTGAACCTTTCTGCGCAGCTCCGCGATGATCGGCTCGTACTTGCTGTAGTCCCTCACAGCCGGGGTCTTGTTCTGGTACCACTCCCGGATCTGACGCTCCAGCTGCGCGTTGGCGGACTCCAGAGAGCGCACCTTCTCCAGGTAGGCGGCCAGCCGGTCGTTCAGGTTCTGCATGGTCGCCTTCTCGTTACCGGACACCGAGGAGCTGCTGTCTCCGCCGCCGAACGCCTGTGAGAGGTCGAAGCCGGAGCCGAGGCCGTTGGAGGCGTAGGACACCCGGACGTTCCGGCCCCCGGCCCCGCCGTACACGCTGCCGCCCCGCGGGGCCGCCCGGGTCGTGGGCATGGAGAACATCTGATAGGGGGACGAGATCCTGGAGGTCATAGTGGTTCGGTTCTGGTGATGAGCCGGAGGAAGTCTGCCTGTAGCGGTGTGTGTGAGACGGGTGCCCGGAGGACGAGTTTTATAGCTGCCCAGGTGAGGTGGGCGGACAGATGCTGCGCCACCGGTACAGGTGAGACCATGCAGGGCGTGGCGCGGAATTCAGCGTCACTCCCCGAGAAATAACGGCCGTCAGCTGTTGTTTCATTAAATTTCGTCTGAAACGTTTATTTCCAGGCGGAAGTGGAGGCTGAATTTCTCCTGCTAGTTGGAACAGAACAAGTTTCCAGTTTTTTCTCTGGGAACGTTGATCGTTATAATTTGGACGCGGTTCAACAAACTTCGACACAACCGCTGCCATGTTGAGATGCACTGATTCTGCTCAAAGACTGTATATATAAGGACTCTGCTGTGTGGGCCGATACAGATGTTCAAATAGATTCCATTTTTTTCTTAGAAAACTATAATTAACTGAAAATGTGTTTATTTATTTATTTGAAAATGATTATTCTTGAAGTAAAAGCTGCCTGCTGTAAGCCTAGGTTTTTCTTAACTTTTATTGCAGGCAAAACGGATTAGGAACAAATTCTGACTTCACTGACCTTGTGGCCTTTTGAGGGGATGTAGGAAAATTGGCAACAAAAGTCAAAATGTTAAAAACACTCAATACAACATGTACAAAAACAGAACAGTAAAAATAAAGTGGCCGTCAATTTGAATGACAAACACATTTTTAAAGCAGCATTCCGCAGGATTGCAGTTATATGCTCTCTGTCGCCCTCTAGAGGCTTGCTGCGTAACGTCACTGTCGTAAAATCAAATCTCTCTCTGGGGCATAAGAGGCATGTTTACATTCCTAATGTCAGGCAAAACAACGAAAACAAACTTTTCCACCTCCACACATTGAATAAATAGTTTTATCAGGACTGTATAACAACTTTATGCCCGACCAAACACAATAACCCCAGTGAAATCATTTATTACTTACCTAGCCATTAGCAGTACGGCTAGGTCAGAGTCCGTAGTTCATGCTGTTCTTTCTAAAAGAGCTCTCCAGCGAGGAAAAGACGGCCCAATAATAACTCTGGTCTTTGCTCTTGCTCTATCACGTTCTCCTTTTCTTTTCCTAGATTCCTCTGATAAGGGATTTCTAGCTTTCTTTGGTGGATCTGCCGCTGCTAAACCGCAAGTCTACGTTATACAATTATGGCAAGCCAAAGGGATAAAAAAAACCTTGCATCATGTCCGCCAAAACGCGCGTCTTGAACGAGCGTTTTGGCGGACATGATGCTCGCTTGTAGAACACGCGAGTTTTTGCCCCCTTTGGCGTCAAGATGCGCATTTTGGTGGACATACTGCGCGTTTAGATCGCACGCTTTTTTCATCCCATTGGCTTGCCATACACTGCCGTAAAACGACACCCAGTCAGTACTTCCTGCGGCTACCCGAAGCACAAAAACTGTATAGCGCAGTAAACAGACGTGGGACCCCCCAACACTATCACAGGTATGAAAATGAACATAATAGATAACACTATGACGCAAAAGCTTTACAAAAAAGCATAATTTTAAGGTGTAAAAGTTGCAGAATGTTAATTTAAAAAGATCAGAGATTCCAGAATGGAAGCCGCCTTTGTGATAGAAGCCTAGACCAAACGTAGCAAAAAGATTTAGCTCTGCAGGTCGGTATAGGCGCGCTCTGTAGTCTCAGCAGGTCATTGGCCCAAACAATGTTGTGTCTGGCCAATCACAGCGTTCTACGTTTTGGCTTGGGGGCTCCAAAAAGTCAAAATTTTCATTTCAGCCAACTGATTCTGGTGCGTCTCTAGATAGAAGTCATTTTCCTGATTTACGGTTTGTGTGATCTGAATCCACCATCAGACAGGATTGTGTCTTATTTTACATTTAGAATTCTTTTTACTGCTTTGATTGTGGAGACACAAAAAGACATGATGTCAGATGATGTCACAGGTTCCTGTATGACCTCGTCCACAACGGCTCAGCGTTCATGTTGGTCAAACACTCCTGGGGAGGTGAACAATGGGCAGAACTTCCTCCGTTTGTTCCCAGGCTGACTCTGGAGTTCAGACTCCTATAAATCCTCATGCAGCCTGCAGAGCATCAGCAACTCTTCATGAGAAATCTGTGGAAATCCTTCGTCAACAAAGACGATGTGAAGGTTACGCTTCATCCCGTGAGTGTTCTTGTGTTTAATTTTAATATGAAATCTTGAGTTTGGTTTTTGTTCTTTCTTTGTTTTACTTGCTAGAAGGTTCAGAAACAAGATAACTGAATTATTATAGAGAAAAATGCAGAGTAAAAAGCTCTCAGACGGTAGTTGGAGCTCTGTTCATGAGTGCTGGTTTACAGATGAGGGTCTTGGTTGTCCTCGTCCACATGCTAGACTCTGATCACGTTCCTGAAGGTGTTGGAGGAATCAAACCACATCAGCTCAACTCACCTGGAATGACGTTTGTGAACCACATTATTGAGTTTGACAGATTTAATAAACGAATTATTTTCTGCTTCTCCTCTCTTTCACTTTCAGATTAATCCTTTTCTTGAGAAGGAACCGAACGCTGATTTAAGGTTGAGATAAAAACTGGAGGAGGATCAGCTTTCATTCAACTCAGGTTAAAGAGCAGGAAGCCGACAAACAGTTGGGTTTAAATTACAGAGGTTTTAGTTTTATTAGCTACACGATCCTTGTTTAGGTTCGTTTTCACCGTCTGTCAGATTAAATTATACGACAAAAAAATCATTAAAAAGTCAGTCAACTTTCAGATCCTGATGATTAATTTGCTGTAATGCTTTTTTTATCCCAGTAAAGGTGGGTTCCACTGCAGGTTGTAAAGAACAAGGTGGGTGGAGCTTCAGGTGATGCCAGCAGGGCCCTGATGCCGTACCTGATATGCTTTTTAAAGAATCAAATGGATATTTTGGCCATTTTTATGTATAATTTACCGTGCAGCTTCCTGAAAGAGAAACATTCCTTCAGGATTGATGAGCTAACGGCTAGTTAATCTCAGCCAAGACCAAAAGTGTGTTTCTGCTAGAGGTCAACTGATATTGGTTTTTCTATTGCCGATGCTGATATGTAGGAGACATGGTCAGCCGATGGCCAATATGCTAAAATGTCACTAATTACATTGATCAATGCACAACATTTCTGAAGCTGAATCAGTTTTTGAACTTTGAATTTAACTAACTGTTATATGTTAACTTTGTGCACTGCTCAGTGTTAAAATCAGACACCTAAATAAAGTTAACTTAGAGTATTTATTAAGCAGATGTTATTAGTGAATGTAAAAATACATTTAAATTAAATTCTCCAACAGCACCGGGCTGCCCGAGGATGTGCCTGACTTTAAATCGCCTTTACTAACGACAAATATCAGCTGATGCCAATGTATAAAAAACGGTAAATATTGTCCTGATATATTAGTCGACCGATATTTGGTCTACCCCTAGTTGCTGCCATCTTAAAAACAGCTTCTGTCACTGAGGATCGTTTCAACGTTTTGTTTTATAAATCGTAACACAACATTTGACATATTTCTGTTTCTAAAATCCACAATAAGCTCATTTGTTTTGTTCCTGTTGAATATGAAATGATTGATGACTCGTCGTTCCACAAAGTTTTTGTCCAGCTGTTGCATATTTTTGAATATTTCTGCAGAAAACGGGACTCTGGCTGGTCCTGATAGAGAGTAAAAAGGAAGGGGGCGAGTACAGCTCCCTGTGGTACTTCTCTGCTGATGACAAAACTTCATTTAGCAGAACTTTAGTCGTTATTTATGACTTTTATCGTCTTCAGAGTGGACAAAAGATCTTTTTAATCAGGTTCATGACCAGTCTGTGCTGCTGTTTTTTATTTGTGCTTTTTTGGTCCTCCTTAACCCAGACAGACAGTTTTGATATTAAAGAACAGCTTTAGAGCCCTAGATGAGTTGTTTTTAATGTCTCCTCTCTTTGGTTTGGTGTCGTTTGATTGGTTTGAGCTAAGCGTGAACGTACGGACCAGGAAGCCACAGTCGCTCCGTGGTGCGAGACTAATAAAGCTGTCAGGCTGACTGATTTTGAAGTATGCGCCTTGCCTTTCTTCTGTTCAGTCAATGACACCTGAGTTTGGCACTCCTGCACTAATTGTTTTATGAGACACACGTATCGAGTAACCTCGGGGTATTGTGCACAAATCTCAGTTGGATTACGATAATCATTTTCAGGCCCTGCTGTGGGATGATGCTGACTCTATTTCTGCAGCTTTTCCCTAAAGTTTCAGCTAATGTCGTTTTGTGGAGCTGTTCACGAGTAGAACACATCATCAACAAGCCGCGCTTTAATGATTTTCTGGTGTTTGTTCCCAGGCTGTCAGGAGGAGACACCCTGCATGCTTCCAACTGCTGTAATCGCTGCCTAAATGGATCTAATTTTCATTTTTCCTTGTCGGTTGTTCCTCTTTTGTTTTATGAACTGAAATGTGAGGAATGATGTGTGGTTTGATCACCTATAGTCCGTCTCTCCTCGTTTGTTTGAGTTATTAAGGCGTGTCGAGTTTGACGGATGGATACAAGATGTGCAACGAGGCTGAAAATGTGGTCCTTCTGGTTTGGATGCTTTCTGAGCCAACGCTGAGGATGGAAACTCTTTGGCGCAAGAGATTAAGAACTCAGTTTAGATGATGGCTATCCTAAAACCATCATAAAACCAGTGAGCATTAAACAATAACTACATCGGCTTCTCAGTCTGGGTTCTGGCTCCTTATGAAGTCGTGTTGAAGGTGTTACAAAAGCAGATCAATGAGCTGAAAAAGGTTTAAATGATGGCAGACTAACTTAGTTTTGTCTTTGATGATTTGAAGTTTTAGCACAAAAAGCTGATTATCGTCAAAAGTATAAAACACATAAATACCAAAGGTTAAAGGTGGAATATGGAACACGAACACCAAAGTGACATCTAGTGTGTGGAGGTTGTAGTTGCAACAGTAGGATAAGATGTCCAGCCGTCAGGATGCCAGGTTCTCTGCCGATACGTGAAGTGAGCAGCCAGCACCGTGTCCATGACGACCTAAACTCACTCTGGTTTTAGATCTTTTCTGGTCGCTCCTCTTCTGAGAAGGATAACGACATCTTCTGGGCTCAGAAGCAGCTGCTTGACTTGCAGAGTCCGCCATTTTCCACAGTACCAGCCTCGCTGTTTACCATATTTAGAAACCTGCAATGGTGCCCTCTAGTGGCTGGTAGATGTAAACACAAATCCAGTGTCGTGAACGTCTAAATAAATATTTGATTATTTTTTAATTACAATATAGCTTTTAAAAGAAATACTGTAGCTTCATTCTGCACACCTCTAAATGCCTGTGGAGGGATTATTTTTTTTAAAATATAGCTTTTTATTAAATTGTTCCAGATTCAACCTTTAATGCAAGAATATTATAATGCATGATTTGTTATAATAGCAGAAAATCTTTAGAAACAAACATGGCTCTTTAGTTTAGTGCTCAGTCAGCATAAAAAAAATCTGATATTACAGCAAAATAGAAAAAAAAACTGAACAACCAACATACAAATATAAACTAGGGGGGTGGGGGGTGAGGATCGTCTGATCACCTGGGAGACAGGTGTGCACAGTGCTGAGAGAGGAGCTGAGGGAACCAACAGAAATATGCTGATGAAGGTTCTCAGTCATCCAGGTCGTGGTAATCCAAAGGAACGAATGAAGGCAACTGGACTTCTTTGGTTTCTTGAAGACGTTTCGCTTCTGATCCGACGAGATTTGTCAGTTCTGACTGGAATATGGGAGGGTCAAGCTTATAAGCTATAGCTGTCTATTGTTGCTTAACGAGCAGAAACTACCTATGAATACCCTTCCTCCCTACCCCCTGAGGCGTCGTTAGCCTCTATTGTGTGTGAGTTGTATTGATTAGATGCAGGTGACTCTAGACTGAAACTGTTTGGGAATTAGGTTCAGAGCTGCATTATAGGTGCTGGAAAGGTGAAACCTGAGGCCTCCTCTTCTATTTAATGTAGGTTTTTCCTGTTTGACATAAGCCCTTTTTATAAGACACACCATGCCGGCAAATCAGCGTAATATTACCGCAACATGTTTCTTATGAACGCGCCATGACGGCATCACGTTGCGGGAATTTTGCGGCATTCGTGCCGCCACGCTTGGTAGTAATATTGCGGTAATATTGCGGTAATATTGCGGTAATATTGCGGCTTCGCCGGTCTTATAAACGCACATTAAGCCTTGGCACAAAAGAGGGAGGTGTCATGACCACGTGATGAATTAATGCTGCGCTCCGGCCGGGAATTATGTTAAAAATGAAAGTAAACACGCGCTTAAGTTTCACGTTTGTAAACAGACTCAGCTGAGATGACCATTTTGAGCGTTGCGGTGCTCCGGGAGCTTCTCTCCGTTAGATCAGCAGCTCAGATCATCTGACAGCTCACAGGGATGGTGGAGCACACACACCTGTAGCTGGTTGTTAAAATAAAAACTTAAGGAGCGCGGCTTCGATCGCAATAAAAAGCAAGTTATGTCCAAAATACACGGAAGTCCGCGACAGTGCAGAGACCGCCCCCATACCTCCTTTTTGCCGCCATCGCGTAATCTTTTATAAAACTGACATGATTGCGCAACATTACCGCCACGGTCTGAGCTCTTATAAACGACCTAACGCTCCCTGATGCCGCATCGGCGTTGCGGCAAATTGGCGGCATTGTTTTATAAAAAGGGCTATAGATAGCTTCCTTTACTCCTCTCTCAAGCCATCTTCTCTGTCCAGAGTGTGGAATTTGTCATCTTCAAAAGCCATTGTTCTTCAGGTGTAAGTGGACTTTAGAGTCCTGACCTGAAGAGGGGTATTCATAGGTAGTTTCTACTCTGTAATCAACAATAGACAGCTACAGTTTATAAGCTCGACCCTCCCATATTCCAGTCAGAATTGACAAAGCTCCTTGAATGAGAAGCAAAACGTCTTCAAGAAACCAAAGATGTCCAGTTGCCTTCATTTGAACCACTTTGAACCAACAGAAACTCAGAGACGACATTTAAATCTCCCCCGACTAAAATTACACGCTAACAGACGTGCTGCAGCAGAGGTCAAAGTTTGCAGCATTTCCATTTCAAAAAGAGATGTTTGACTTAGCTAAGTGTCCTTAAAGTGATATAAGAGGCCAAACCCTAAAAAAACAACCCCACATAAAAAGAACACCCGCCCCTCTGATGAGTCATGATTGATGCTGCGGTCGAGAGAATCGGGGTGATGAAAGGAGCGCTCTCATTGACTCCAGAACAAAGATTTGCTTTGGTTTCACTCGAGACCGCTATTTTAAAAAAGTAAACTCCTCATCCACTCGATAATTTCAGCATGACTTTCCTGTTCAAACAGCTGCATTAAATCCAGCTCTTTTGAAGCGTATTTCTGTGGAAATGTTATGAATAATTATTTGTTGCAGATAAATATTAGTTCTGATCGAGCTAAGTGAGTTACAGCCGTCCTAAAACAGCTTCACCGGAGCAGAAATGTGATATTTCTGCAGAAAGGACTCAAGGCTGCACCATTTAGCTAGCTAAAGAAATTAACCTAAAGTTTAAATGTAAATATGTTAGGAAACGTTAGTTTGGGCAGCAGATTGTCTAAGAGGTCTGTTCGGCTCAGAGCCTGGCCTCCTGGCTATGAACTCATAAACGAGTCGACATTTTTAGATAATTGCTCCGCTGTGAATGAAGAACAAATACAATACAGCCTGTCTGCACAAACAAAGGGTTTCCACCCTGAACAGTCTGCAGCAGCAGCTGCTGCGTTTAACGCGAGTTGTAAATCTGTCTGTGTGAACAAATGTGACGCCTCGTCTGGACGACTCCTCTTCAGCCCTGATCACATTCCTGTTGCCTTCGACCCACGAGCATCGGCGTTTATCGCATCACAGCAGCAGGAGAAAGGGTTTTAGAAATGTTTCAGCTGCTGCCAGTGGCCATTAGGATCACCATGGCAACCAGACACCCTTACCCTAAGGAGAGGCAGACAGGAATGCAGACTACAAATTAGGCAACAGGCAAGCAGCTGCTGTCTGAAAACTACAATAAAAACCTCTTCAGCTGTGAGTTTTTAGAACGTTCTGGTAGACACACTTGTAAATATTTATGTTTCTGTCGTGTTTATATGTCGACAAAGACAAATAAACCCTTTGCTTCCTGTCTAATGAGAAGGTTCTGAGTAGAGGTGAAGTCAGTGGGAGTTTTGTTGTGCACCCTGAGGGGATTTGNTTACTGATGAAATAAACACGTTTTTTCAAGGTATCAATATTAAATGTTTACTGTTTTGTAAACCAGATGATTCTTTAGGAGTTTCTAGTTTGTCTCATTTGTCTCTTTGACATTATTTAATATTATTTAATTAAAAAAAACTCAAATGTAAAATTTAGAAAACTTAATAAAATAATTAACCAGCTCTAAATAAACTAGTTTCAGGAAACGTGTGGTCAGAAATATTGAAAAACACAAACAGGACTTTTGACAGCAGTTTTATTTGATACCAGATGTTTTGGTAACACGTGTAAAAGTTTCCAGATGTGAAACGCACCTAAAACATTCAACATTAGAAGAAAACCATCATTACAGTTTTCCCAGAACTTTTCCTCTGACAGGAACGACCGCCACAGAAATTTAACATCTTCAGATTCTCTTTTTTTTTTTTTGCATCATTTTTTTTAAGTCTGAAAGAATTTTGTGATGCAAAATTTCTTTAAAATTTCACTTCTTAAATCAGATCAAACACTTTACAGTTTTTTGGGAAATAAATAATTCTTCCTGGATTTTGATAACCTATATACATAAAGGCCTTTTTATTTGTGAATATAATTATTATTAATGGGCTTCGTTCACTTCTTGAGTTCTACAGTGTCCGATTCTTCCGTACGAGACACAACCTTTCCATCCACCAGCTCCTCAACCACCACCTTTGTCCTCTGGGTGATGATCGGTTTACCTGTGAAGAGAATTAAAACTGAATTAAATATCCTGCTTCAAAAGGAAATAAAATATAAAATCAGAGGTGATTTTTGGAAACAAAACAAAGTCTGACAAAAATTTTATGTGGCCTTATTTTGCAGATGTTTTTACCCCACCTCCCAAAAATAAATACTTACAGATAACCCTAACATGCATGTTTTGGTCTAAACCAGAGTACCAGGGGAAAACCCACACCCATGCAGAGGAGATTCAAACCTGCAACCTTCTTGCAGCAGATTGTTTAGACAAAGATAATCTCCTGAATCCAGATCAGATTTTTTGGGGAAATTATAGGTGAGAATCAAGAGTTTGTGATTTTTTTCCACCAACAATCTCTTGCGGTGTTCCACAAGGTCGTATTCTCGGGATCCTCTGATACTAATTTGAACAAAAAGATGTTTACTTAAGACGAGGCTTTTTCAAAAGATTTTTTTTTGTTGAATCTTTTTACAGTTCATCAGTTTGTCCAGAACTTCTTCTCCTTTATTATTTTACTGAATCTATCATCTTATTGTCCTGTTTTTTTTGCTCTGTAATGAGTTTACGTTTGAGTCGACGGTCGTTTTTAATGTGACTCATAACTAATCTTGATGAAAAACCTGCTGAAGTTGATGATTTTCTATCTAATCTCCAAGTGAAACAGCTGCGGTGCAAAACTTACGTTTCTCTTCTTTCACCTCTATCACCTGTTTCACTTCTTTCTGCACCGTGGTGGTTTTCCTAGAGAGAAAAAACACGTTTTAAATGTTGATGCTTCCCCGAGTCTCAGTGAGGATCTTTGAAATCTTGTTTCAAACCAACATTGTCTTCAGAAACCAAACCCAAGGTTTTTTTAAACGTGATAAACTTGTTCTCTTACAGCTCGTCTCCCCCCAGCAGCCTCCTGTACTCGGCGATCTCCATCTCCAGCCTGGTTTTAATGTTCAGCAGCATCTGGTACTCCTCAGACTGCCGCATCATGTCGGCCTTCACCATTGAGAGCTCGTTCTCCAGCCTGTCCACCATGGCCTGAAGCTGTTGGAGCTGCCGAGCGTAACGGGCCTCGGTGTCGGCCAGCGTGCCCTCCATGGCAGCTTTCTGCACAGAACAACAAACCCTGAGCTCGTTTCTTTGGTTTCAGGCTGTGTGTCGTGTTTCTGCAACGTGTCTCGGGTCTGAGTGTGAATTACCAGGCTGAGTTCAGACTGCAGCTCCACCTCCAGCGCCTGAAGCTTCCTCTTCAGATCGTTGATCTCAGTCCGAGACGTCTGCAGGGTCTCTGTGCTGCTGGCCATCTGCTTGTTCAGGTCCTCGAACTGGAAAATTTCAAATCAGACGTTAGTGAGGAAACATCCTGGATCCAGACGATGATGGTGACCTCTGGCTCTTCTCACCTTGCCCTTGTACCAAGCCTCCATCTCACGCCGGTTCTTCTCAGTGATGGCCTCATACTGAGCCCTGATGTCCTCCATGATGCTGGTCAGGTCCTGCTGAGGCTTGACTTCCACCTCCACGTTCACGGAGCTGCTCGAGATGTTGCCACGCCGAGCTGCCATCTCCTAAAACCGGGACGACAAAACGGCAAAACTCAGGTGTGTGTGTGTGAGACATTAAAGGATTCTCTTCTTGATTGACATTTAAAAACACTTTAGTCAGCATAAATCTTCACAGACGGGCTCTAATCAGGCGCTGCAGGCTGAGTCATCGTTTCTTGGCAGCGCCTTTGTTGACGTGAACCTCAAACTTGGCACGGCGAACGTCCAGACGAGTTTGGTTTGTAGATGAAAATACTTATGAGAATTTTTTTTGTTTTCGTTTCCTTTAAAATTCAACATCAACTGAGTTTTCTTTGATTCTCAGCATCTCTTTGTTATTGTCTCACCTCCTCGTGGTTCTTCCTGAGGAAGACCAGCTCCTCCTTCAGACCCTCCACCTGCATCTCCAGGTCCGACCGGGTCATGGTCAGCTCATCCAAGAACCTACGCAGGTTCAGGATGTCGCCCTCCACCGACATCCGACACGCCATCTCGTTCTCGAACCTGTCAGGAGAACGTTCGTTTTAGTCGACGGAACCAGCTCTGCGAGTCTGACAGCTCCGTTGTCCGTTACAGCTCCACGTCCACGATCGCCTGATATTCTGACGTCACCATAACAACAACAACAAAAGGGCGGGGTCACTTACTTCACCCTGAAGTCGTCTGCTGCCAGTTTGGCGTTGTCGATGGAGAGCATATGGATGGCGTTCTCCTTTGTTGCATCAGAAATCTAAAAGACACCAACAGTAAGAACATCTGTCAGCAGCTGCTTGTGAAGGAAGAACATCAGGAGCTTTAATTGTGAAACTTTGGCTGGACTTTGTAGAAATAAACTAATTTGTTCTTGATTTTATTTTATTTTATGTGATTTAATTTCATGCTGACTCAATTCATAAAAATAATAAAATAAAAAACATTTCTATTTTGAGGTTTATTCTACTTTTTAGATAAAAATGTCCTTTAATCTGATATAGAGGCATGGCATTAAATAAATAATTAAACTTTTCTATTTAAATCTCACAGGTACATCTTTTAGGAATAAAAAAGAAGCTTTAATAATAACAACAATGATGATTTTAGTTGTTATAATTTAGTTTTGAACCTTTCTGCGCAGCTCCGCGATGATCGGCTCGTACTTGCTGTAGTCCCTCACAGCCGGGGTCTTGTTCTGGTACCACTCCCGGATCTGACGCTCCAGCTGCGCGTTGGCGGACTCCAGAGAGCGCACCTTCTCCAGGTAGGCGGCCAGCCGGTCGTTCAGGTTCTGCATGGTCGCCTTCTCGTTACCGGACACCGAGGAGCTGCTGTCTCCGCCGCCGAACGCCTGTGAGAGGTCGAAGCCGGAGCCGAGGCCGTTGGAGGCGTAGGACACCCGGACGTTCCGGCCCCCGGCCCCGCCGTACACGCTGCCGCCCCGCGGGGCCGCCCGGGTCGTGGGCATGGAGAACATCTGATAGGGGGACGAGATCCTGGAGGTCATAGTGGTTCGGTTCTGGTGATGAGCCGGAGGAAGTCTGCCTGTAGCGGTGTGTGTGAGACGGGTGCCCGGAGGACGAGTTTTATAGCTGCCCAGGTGAGGTGGGCGGACAGATGCTGCGCCACCGGTACAGGTGAGACCATGCAGGGCGTGGCGCGGAATTCAGCGTCACTCCCCGAGAAATAACGGCCGTCAGCTGTTGTTTCATTAAATTTCGTCTGAAACGTTTATTTCCAGGCGGAAGTGGAGGCTGAATTTCTCCTGCTAGTTGGAACAGAACAAGTTTCCAGTTTTTTCTCTGGGAACGTTGATCGTTATAATTTGGACGCGGTTCAACAAACTTCGACACAACCGCTGCCATGTTGAGATGCACTGATTCTGCTCAAAGACTGTATATATAAGGACTCTGCTGTGTGGGCCGATACAGATGTTCAAATAGATTCCATTTTTTTCTTAGAAAACTATAATTAACTGAAAATGTGTTTATTTATTTATTTGAAAATGATTATTCTTGAAGTAAAAGCTGCCTGCTGTAAGCCTAGGTTTTTCTTAACTTTTATTGCAGGCAAAACGGATTAGGAACAAATTCTGACTTCACTGACCTTGTGGCCTTTTGAGGGGATGTAGGAAAATTGGCAACAAAAGTCAAAATGTTAAAAACNACATCGGCTTCTCAGTCTGGGTTCTGGCTCCTTATGAAGTCGTGTTGAAGGTGTTACAAAAGCAGATCAATGAGCTGAAAAAGGTTTAAATGATGGCAGACTAACTTAGTTTTGTCTTTGATGATTTGAAGTTTTAGCACAAAAAGCTGATTATCGTCAAAAGTATAAAACACATAAATACCAAAGGTTAAAGGTGGAATATGGAACACGAACACCAAAGTGACATCTAGTGTGTGGAGGTTGTAGTTGCAACAGTAGGATAAGATGTCCAGCCGTCAGGATGCCAGGTTCTCTGCCGATACGTGAAGTGAGCAGCCAGCACCGTGTCCATGACGACCTAAACTCACTCTGGTTTTAGATCTTTTCTGGTCGCTCCTCTTCTGAGAAGGATAACGACATCTTCTGGGCTCAGAAGCAGCTGCTTGACTTGCAGAGTCCGCCATTTTCCACAGTACCAGCCTCGCTGTTTACCATATTTAGAAACCTGCAATGGTGCCCTCTAGTGGCTGGTAGATGTAAACACAAATCCAGTGTCGTGAACGTCTAAATAAATATTTGATTATTTTTTAATTACAATATAGCTTTTAAAAGAAATACTGTAGCTTCATTCTGCACACCTCTAAATGCCTGTGGAGGGATTATTTTTTTTAAAATATAGCTTTTTATTAAATTGTTCCAGATTCAACCTTTAATGCAAGAATATTATAATGCATGATTTGTTATAATAGCAGAAAATCTTTAGAAACAAACATGGCTCTTTAGTTTAGTGCTCAGTCAGCATAAAAAAAATCTGATATTACAGCAAAATAGAAAAAAAAACTGAACAACCAACATACAAATATAAACTAGGGGGGTGGGGGGTGAGGATCGTCTGATCACCTGGGAGACAGGTGTGCACAGTGCTGAGAGAGGAGCTGAGGGAACCAACAGAAATATGCTGATGAAGGTTCTCAGTCATCCAGGTCGTGGTAATCCAAAGGAACGAATGAAGGCAACTGGACTTCTTTGGTTTCTTGAAGACGTTTCGCTTCTGATCCGACGAGATTTGTCAGTTCTGACTGGAATATGGGAGGGTCAAGCTTATAAGCTATAGCTGTCTATTGTTGCTTAACGAGCAGAAACTACCTATGAATACCCTTCCTCCCTACCCCCTGAGGCGTCGTTAGCCTCTATTGTGTGTGAGTTGTATTGATTAGATGCAGGTGACTCTAGACTGAAACTGTTTGGGAATTAGGTTCAGAGCTGCATTATAGGTGCTGGAAAGGTGAAACCTGAGGCCTCCTCTTCTATTTAATGTAGGTTTTTCCTGTTTGACATAAGCCCTTTTTATAAGACACACCATGCCGGCAAATCAGCGTAATATTACCGCAACATGTTTCTTATGAACGCGCCATGACGGCATCACGTTGCGGGAATTTTGCGGCATTCGTGCCGCCACGCTTGGTAGTAATATTGCGGTAATATTGCGGTAATATTGCGGTAATATTGCGGCTTCGCCGGTCTTATAAACGCACATTAAGCCTTGGCACAAAAGAGGGAGGTGTCATGACCACGTGATGAATTAATGCTGCGCTCCGGCCGGGAATTATGTTAAAAATGAAAGTAAACACGCGCTTAAGTTTCACGTTTGTAAACAGACTCAGCTGAGATGACCATTTTGAGCGTTGCGGTGCTCCGGGAGCTTCTCTCCGTTAGATCAGCAGCTCAGATCATCTGACAGCTCACAGGGATGGTGGAGCACACACACCTGTAGCTGGTTGTTAAAATAAAAACTTAAGGAGCGCGGCTTCGATCGCAATAAAAAGCAAGTTATGTCCAAAATACACGGAAGTCCGCGACAGTGCAGAGACCGCCCCCATACCTCCTTTTTGCCGCCATCGCGTAATCTTTTATAAAACTGACATGATTGCGCAACATTACCGCCACGGTCTGAGCTCTTATAAACGACCTAACGCTCCCTGATGCCGCATCGGCGTTGCGGCAAATTGGCGGCATTGTTTTATAAAAAGGGCTATAGATAGCTTCCTTTACTCCTCTCTCAAGCCATCTTCTCTGTCCAGAGTGTGGAATTTGTCATCTTCAAAAGCCATTGTTCTTCAGGTGTAAGTGGACTTTAGAGTCCTGACCTGAAGAGGGGTATTCATAGGTAGTTTCTACTCTGTAATCAACAATAGACAGCTACAGTTTATAAGCTCGACCCTCCCATATTCCAGTCAGAATTGACAAAGCTCCTTGAATGAGAAGCAAAACGTCTTCAAGAAACCAAAGATGTCCAGTTGCCTTCATTTGAACCACTTTGAACCAACAGAAACTCAGAGACGACATTTAAATCTCCCCCGACTAAAATTACACGCTAACAGACGTGCTGCAGCAGAGGTCAAAGTTTGCAGCATTTCCATTTCAAAAAGAGATGTTTGACTTAGCTAAGTGTCCTTAAAGTGATATAAGAGGCCAAACCCTAAAAAAACAACCCCACATAAAAAGAACACCCGCCCCTCTGATGAGTCATGATTGATGCTGCGGTCGAGAGAATCGGGGTGATGAAAGGAGCGCTCTCATTGACTCCAGAACAAAGATTTGCTTTGGTTTCACTCGAGACCGCTATTTTAAAAAAGTAAACTCCTCATCCACTCGATAATTTCAGCATGACTTTCCTGTTCAAACAGCTGCATTAAATCCAGCTCTTTTGAAGCGTATTTCTGTGGAAATGTTATGAATAATTATTTGTTGCAGATAAATATTAGTTCTGATCGAGCTAAGTGAGTTACAGCCGTCCTAAAACAGCTTCACCGGAGCAGAAATGTGATATTTCTGCAGAAAGGACTCAAGGCTGCACCATTTAGCTAGCTAAAGAAATTAACCTAAAGTTTAAATGTAAATATGTTAGGAAACGTTAGTTTGGGCAGCAGATTGTCTAAGAGGTCTGTTCGGCTCAGAGCCTGGCCTCCTGGCTATGAACTCATAAACGAGTCGACATTTTTAGATAATTGCTCCGCTGTGAATGAAGAACAAATACAATACAGCCTGTCTGCACAAACAAAGGGTTTCCACCCTGAACAGTCTGCAGCAGCAGCTGCTGCGTTTAACGCGAGTTGTAAATCTGTCTGTGTGAACAAATGTGACGCCTCGTCTGGACGACTCCTCTTCAGCCCTGATCACATTCCTGTTGCCTTCGACCCACGAGCATCGGCGTTTATCGCATCACAGCAGCAGGAGAAAGGGTTTTAGAAATGTTTCAGCTGCTGCCAGTGGCCATTAGGATCACCATGGCAACCAGACACCCTTACCCTAAGGAGAGGCAGACAGGAATGCAGACTACAAATTAGGCAACAGGCAAGCAGCTGCTGTCTGAAAACTACAATAAAAACCTCTTCAGCTGTGAGTTTTTAGAACGTTCTGGTAGACACACTTGTAAATATTTATGTTTCTGTCGTGTTTATATGTCGACAAAGACAAATAAACCCTTTGCTTCCTGTCTAATGAGAAGGTTCTGAGTAGAGGTGAAGTCAGTGGGAGTTTTGTTGTGCACCCTGAGGGGATTTGAGTCCTATAGCCGTGAGACACACGGCAGCTGGGAGAAGATGAAAATATCTGTGTTGATTTATTGTTTATAGCATTAACGTTGTGGAGAAAATTAGTTTGTTTGCAAAAGATTAAAAAATTTTGATGTTTTAAAAACTTTGCGACATCATTAGCTTTCATGCTAAGTGGAAAATTTCCCCAAACTATAAAAGTTTAATCAATTATATCAAAACATCAATTCAGTCATGAGAAGTCCAACTTCCTGTGACCCGTTTAAACCTTAAAGGTGCGGTTCACTCATTTATTCAATGCATCTGCAGGTGTCTCTAGTAGGAATGAATGCTTTGTAAGTCGTACTCTGGGGGGAAAAAAGCTCAGATGCACCTGAATCAGGAAGTAGAAGTCAGCTGGAGGAGGAAGTAGCTTCAGATGGCAGGATTAAGAGTCTTACTTCCTGATATGTGGACGTCTCTCCTCTGATTGGCTAACAGCAACACGACTCTACCACTGACTCTGTTTGCTCTGCAACGTTGATGTTTTATCTCCACCAATAACACAAGCCTGGAGGAGTTCTGCTGTGTGGTGGAGTTGCTAATGCTAACGGTTAGCTTCTACTAGCCCAGACGTTCTCTGCTGTTTCCTGGACGCTAAACCAACAACAGCCTTCCCCGTCGTGAGTCAAGATGGGTGAGTCCATGGATGTTAAGTGACAGTGTGATGTCACAGTGTCAGGATTTTCTAATCCTAGAGTTTCACCTAGAGTCAATTTTCTATCAGAAGCTAATGCAGGAGATAGGTGGAGGAGACTATTTTCATGTTCAGCCTGCAGGAAACACTCAGAGTGACCCGTTAGAATCAGAAATAATCAT
This sequence comes from Aphyosemion australe, assembly GCA_006937985.1. Classification (NCBI taxonomy): domain Eukaryota; kingdom Metazoa; phylum Chordata; class Actinopteri; order Cyprinodontiformes; family Nothobranchiidae; genus Aphyosemion; species Aphyosemion australe. Next base: position 309,375 of record SSNS01000184.1, read on the forward strand.
TAAAAAATATTTTTTTTGTGAACCACATCTTTAAATAATGTTTCTACTGTGCAGTTTAACTGAACTCCAATAGGGGGCGGGGCTTTATCACCTGTTTCACCAAAATCCCATTGAAGTTAAGGGCAAATAATCCCATTCAAACCACTTATTTTCCATTTTAAATCCAAAACTGCAGGTCTGTGAAAACTAAAATAAAACTAAAATTATGCCACAATTTTCTTTATTGCTTGATAAAACTTGAACAGATACAGCTTCAGCTACATCGTTGTGAGTCAATAGGCCACGCATTTCAGTCAATACTCTGTTATTGAGACTCATGGGACAAGTCTTAGCTGAACATTAAGGCTAGGTAAGAGTTTATGGTAGGATAATCCTCTTTGTGCTTTTAGACTTAGGCCACAAAATCTGCCAGCCCTGATATCGAGTGGTGTATTAATGGGACATTATGTGCCAAAACCAGTTCGAATGGGGTTTGTTTTGCAGTTCTTAGAGAACAGATCAAAGACTTTGTGTGTTTTTCTAAGAGATTTATGTCTTGTGAACGTCGGATGCCTTCGGTTAAAGGCTCTTTGTGCTGAAGGTGAAAACAAAGATCAAAAAGCTCCTCCGTCCCATCTGAGGCGGCGGAATGTGAAGGAACAGAGGTCAGGATCGGAGCTAAGCCCATGATCTGAGACTGACTTGTTTTACTTTTCGTTCTGATGTGAATAGTGTCCACCGCCTCCACCTCTTCTCTGGAAATTTGCATAGCTCACCTGCTCCAGACCCGGTTCAGCGTCCGATGCTACGGCACCACAAACGGATCAGTGAGGGAGAAACAGGCTTTGTGGCGCTTCCTGCCTGTTTTCTGCAGAATTCGTTTGTCCCAGTCTCTCACATCACATCAGAGCCGCCTGCAACGCCCTCAGAAGCATTTTCTCTTCTAATGATTTTGACTGGCTGTCATTGTTGCTGCCTTGCTCAGAGGGCGTGGGAGAGTGCTGACAGTAAGTGTCACGGGAACCCTGCTTGGCTGTGTTTGTGGTAAATTAATTACATCTGCATCGTTTCTGCTCTGCTCCTCTTTGATTCCTCTTCTTTTCAACCTTTCGTTTCTTCCCAAAACTGCTAAATTACAGGAGAACGCGCTCCACCACCTGTTGACTTGTCACCAGCAGCATTAAGTTCTAGACAGAGACAATATTTGAACAGAGGTTGTATGTGTCTGTATTGATACCTCTCCACATCCTGCCTCTTGTTTGTTCAGAGCAGAATTCGTCTGACAGGCAAATGTACTCAGATGCACTTTGCAAATTTACAAAAGCGGCTCTTTGAAGTCAGATAATCACACAGAAGCATCACATTTAAACGTATTTAACTCTTACACAGCGTTTAACTTTAACAGGTAATTAAAGGTAGAACATGTATTTGTCATTAAGAGATTTAAAATAGAGTCAAATTCAGTCAAAAGCAGCTGGTTGTGGTTCTCACGGGCCTCTAGCCTGCATGCTTTAGATATTTCTGTAAATAAACACCCATGATTTGAATGAATGGGAACAGGATGCTGCAGAACCTGACCTGCTCATTCATGTGTGTTGAAAGAACCATCGAGGACCAGAGTTACGATCTAATCTTGTAAATCTCATCAGCTGGAATCATGTTCTTCAGTTTTTATTTACGTTACTGCCATAATGACGGGTTGTGCTCTTCTAGATCAGAGGTAAAGACGTCTCCTGGTCAAGAACAACTCCACATTTCTCTATTTGTTCCACTTTAACATGAGGAAATACGAGGCTAAATATGATCGTAATTTTAACACGTTTCTTATTCTCGTACGTCCTGAACAAATGGTGTTTGTGGGCTGATAAATGAAAAAAATGCACCTTTTATCTGAACGGATTTGGGTCGAATCTTTTAATGTGGAGAATATTGTGCCGTTCTGCAATAACGAGACGGGTATTTCAGTCTTTTGGTTTCATTCCCACCAAACAGCTGGGAAACCCCCCAAACAACAAGCCAAAAACTCTTCCAACCAACCCCGAACCTTTTATTTGCTCTCCCCTCTCACGCACGTTGCTAAGGCAACCAATTAACATCTCTGCCAGCTGAAATAGGACGACAGAAAATCAAACTAAACATTTTCCAACTAAAGACAGAATCCGGCAGGTGCGGTTCTAGGGGGAGTCCATTGTGGGCCAGTGGCACCCTGACAGCAGGCCTGGGCCCCCCTGTGGCCCCCCAGTGAGGGCAGACCCTGAGCATTAATCAGTACTGATTATTTTGGGATAATTTTGCACATGTGGAACCAAAGCATGTGAATGCATTTGTTTGAGGTTGACTAGAGAGATGACTCTAGTTGGACCAGACCCGCCCCACACAGAAAACTCCACCCCGTCGTTTGAATATAAGAAATTGGGTAATTGGGTCATCGGCTCACAGATCGGTGCTCCACAGCCGGTGAACAATACGAATGAAAGGCAGGACGGCTGGAGCACTCAGGTGAGTTAAAGAAAGTAACGTATCGACTCTTCATCAGAGTGACCTACTCTTACTCTGATTTTAGCCACAACCCGCCATGCAAACTGCTCTGGTTTATAAATATTCACAGTCTTTACAGAAAAAGCTGGTTTGCATTAAAACAAACCTAAAGTTTGCATCTTAACAAGCTGGTTTTGGACTTTCAGGCAGTTTCAGTGGTTCTAGTTTATACTTTCAGTGAAATTTTGTCAAAGTTCATAGCTTAACAAACCAGGCCACGATAAGCATGTTGGGGGTTCTTTAGCAAATGTAAACGTGTCCCTTAAGCATAAAACACCAGGAATACATTTTAGTACATCTAAAAGTGTTTATGTTGATTCTTGGGATCTGCCTTATCAGCTCACTAGAAGCTTGTACCTTTGCTACTTTCTGTTTGTATTCTCCCTTTAGGTGATCTCCTGTGGAAGTATGGCATTGTTTTCATCTATGTGGTGATGACTGACAGCTATACTTGTGTCTGGATAAGTCAGGCGACCGCCCTTTTAAGAATCTCTTGGATTGTTTAGCTGAAGTCAAGACATGGATGCCTGAAAACTTGTGTCTTAACGAGAAGATGAGATGATATAAGATGGAGGCCCAAATGATATTGATGCCTCTACGGTTGACTGTGGTGCTTTTAGGTCCCACTTGAGTGTATCAGCAGTTAGTCTCTGGGTAAAGATTGGTAACGCCCTCTGCTTTGACAATCACGTTAATGGAGTAGTGTCTTCTTCGTTCTTTCATTTATGACGCTTGTCCAACCCTGTTGAGATGTAATCTTGAGACTGTTCATGCATTTGTTTCTTCATGCCTGGACTTTTTAACTCCATCCTGTTTGGTGTGGGTCAGGGTACTTTAGCTCATTCAAAAGGCTGCAGCCAGATCTTAGGAGGGCAAGTGAAAGTTTAAGCTTGTGACCCTGATTCTGGCAGCTCTACATGGGCCAGCTGTCGCCTTTAGAATTTGTTTTAAAAATATTTTATTAGTTTTTAATAAAACATTTTTAATGATTTTTCCTTATTCTAATGGGTCACTCTGAGTTTAACATGCAGGCTGAACATGAAAATAGTCTCCTCCACCTATCTCCTGCATTAGCTTCTGATAGAAAATAGACTCTAGGTGAAACTCTAGGATTAGAAAATCCTGACAGATCTACGTCACACTGTCACTGAACATTCATGGACTCACCCATCTTGACTCACGACGGGGAAGGCTGTTGTTGGTTTAGCGTCCAGGAAACAGCAGAGAACGTCTGGGCTAGCAGAAGCTAACCGTTAGCATTAGCAACTCCACCACACAGCAGAACTCCTCCAGGCTTGTGTTATTGGTGGAGATAAAACATCAACGTTGCAGAGCAAACAGAGTCAGTGGTAGAGTCGTGTTGCTGTTAGCCAATCAGAGGAGAGATGTCCACATATCAGGAAGTAAGGCTCCAGATCCTGTCGTCTAAAACTACTTTCTCCTCCAGCTGAATTCTACTTCCTGAAACAGGTGCATCTGATAGTTTACTTGACCTATTGTGTTGTTTTGCTTCTTTTGTTTGTTTTTATCAGTTTTATTATGTCTGTACAGCACCTGGTATGTCTGTAAGGTTCTATATAAATAAATGTTGAGTTCAGTTGAGCAGAAAAGCACAAACACATGTTGTGAGCCTTCAAAAGCACAAGGCTTTAGTTGTTGAGGCATATCTCGTTACGTTGATGAAACCACATTGTGTTATTTCAAAAAAGGCAAACTTTGACCCAGACGGAAACGTTTTTTATTCCAGATGGAGCAACGGAGTGAGTCACTGTGTCTGTGGGACATATCGATCATTAAATACAGCGTGATCGCTAATTACACACACACACACACACACACACACACACACACACACACACACACACACACACACACACACACACACACACACACACACACACACAAAGTGTTGATGCTTGTATGAAAGCATTCACTAATCCTGGATCAGAGAGCACAAAAGGCCCCAGAGTGATAATGATGTAAGCAGCCGTGTCCGGTGTTTACGCCACAGCTCTCCTCTCTCCCACCGCCTGTCTGTGTGGGGGGGCTGATCCTGAATCAGTGGTTCTGTCTCAGGGTTCTGCAGCTGATGACCACAGGAGGAAGCTCTCTGGAGGAATGTGCCCGGGCCGTGGGGAGTGGTGACCAAACAAACTCCATCTGCTTTGCCTCTCGCTGAGGGCCACGTTGCTTCAGGTGAGTGGGTAAACATTTACCGTGTGAACGCCTTTGTCAGCATGTGATTTTAAGTAGGCGGCAGGTTGTTTGCTGAGAAAGTTGTAACCTCATATTACTGCGAACGCCTCCATGTCTCGGCCACTGCCTACTGCGTCATCTGACCCTGTGTGAACGTTTCTGCTGCGTTTGCAGGACTGTAAACATTCGGTTTGTGCTTCCCCAGGTCTTCATGGACCTGCTGCAGGACTCCAGTCACACCATGTGGGGCCTGAACGTCCGATTAAAGGACTTCATGGAGCAGGTGAGCCGGCTGCAGGAGGCCAACCTCCAGCTGGAGGCCCAGATATCCGACTGGGGTGCCAGGATCGGCTCACGTGGTCACCACTGGACCGAGCAGGAGCAGACCGCCAAGGAGCTCCGCTCTCAGGTCAGATTCTTTAGATGATTATTGGAAATCACTTTTTAGCTGCTTTTTCCTAAAACTCTGCAACTTTACTCATGATAAAGATCAGATTTATGCATTAGAGACTGTGTAATGTGTGTTTGCGTGAGATCAAACCTAAAACATAGCTTATTTTAATCCCTGTGAAAGTCACGTGAATGTTCCCATACGGGCCACTTAGAGAGCAGATTTAAAGGCTTAAAGCTTTGTGCTTCTAAATTGATATTTTTAATTAAAAAACAGGTTCTGATGGTAAAACACGAGCAACAGGAGTTGATCATTTCATAGTTTGCCTCATATATAAACACACAGGTGTGTCATTAAGTCTGGACTGAAGCCAGAAGGAGTCATGCTGATCGTCACACACCTGAAAAAGAAAAAAAATCATTTTCACTCTGAGAGTCGTTTAACTCAAACATTAACCGCTGCAGCGATCCCACGTGACTCAGCTTCACGTCCTCACCCCTGATCCACGAGCATCTTTTAGAGTCTGTTTCTGTACAGTTTCCATAGAAACCCTGTCTGGTTCTTTGTGTGCTGATCCTGGGAGTGCTTCCATGTCAACATGCAGGATTCGTTCACTGTTTTTATTTTCAGTTCACTCTTAGAGAGGACTAGTCAGCCTGTAAGACACAGCGGAGGGATTACTCGCCTTTCAGAGTGTTTGGTAACACCTTGTGATGTGTTCAGTGAAGTCTGGGAATCTTTCACTGTTGTGTTTGGCTTTTCTTCAGTGTGGGCGGTTTGCATTCAGGAAGCATCAAAAACGTTTAAAAATCAGGGCGTGAGACTTTAATGGGTCGGTCGGACTTTGAGTCTTATTTTTTTTTATCAGAATTGATTTTTTTTATTGCAAAAAGTATTTTTAAGGATGCACTGAAATTGAGCAGCATTCTGAAATTGTGTCAAATATTCCTGAAATCTTTTATTTTTATTGGTCTAGTTAACTATTCCATGATTTCTTGCTTGAGTTCGGATTGTTTTTAATGGAAGTGGGGGAATATAGGAAAACAGGTGCAGATTCAGTTTTAACATATTTTTCTCAAAGTTTGAAAAAAAATAACAAAAGTTTGGACTTTAAAGGAGCAATATGTAAGAATTCTACAGTGAAATAATTACGAAAGTCTAATGTCAAAAAGCTCCAGAGTTGTTTAAAGAACTGAAGCCAGTAAGCAGGAGCGACCCACAAGTTATTTCTTGTACCTCTAAGAAGCCACGGCATCTTTTTGTTTTACTCTAATATCGGGTGAAGCAGGCTAGAGGCTAAAGTTGAGCTAACAATGCTAACGGGGATTTAGAATCAAATAGTCGGCTCTAAAAATATCTCAAGCTACTTTTTCAATCACCACCAACTGAATATTACAGTGAGATGTGTGTGAAGTGGATAATGAGTCAATCGTAGCGTTTTACTTCCTTTAATGAGTCGTTCAGAACGATAACAGCAAGCTAACAGCAAGATGGCAAACAACCACACTTCCTCTAATGCTGGAGACATATTACCGTAATAAGTGTAGTAAGAGCTTCTACAGTAAAACACCCAAGAGTGCTGCTAACATCAGATATGACAATGTATTTATCTACTCATCAACGTACTGTGTAGGCTATGACTCGTCTTTGCTTGTCATCTAGAATCTTCTGGTGCTGATCCATAAGTGGCAACAGCCATAAAACTCACGGAACGGGAGAGAGAGGGACTTTTTGTTTAGAAAAATAGGCTGCAGTAACCAAATTTGACCACAGGATGTCAGTCTTACTTCATTCTTACATATTGCACCTTTAAAGTGGAGTTTGGGTCATTTTAGACATTATCTCAACATGTGATGAATAAAGAATAAAAACTGTATTCAGATTATTTATTTTTTGTTATTTTGTGCAGTTATTGGTTCTATGGTTGCCCTGTGTGAACATGTTAAGTTTTAAAAGGGCAACCTTGTAGGTTTCCTCAGGAAGAGCTTTGGGAGAACCAAGTGTCAGGGATGGATGGATGGATGGATGGATGGATGGATGGATGGATGGATGGATGGATGGATGGATGGATGGATGGATGGATGGATGGATGGATGGATGGATGGATGGATGGATGGATGGATGGATGGATAAATGGCTGGCTGGCTGGCTGGATGGATGGATGGATGGATCGATCCATTGATCTGCACATTGAACCTGTTCCTGTGTTCTTGTCAGATCTGTGAACTGCTGATGGAGAACGCCCAGCTGGCCTTACAGTCCAACAACATGAAGTCCAGAGCTGCTGAGATCCAAACCAGGTCAGCGGCGACGTTCCTCTTTCTCCAAGTTGGGAATAAACATCAAGCATGATCTCAGTTACTTAATCAGCTGGAGGTCATTCAGGTAGAGGAGTGGTGCTCTGACACGCCTGATTCAGGGGTTGAGCTACCTCAGGGGTCGGCAACCCAAAATGTTAAAAGAGCCATATTGGACCAAAAAAACAAAAACAAATCTGTCTGGAGCCGCAAAAAATGAAAAGCCTTCTATAAGCCTTATATGAAGGCAACACAGGTTGTAAGTGTAGCTATATTAGCCTATTATCAAAATTACTAAGTAGGCTACAAATACATAATGAGCATTCATGATTAAATGTTTATTTCCTGCAGCATCCTGGAGAGAATGACACCACGTGACTCTGCTGTACGATATTTGGTGCTTTACGTTTTAACTTCCATTACAATATTAATCAGTGGTATTAATTTGATAATTTCTTCTTGAGCCCATCACAGCTCACATACCTGCATAACAGCGCTGTCTGTCTGATATCGATCACATCACACGACTCATCACAGGATGGAGCTGAATTAATGTCTCTGATTTGCTGATTGGTGACGTCGCCTGTCGTTTTAATGGTCCTTGTCTTTGTGGAGAGAGGAATGTCTTTAATTTTCTGGATTATCTCGGTTTTGTTTTTGAAGTCTGAAATAGGTGCTGATGAATGAATCCTTCATGTAATCACCATCCGTGAACAGTTTTCCCCGCTTTTATCTCTCAGGTTGCAACAAAACCTGCAGCAGTAGTGGCGTTTGGAGATGTAATCCACTTCTTAAATCTACTTTTATAACCTGACACACGGGAGGCGACATGCGGCAGCGGCAAAAGCCAGCGACGCCTCTGTTCCAGTGTGAATAGTGAGTCTTCCCTTGTTTTGATTGGCCGTCAGATTGGAGGGAATCTTGGGTTAATAAAGCAGCTCAGAGTTGAAAAGCGGTAGATATGAAGCCTCACAAGGTTTTGCTGGAGTTAAGTGAAGTCTTGTAAAGCTCTGGGACATCAGACATGGCAAATATTAACTTTTCCTCCATGTTTACCCGGAGATGTACTGAGAAGCATCCTGTCCCCTCATTGGTCAGTCAGTGAAACCTCCGCTGATTGGTCCTTGTCCGAGCAACAGCGGTGAAAAGTTGAAGTTTTTCCAGGTAATCCTTCCGCGTCGACAATGAAAGCAAATAATTGGGTCCATTCTTCCTTGAATCCTCTGTTCTCATCAGCTATCTTTCTCTTTTTCCCTTTGGGATCCACGGCCCTGACACACCCGCTGGTTTGTTTACATCCATCTGCCTGGCACTGCGCCGCCATATGAGCGCCGCGCTGAAACGTGTGTCGCAGGCTATGACGCAAATTTTCGTTGACAGAAATGTTAAAATTTAATATTTATTATGTGCATTTTTACAGCATTGGAAAACGTTAAGAATGTTTGTCCTCCTACAGAAACAATAATAAAACAAAAAATATATCCCCCATCCATTTTCATACTCTTGTGGGGACATTTGTGAAGAAGCTCCAGGGAGCCACTAGGGGTCGCTAAAAGAGCCGCATGCGGCTCCAGAGCCGCATGTTCCCGACCCCTGAGCTACCTCCTCATCAGGCCATGATGTTCAACAGAAACCAGGTTCAGATCAGGTGTGTCGAAGCAGAGAAACATCTAGAACCTGAGGATAGGGGCCCTCCATGGCCAGCGTTGGGCTCCACTGAGATGAAGCGTCACATTTAAAGGGGGTTACAGATAAACGGATAGATAAAGTTAATATTCGAAGGATTATTTCCTGTTTTCACCCTGCTGCCGTGCTTTTCCAGTAACTGAACTCGGATCAGTTCCCACTCCCGTGAGCCAACCTGAATACATATCCAGGCGAGGCTTTGTGCTGCGTCATCACTTTCACTTATGCATTGATGCAGAGCGACACCGGGCACGCTGCCACCCCCCCGGCGCTGTCTGCCGTTAACCCTCGAAGGACGGCAGCAGCTCCTTGTTCTTTTCATGGCCCCCCCCCCGACCGTCTGGTTCTGTTTACATCACAACAAGGACGATGTTCAGATGAAGTCAGGTTCTGTTATCTTGGCACCAAGCTCTGGAACGAGCTGCAGCCAAATTGGATTATTCAGCTAAAACCACAGCTGACTGAGCCTCCCCATTAAACTTGTTTGAATCCTCGTTTAACGCTCTGGGATGTTGTCAGCGTTCTAATTACCGTCTAACCTAATCTGGATCTGTTGCATCCCAGCTAAATGCATGTAGCATCTCTTACTATTGGGCTTGACCTGTGGTCATTTACATGTTTTAGGTGTGAGATGGAGGAGAGGAACACCAGACGTCTGGAGCAGCAGGTGGCCCAGCTCCGGGAGGCGAAGCAGAGGGCGGATGAGAGCAGCGTGACGCTGCAGGACGAGTGTCACCGCGCCATGACGCAGCTGCATCACATGGACCAGGAGTTTCAGGTCACTGCTTCACTCAGATTTTCAGCTTCTTTGTTGCAGAATTATTTACAAGCACTACATCTGACCCTACATCTGAATAAAGAACGGGCGTATTTTTGACCTTTTTAACCAAAACGTAACATCTTAACAGCTCATAGCAGCTAGTTTTAGGAGATGGGCCAGTGAGCGTATTTTGAGATCAGCTTCTTACTTCCATGCAAATGTCCTAAATCACACTTAATCCTAATTATTAGGTCCTCCATCACATAATTACTAGATAAACCTTCACTATTCTAAAGAATCGTGGCTTTTCAAGAAGTGTCGAATCTCTCAAAGTTGTGGAACACTGAAAAACATTTTTTTTGTTATTATTTCTGATTCTAATGGGTCACTCTGAGTTTTTCATGCAGGCTGAACATGAAAATAGTCTCCTCCACCTATCTCCTGCATCAGCTTCTGATAGAAAATAGACTCTAGGTGAAAATCTAGGATTAGAAAATCCTGACAGATCTACGTCACACTGTCACTTAAAGTAATGGTGTGTATTTTCCCTGGCAATAGGGGGCAGTACATACCTAAATCATTGCAAGCAAGCAGCATTTTTGTGTTTAAGTAAGACCTTAGCAACGGATGGCCATTAGGGTCAAAAATCCCTCGGAGTGCAACCTCCAGCAAAATGACATCAGACTCCCTTTCATCAGCGGCAGCAAGTGCAGAGGTAAATGTTTAAAACAACAACGTTTATGAAAAGCTAAAGTTTTGTAACCGTTTGTTACAAATCAGTAAATGTATTTTGTCCTCATGGGCTCCCATAGAAGGAAACATGGCATCCAATAAATATGGTGTCGCCCATAAACTTAGACCTGCTCTGATGTGTTTTAGACCTGATTTTTATGGTTATATGTTACAAAGCCGCCAATATTTTTCAACAACTGGGCATCATTTAAAGGGATATTCCACCCAAAATTGAAATTTTGTCTGTTGACATATTTCCCAGAGTTAGATAAGTGGGAAAAAGCATTTTGTAACCAGCGCAGTAATTCTCCTGATCTGGCAGCAGTTTGTCTGCTTTAGTTTAGCTTTAGCTTAGCATAAACAATGGAAAGTAATGGCAGGTACTAGCATGCTAGTACCTGCCATTCACTAAAACTGCTGCCAGACAAAATGCTTTTTCCCACTTATCTAACTCTGGGAAATATGTCAACAGACAAAATTTCAATTTTGGGTGGAAAATCCCTTTAGTTCATTTTCAACAACATTTCAATGGATATTTCCAGAGATTAACGGTAAAAACTACACACTGTCACCTAACATTCATGGACTCACCCATCTTGACTCACGAAGGGAAGGCTGTTGTTGGTTCAGCGTCCAGGAAACAGCAGAGAACGTCTGGGCTAGTAGAAGCTAACCGTTAGCATTAGCAACTCCACCACACAACAGAACTCCTCCAGGCTTAAATAAAACAAATAAATAAATTTCACTGTAATATCGAGTTTTTGGTGATTGAAAAAGTAGCTTGAGACATTTTTAGAGTCGACTATTTGCTTCTAGTTCGCCGTTAGCATTGTTAGCTCAACGTTAGCCTTCTTCACTCGATATTAGAGTAAAACAAAAATCGTTTTACTTTCTTTTGCTTATGTCTTTTAACACTACTGGTGTCGAATTACAAATGCTGCCCGGTGCAGCCGTGTTTGCAGCTTAGCAGACTCAAATATGATTGGCTCTGCAACCAGGAAGCATGGAGGCGGGACAGATTGTAAACAAAGCCTACGCCCCTCTTTGGCCTTTTTAAAAGGAGAAAAACTGACACCCCCCAGCCAGCTCAGAATGAAATCTGAAATGATGTCACTTCCTTCCGACATGATTGAGACATTGGACTGTTTTGTGATTATTTCACTGTAAAAGTATTACGTTTTACACTTTTAACCTGTAAAACATTCCTACCTGAGTGAAATGAAAGCTAAATCAATAACGCGGTTGTGTAAGTGTCGTGGAGCCGGGTTATAATTAGCGTTTCACTTTCCTGAGAAAATGCTTTTGTCAGGACGTCTTGATCGCTGCATGACCTTGTCCTGGTTTAGCTGGTTTAAGAAAAGCTAATTACCCGAAATGATCCTAAACGTGTAATTATGAGAATCGTTATTATTATGTAAGGTGAATTAGAAGTTTCAGAGGTAATAGTCCTGTAAGGACTGGGTGTGTGTTTGTTTCTGTGGAACTGCAGCATCTTCTGGTTCCTCTCCTCACCCCAGCCTCCTCCACCTCGCCTCCCTCCATCCCTCCTTTCTCCCCTGATTCCTGCTGACTAATACCCCCCCTTCCTCCCTGCTTTCAGGGACCCTTCCTGCTCACACACACATCAGCACATGAATTTGAGTCTCCATCCCTTTTCTTGCCTCCGCATTGCGCGGTCTGTCCATCTCACACACACACACACACCCACACACACACCCACACACATTCACGCTCCTTTTTCTGTTACAGGTTCTTTTGGCCCCGCTCTCATCTCCCCGTCTTGTTTTTCTCCTGAATTTCTTGTTATCTTTTGCTCCATTTGCATCCTCCTCCCTCCCTCTCTCCCTCCTTTGCTGCCTCTGGTTGGCTGTTTGCAGGCAGCCCGGGTTCTGCAGCTGCAGCGGGCCGAGTCTTGCGATGCTCTGTTAGCCGCATCAGCAGCAGGAGGGGAGGAGGAGGATGGCACAGGGATGGAGCTCACCCAGCTCTTCGACCGAATCAGAGCGCAGTGCGACCAGAGCAGAGCCCAGGGCCCGGTGGAGAGACACCCAGGACCGGGAGCAAGCTCAAACCCAGCCCCCGGCTCCGCTGGGCCTAACTGGTCCGGAGGTGGAGCAGCAGCAGCTTCCAGAACACTCAGAGGAGCTCTTAATGAGGTACGCATCCTCTCTCATCCATGCCTTGATTTTCTCTGCATAATGTTCTGGCTCTGAGCCACTCAGACACGCCCTCGAGACAAACTCAGACCAGAACCTCTACGATGAGAGGTTGTGGGTTTAAATCTGTTAATCTGAGGGTTTGGTTCCAGCCTCTCTTAATCTCAGAGGTCAACTTCATTAAACATTTAATCTACAGCATAAACCCGTTTGTTCCCCAGTAGCTGTGTGGTTTTAAAGTTAGTTTGGTTTATTGTTCCTGTCAGGAGAAGCTCAGCTGTGGGTGAATTTTATGGTTCTGGTGATGAAGTGCCTCCACCAGAGTTACGGCACTAAATCAGAGCAGCTTTTATTAAACGCTGTTGTTTACAGCAGAGCTGTGTGGCTGTTACACAATCCTGCAGTCAAAATCCTGCATCTGGACCAACATGACGGGAGGTCGGGGTATTTTTAGACTAAGATGATGATAAATGTTCTATATTTGGTGCACAACGGTCCTAGAGATGGACCTTCAGCAGGACTTTTAAATATCTAATAGCAGGATGTGACGGTGGTAAAGTAAAATAATTAGGAAAAGTATATAAAAATAAGTTTAATATGGTCCTGTTGGCTTTATCAGAACGTGATCTCCAGCTTTTGTTGGAGTGGTTCGCAGCCGAGATGAGAATCAGCTCCTCTAAATCCGAGACCATGGTCTTGAGTCGAAAAATGGTAGAATACCTTCTCCAGGTCAGGGATGAGGTCCTGCCTCAAGTGGAGGAGTTTAAGTATCTCAGGGTTTTGTTCACGAGTGAGGGAAAGATGGAGATCGATAGGTGGATTGGTGCTGCGTCTGCAGTGATGGGGGCGTTGTACCGGTCTGTCGTGGTGAAGAGAGAGCTGAGCCGGAAGGAGAAGCTCTCAATTTACCGGTCGATCTACGTTCCTACCCTCACCTATGGTCACGAGCTTTGGGTAGTGACTGAAAAAATGAGATCACGGATACAAGCGGCTGAAATTAGTTTTCTCCACAGGGTGTCTGGACTCTCCCTTAGAGATAGGGTGAGAAGCTCGGTCATCCAGGAGGGGCTCAGAGTAGACCTGCTGCTCCTCCACATCGAGAGGAGCCAGTTGAGGTGGCTCAGGCATCTGTGCAGGATGCCTCCTGGACACCTCCTTGGTGAGGTTTTCTGGGCACGTCCAAATGGGAGGAGACCTAAAGGAAGACCTAGGACACGCTGGAGAGATTATGTCTCTCAGCTGGCCAGGGAACGCCCTGGGATTCCCCCGGAGGAGCTGGCCCAAGTGGCTGGGGAGAGGGAAGTCTGTGCCAGGGGCATGTCCAGGGAGTCGCCTGGGAATCTGATTGGCCACCCCTGGTGCCACCCCACTGAGTTTCATATAAAGTGACATTAAATTGTCCGCAAAAGGATTGGGGTTATAAACCTCAAAGCAGTAGGTGGCAGCATGCACCTTTAACTTTGGTATCTAGTCCCGGCCAACAGAAAATTTCTGTATTATTATTATTATTATTATCATTATTATTATTCATATTAACATAAATATTATTTAGAGTCCTGTTCCCACTCCAATCCAGTTGGTGGCAGTAATGCACCAATTAGTGGCTTGCTAATGCTAACCACCACAAAACAGCTCAAAGAAGAAAAATAGATAGAAAATGGTCAAGGTACAATGTGGAACTCACAAATTCACTAGAATGCAAATATAAAAGCGTAACCATTGGTGCCACCCATGCATAAACAAGTGCCCCCCCCCATTTCTAAAAGCCTGGACACGCCACTGGTCTGGGCCCCTCTGCTTAGGCTGCTGCACCCGGATACGCGAAGGAAAATGCTAACCTTTACATTAGCTACCGGCACAGTAAACATCTGTTACCACCTCCCTTTAGTGTTCCTACCCAAAACCACAAAAGTGTTAGGTGCAGTTTCTGGTCAGCAGAGGGCTACAGAGTGCTGTCCAGTCAAGATTCTGACTAAAGAACCACTGAAACCAGTTTGAAAGCAATAGCTGCTGTAACGGATATAAAGTTATTAGACTTTATTGTTTATGAATAAATTTATGATTTTATTAACAATTTTGGGCTTTTGGTGTTTCATAAACTTCCCTGGCAATCAAAAGATCCTAATTTCATAAATAATTAAGTCTAATAACTTTATATCCGTTACAAAATTGGCGAGCCAACCAGGAGTGACCTTACGTCCGTTACACTGCCATCAGCATCACAGAAGATAGAAAACCATCGAAGCACCTTCAGAAATTCTGAAGAACTGTTGATCAGGACCTCTTTGGAAATAAATCTGCCAGGAATGTTTGGCTGAATGGAAATATGGAAAAATTTGGAGGTGATTAAAACCTTCTGCTGCTGTTTGTAACTACCAACATGCTAACGGTCATCAAGCTGCTCCAGTTTGGTCATGTGAGAGCAGCTGTTTCAGTCCATCAGTCAGAGTTCTGTTTGAATGTTTTTAGAACTTCTGACCCAGGATCTGATTGTTCACAGGGAATAATAACTGTGACTTTATTTTGCTCATCCTAAACAAACAACTACACTTTTTAGCCAAGTCAGATCCGGGTTTATCAGAAACAACACGCAGATCTTTGATTTGACGTCCCTGAACCAGAAGCTCCACCAGGGGTCAGAAATCTGCTGATTTGGAGAAAATCTTGGTCTAAACTTGTTTTGGTGAGATTCTCCTCCAATCAGAGAGCAGAAACAGAGAAACTCAAACAGAGAGTACCTGAAATGACCCAGGTCTCCTTTCTGTTCTCACTGACAAAATGTTATCATAACTGCCGCTTCGCTGCATTTAAAGGTGGGTGTAGAAACGCCCAACAGCTGTTCTGTGTGTCAGCAGCTGTACACACACACACACACACACACATACACACACGCGCTCACACACACATACGGGCGTCTCTGTCTGTTTGCCCAACCTGGAACCAACATCGCGCTCGGCGCTGCTTCTCCTCTCAGACTGAGAGCCAGAAGGAAGCAAAGCAAAAACAAAACACCAGCCCAAGAGGTGTGTCACTTTGTTTACCCAGACCTAAGAATTCACATTTACTAACACAGTTTGGACCTTTTATCTTACATAAAACTCCAGCAGGAGATCTGGGATTGTTCTGGTGAAAACCAGAGTTTGTTCCTGGAATAACATCTGGACCTCCTCTCATCATGCAGGAGGAGGCGGCGTGGGCGCAGGTGAGCCTCGGCGGTGCAGCCCTGAGGGAGGCGCGGGCCGAGCTGGCGGAGGCCAGGAAACAGTGGCGCTCCCTGCAGGTGGAGATGGAGACGCTCCACGCCCTGGTGAGAAAACATCCCTCCTCGCCCCACCCAGGTCTGACAAGATAACTCAGAGCAGGAGAAACACGTCTGCTGTTGACTTAGAGGTGGAGATAAGATCATCTCGCTGACAAGGAAGAGAACACGACCGTCGTTGCTGGTTCTGCACCATTAACAGTGGAAACTTTTAGTCCTGATAATAATTTTACAAAGTAAACAATATATTTGTACTTTTCAATCACTCATTTTTGCTGCTGTTTAAAAAAATCTGTTTTATCAGTAAAAATGTAGAATTCCTGCTGTAGGTTAAAAAGAGATCCCAGTAATGTCGCCTACAGAGACGAGCGGGATGAATCTGAACTTAAAGAACAAAATCAAAAGTTCAAAAACAATAAATTAGTAAAAAACTAACTAAACAGAACAATCTGACAACAAACACGTAAAATTCAACAAACAATAGTCTGATTTACATCAGGAACTGGAAATAAAAATCAGCAGAATTCATAACAAAAATTCAGTTTTGGGAGAGAAACATTAAAGGAACACAGAGCAGTTTCCTGCTCCTTCGTCCTACTGGTTGAAAGTGGAATTACAACTGTCAAACAACCCTGCAGCAGCCTGCTGTAGCTAGCGCTAACAATGAGCTAACGCTAACATGAGCCAACTAATACTAAAATAAACCACGAAGTAAAAAGATCTACACTGTTGGACAAAAATATTATTACTTACAAGTCCAGTAGCAACAAAGCCAGGTCACCATCAGTTTGTGATTTTGTATCCTCCTTTAGCTCCCTCAAACTAGCGTAGGCCGCGTCGATGTTCACTCTGGTTTTAGCTCTTTGCTTCACCTCCAAAGACATTACTCTGTTACTTTTACTTCCAGGCTCCGCCATGATGCCAACAGGAAAAGCAAACTTCTTCTTTTTCTTCTTCTTGTGCTTTTTATTGATGTTCGGTGAACTGAAAATGCTAACTGCTAGCATTACAGCTAACAGCCACAAAGCAGGTATAAGAGCTCCCCCTATAGGGCACCTACCCGCTCCACAAAACAAAAAGAGGGCTGCAGAGTGGTGTCAGATATGAACCTGTTCAAGTTTCTAACTCAACAATCACTGAGATCAACGTTAAAGCGCTAGCTTACAGTTTAGAAAACTATCTGTTGCAAGTTTAGATGCAACATGTAGGAATATGTTTTACAACTAAAACAAAAAACAGAAAAAAGGATAAAATCAATAATCTAATCACTTTTTTATTCTATAAAGCCAAATATTTGTTCTGCTTATGTTTCCTAGAGCAACATTTATACTCTTTTAAAGCATTTCACAACCAAAAACTAACCAAGTTCCCAGCAGCAGCTTGATGAAGCTAAGAGGAATGATGTTTACATTGTTTTTGGGTTTAACACCGGTGCATCTAAGCTAACATCCCAGTGATGATCCTAAAACGCTCCGTTCTCCTGTGACCAGGAGAAAGGCCTGGAGACCTCCCTGCAGCACACCCAGCAGCTCTACTCCAGCCAGCTCCATGACCTGTCTCAGGTGATCTCCCGGCTGGAGCGCGAGCTGGAGCAGGTGAGGAGCGGCCTGGCCACCCAGCGCCAGCGCCACAGCCATCTGCTCAACACCAAGATGAGGCTGGAGCGGGAGATCGCCACGTACCGCCGGCTGCTGGAGCGAGAGGAGGGCAGGTGAGGGCCTTTAGCAGAACCAGGAAGGACTCACTGAACGGGAATTCTGTGGTTTTGGTGTCGACATTCCTGCTGTGCCGTTCTCAGCTGAGAAAGTTTTGCTTTTGTGTTTCGTAAGTGTAGAAAAAACAAAAACGTAAAGCTCGTTGACTGGAGTTAATCCTCCGCTCCTCAGGACAAAGTCAACAAAACCACCTCTTTACAGATTCCTCCAGAACGAACCGTCGAGCCGAGCGTTCCACCTGCTGCCGATAAATCCAGAATAAGTCTCGGATCATGTAGAGTTTGTTTGAGTGGAAGCAGGAGATCCAGGATAATTACAGGTTAAAACACAGAAACTTTCAGCTCAGGAACAGGAAGTTGAGTGATGTCTGAGGTCTTCTTTAATCAGATCAGATCAGACTAACTTCATCTGGTTTCCCGGTTTCTACCAGCACCAACCTGTATGATGATGGAACATTATCTCACATCGGCCTTTCATTATCCTCTCCGGCATTCTAGACAACAAAAAGACTCCTTCTCAGACGCAGTTACTGCCTGAACCGTGTGATTGTTACTGCTTTATAGCTGCAGGAGGGTAATTTAATGTTCCTGTGACAGAGGTCACCGACGGGCTGCAGACAGAACATCTGAACTCACTCTAACCCACGAGCATCATTTACCCACAAAACCTGTCTTTGCTCATATAAATAACACAAATATTATCATAAGACACCTTTATGAGGAGTTATAAATACATAACACCAGACAGAAGTGAGGAAATACAAAATATTAATACCTGCAACATTCCTGTTGTCTTAGAACTACATTCAAGACCCAATAGGGATGGTGGCAGAGACTGAAACAGAGCTTATAACAAACATTTTTGCTGAAGTTGAGGAATGACATCACTGCACCGTGATTGGATAGTTGCAACGTTGGTTTGGGTCATGGACTTGGACCAGGATGGATGGATGGATGGATGGATGGATGGATGGATGGATGGATGGATGGATAGATGTACGGATGGATGGATGGATGGATGGATGGATGGATGGATAGATGTACGGATGGATGGACGGACGGACGGACGGACGGACGGACGGACGGACGGATGTTGTGAAACAGCTGTTCATGAACGTAAGAATTAAGAACTTAGGACCATGAAGCAGGTTTAATGATTTGTTGCTTCTATCATCTGCACACCTGCAGGTACCTGGGTTTCCGTGGGCAACCGCTGGGCCTGCAACCCTGGAGGTCCGCTTCAGCGGAACCAAAGATGAACGGGCTGGAGAGCAGCCTCAGTGACCCGACCGTGAGTCCAGATGAGCCCAAATCAGAGCCCCTGCCTGAGATTCCCCCCCTCCTTCCTGCTGAGAGCGGGCTGAAGAAAAGCAAACTGTACCGACAGCAGAGCCTGGTGATTCTCTCAGGTAGGACACACACACACACACACACGCACACACACACACACACACACGCACACACACACACACACACACACACGCACGCACACACACACACACACACACACACACACAGGCCAGGATGTTTATGACGTGTCATTGTTGTCTTCCTGCAGAGCCGGAGCAGGATAAAGACTCGCCGATCTCCACGGTGAAGACTCAGGAGATTCTTCAGGGCAACGTGGTCCGGGAGAGCGCAGAGGGTCACGGCACCATCGAGTAAGTATCGATCCCCCCCATCCTCAGTGACCTGCTGTCAGCAGCTCTGCTACAGTCGGAGCTCGTGGGCGTTTTGCAGCAACAAGCACTAATTGTATCTCTGAACATCATCCAGACAATCAGCTGAACACAAACACAGCACGTTTTCTCCTCTGAAAACTCGACACCTTCTGTCTTTGCTACTGACTGGATGAGTGTTTTATTGAGTCTGATGTTAACACAGACATCATCAGTCTCCACACCCCGGCGACGTCTGGCCCAGCCGGCGAGGCTTATTACCTGCACACATCCAACACGTGAAAAAACGTTTATTTGGCTTCGCAGGTTCCCATGAGTAACTCGCCGCTGCGCTGGTCTGTGTTTGATGTGGAAATACACGCCTGGTGTGCACGCTGCAGGGCGTGGTGCACAGCTCATTGTTGGATGAGACATGGGTGGAATTTTTTTATTTATGCTTCAGGTATTACCAGCTGCATGCACGCAGCCAGAACTGGTGGAAACGTTTGGTGTTTGTCCAAATGAAAGCTTTTGATGTGAAGCCACAGCGTTTAGAGACTTAATAAGAAGGTAGGTTAGGATAGCGGCTCAACAGAAGTTTTATTTTATTTATTAGGCTTCAAAAGGATAATTAGTTTTTCAAATGTTAAGAAATTTAGATGTTGGGAGCAAATCATGTACAAAAAAGCGTATTGTTGGTGAATCTGGTCGGGAGCTTCCTGTAGAAGCAAAATGTTTAATTTCTTTTTATTATAATTTACAGGGAGCTGCATGGTGGTCACAAGTTTGATTTCTAGCTGCAGCATTTATCTGTGGGGTTAGGATGTTCTCCTCGTGCATGTATGGGTTTTCTCCAGCTACTCCGGGTCTCTCAGACAGACCAGAAACATGTGTGTTGGGTTAACCGGGGACCCTAAAACGTCCCTAGTGTGACTGGATGTTTGTGGACCTGTGATGGACTAGAGACCTGTACAAGGTGTGTCCCCTCTTGCCCAGTGTCTGCTGGAGATACCAGCAGTGGCGCCCCCAAGGGGTGGCCAAGGCCCCCCTAACAAATTGTTGACCCCCCAACCCCCACACTCTCGGGGAAGACCTCCCATATTTTGATAAATCATATTCATGTTTAGACAAACCTTACATGTATGTCATTTAATAAAGATATAAAAGTTACACCCAATAAATAAATAAATAAAGATAATGACAGAACTCTGCACATGGCTTTTATTTTGAAGGTTTCCAGATGTTTTACACTGCTTTTGTGTTTGACTTCCTGTCTGGTCCGATCTGAACTGCCGAGCTTGACACGTTCTGGAAGCGTAGCGCTTAAAAAATAGACTCTAAGCGTAAACGTAGCGGATCGACAGGTCCAGTGAGCTGGTAAACACAGCAGCCTACTGTTTTAAAATGCTGGAACAGTAAATGTTGAAATAATAATAACTAAAAAATGGAAATGTTGCTTTTTAACTGAAATGTTTCTCAAATTTAAGGTAAATATGTTGGATGCACACTGTTTTTTTCTGATGAAGAAGGTAGGAGCATGCGATGTGCAGCTTAAGGCTGTTACGCCCCTCTAGTCAGTTGGCCTGGCTGTGTGCAGTCCTTGATTGCACTGAGTGGCCACACCTGTTGGTGCAAGATAAAAGCTGCTTGGTGCAGCTTCTGAGAGAGATGAGTCTGATCAGGGAGAGCAGCTGTGGGAGCGCTTGCCTGTGTGGCGTGGCCTTTTGGAGGCTGATCTTAATAAATATACTCTTTACCTTTCACCACGTGTCCAGACCTCCTTCTTATGTTGCGATCCCACGAGCCGGGTCGTAAAATTGCTGCTTAACGACGCATATGCGTGTTTAAAACAGCTGCCACGCATAACTTGCGTTGATTTGAAGCATCATGCACGCGACGTGTCTGAACGCTGCAATATACGAGTAACCAGTAGGTGGAGTTGACAAAACAAGCGAGACACACTCACCATGGAGACTCCTGGCTCTGGTTCAGAGGTCTTTCCTACCATCTACGATACCGCTGCTGACTTTTTTCTGCCATGATCTCAAAATTAACCAGTTACTGATCTCTTCTATTGAAGCCATGTTTGATTTGGTGGTACCCACAATCCCGGCTCTCTATGCGGTCTGAGTACTCTGCTGTGCCCCCTAGTGGAACACTCCAGTACTACATGCAGTGCAACAAAGCCACAGCCTGCTGCCTGCACCAACACGAGGTTAAAAAGCCAGTATATTCTGGCCCTAAGGCTAAACACTTTCAGAGTTGCCACAGTTGGACCAATTTGGTGTTCCACCCTAAAATTTTCGCTGCCCCCCCTGTGAAAACCTTTTAGGGTCGCCCCTGGATACCAGCTCCCTGAGACCCTACTGAGGAAAAGCGTTTCAGAAACTGACTGACTGGATCTTGTGTCTTTTTGACTCACAGGACGGAGAAAATCGACAAGGTGATCAAGCAGTGGGAGGGCTCGTTCTTCAGAGGAAACCCAAAGCTGAGGAAGAAGTCGGTGTCGCTGCGTTTCGACCTTCACATGGCTGCAGCGGACGAGGGCTGCGGCCAAACCAAACAGGACAGCCTCCCTGACGTGGAGGTGCGTCTCATCATGAAGAGGTCCCGCAGCATCTCAACCATCACAGACTGATGAGGGGTGAGGGTGGAACAGAGGAAGACCACCAACCATCTCGCTTCTTAAATCCTCTGAACTCTGCATCTACTGATGACTGAAGGTCTGCCTCAGAACTCCACTCTGGCAGGATAAGTGTTATAATTTCAGCTTTATGGTGACTTTTTGTTTTAAACTGCCAGACTGACTCACATGAAGGTAGAGGAAGCGTTTCTTGTTGTTTCATCTCGCAGGATAAAAGATTATGTGATGACTCGTGGATCCGGAGGGCGGGTGTGCAGGTAGACGCAGGTGAACTCTACGTGCTGCTAGAAAGGTGGCCTCAGTCACTATCCACTTATTTTTGGCTTATTTTTATTTATTATCATTGGGTAAAACCAAATATGTTACTTGTTTTGGTCGATTCTGACTGGATTTACTATTTTAAATGGTAAACATTGATAGATATAAAAAGAAAATTGCTGCTTAATATTTAAAAAGTTCTCATTTGTTGAGGTTTTCACAGTGAATATCTGTGATTAGGATTATTTTATTGATGATAGCAGAACTGGATTCCCACATGTTGCAGGAATGATGAACTCATAACCTCGCAGGAAGTGTCTCATAAATCCCTGATTAGGTTCAGCAAAAGCTGCCCCACCAATAACAGGAAAATCCTGCAGTGGATCAACAACTGATTCAGACCAGTTCAAGATGGCCACCACAGAAAACCCAAAGTCATGGCTTTAAGAGTTGACCAAAACGACTAAAACTCCACCGGTTCTGGTCCAGTTCCATTTCACCCACGCTGGTGCTTCTGACGCTGCAACAAATAACAAATAGAAAATAAATTTCCAAAGTCTGTAAAACATTTTAAAGGTGTGGGTAACTTATTTAATCAATATATTTGTAGTGGTCTCTAGTCTAGTAGGAATAAAGGCCTTGTAAGTCGTACTCGGGGGGGAAACAATATACTGATGCACCATTACCAGGAACTGAATTTACGCACATCACAGCTGAGCTTCAGACGACAGGATCTGGAGTCTTACTTCCTGATATGTGGACATCTCTCCTCTGATTGGCTAACAGCAACACGACTCTACCACTGACTCTGTTTGCTCTGCAACGTTGATGTTTTATCTCCACAAATAACACAAGCCTGGAGGAGTTCTGCTGTGTGGTGGAGTTGCTAATGCTAACGGTTAGCTTCTACTAGCCCAGACGTTCTCTGCTGTTTCCTGGACGCTAAACCAACAACAGCCTTCCCCGTCGTGAGTCCAGATGGGTGAGTCCATGAATGTTCAGTGACAGTGTGACGTAGATCTGTCAGGATTTTCTAATCCTAGAGTTTCACCTAGAGTCTATTTTCTATCAGAAGCTAATGCAGGAGATAGGAGGAGGAGACTATTTTCATGTTCAGCCTGCAGGAAACACTCAGAGTGACCCGTTAGAATCAGAACTAATCATTAAAACATGGTTTATCAGTCACCCACACCTTTAAAACCAAACTCAGAGGATCATAAGTTTGATTTCTTCTTCATTTAAAGCAGCTATAGTTTATCTGATGGGAATTAGCAATATTAGAAAATCAGAAATCCATCATGTGGAATGCACCATAAATATTTTTACAATAATTTGCTCAGAATAAAAAAGACAGGACTGTTTTAGCGTTCAGATATCAAAATGAAAATGAATATTATATTTTAAATGTTTGCACACTTTTAATTTAATGATATATTTGCAGCAAAGTTTGTCTAATTTGAGGTATTTTTATTGTTAATGCAGTTAAATCTCAAACATGTTGAAACACTCACTGTGATTTCCCTCTTTTCACCACAAGGGGGCGGTGTTTGTAAATATTTACCACTGCAGTGAGTTGAAACCTCTGTTCTGCTGTAGACTGGTGGTTTTTATGCTGAAGCTGCTCCTGAAGTGCCGAGATTAGGAGCTTTTATTTGGATTCGGATTATTTAAATCTATGCAGTGCCGCGCTTCATTTATCGCTTTGCTTCAGGAAGCACACTCTTCATTTTGAGAGCTCTGTAACGTCGGAACGAAGCTTTGAGCTTTTATCTAAAGATTTATCATTTCAAATAAAGAAAAATGTGCAGATTGTTGTGTTTTCTGTTAGACGTTTAAAGGAAAACTAAATGACCACATTTTCACACCCGTCGCCCCCGAGACACGAACAGGTTCAAGAGTTCACAACGTTTATTAAAAACCACACAGGCGGGTTTACAGCGAGCATCATAATAAATACATTCAGTCTAGATTCATCCGTGGGGGTTTTTAAGTTATAAAGTGTTAATAGATGCTGATTTCTGGCTGTAAACAAATTCTCTGTATTTGGATTTTAAAATAGTTGATTTTCAAGCATTTTTACAAGCTGCATATAGATTTTTATATACAAGATATGATCTCTTATTACTTTTTGTTTGTGCTTTATAAGCTCCTGAGCTAATTAGCTTTAGCTGTGCAGCAAATACATTCATTCCTAAGTATAGAAAGTTTGTTTTATTAACTTAAAAAAGTGAAAACAAGATGTTTTTGGTCTGGAAGGCACTGTAACGTCCTCAGCTCATCATCATATTTGAAAATGTGCATAAAGCATGTAAGACGGATAAAGTGAGGCTATTGGAGCTCGTGTGTCTATTGTTGGGCTATGGCAGCCTGGAGAAATGTCACGATGCTGCTGCAGGGCTGCAGGGGGTCGTATTCTGCAAACACATGACAAACGTTCTCCATACCAGCCTCCACACCTTTGGCCACAAAACCAAACATCCTGTCGGGGCAATGACACAAGAGGTTTCATTGATTTGTACAAAAGCAGCAACAGAAGAAGTTCTTTAACTGACGTGAAGTTACCTTGCCCCAAAACTTGTACCTCTCCACCACCTGCAGAGGATAAAAAAATGATGAATTTTTACAGAAACATAAACGTGCATCGATCTGCGACCACGCTGCACACTCACAGCCGACTGTCGGGGTCTTCTCCGCTGTGGCTGAGCAGATGAGCGGGGTAATGGCGCCTGAAGAAAAGCCTGCAGAGACGAGAGCAGTTTGGGTGAGATGTGGCTCAGAAACCACACTGGCAGGATTATGATGTGTACAGTGAGTAAAATCTCAGTGGCACGCTGACAGGATGTGTCTTTTCTTACTTCCTGTTGATGTCTGTGAGGGTCACCCCCTTCAGAGACACTTTCATGTTGACTACGGTTGGCGTGAAGGAGGCCGGGGCCTTCTTCAGCGTTGTGGACACCGCTCTCTGCACGGCGTGGGGCCCCGTCAGCATCTCAGTGGGGACAGCGTCCAGGTAGATGAAGTTACACGCTGCAGAAAGACGCAGGATTGTAGAGATTAGAAATTAGATTCCTTCATTTACGTTTAGGCTGTAGCACGTTTTTAGTGCAGGATGTGGTTTTACACGTGCATATAGAGACAAATCACCCCAAAAAACCTTTATGAAGTTTACGTTTCCCAAATTACTAACATTTCTGTGACATAACTTTCTTTCCATTTAATTCTAATCAGAAATTCCAAACATTTTAGGAATGAAAGAAGGAATATATTTATTTGAATAAAACTTCATAGAAATGCTTCAATTCTCAGGTTGGACCAATCAACAAGCTCATCTTCCTCCATCCTAAACATGAACTCATCCTCTTTGGGAGATCAAACCAACAACAGCGTTGTCATCTGCAAACTTCCCATTTTACTCATCAGCGATTCATTATTTAAATTGAGCGGGACTGAGGACGCATCCCTGTGGAGTGCCAGAGTTGATGCTGATAAACATTTCTCACCTGTTTTGTTTTTGTCGCCTGATGCCGCCTTTTCGTTTGTCTTTTCTGCTGCACTCAAACCTGCACAAACAAACACAAGCTGATATGTTTTTGTTTCCCTACAGAAATCCGCTGTAGCGTGAACATGAAGTCACCTCGGTGGTGCAGCAGTAACTTGCAGGGTAACGCGTAAGCAGAGATGGTGTGCTGGTAAACCAAAGCAGAGAGACTTCCTGCAGAAACAATCAGAAACAAAATGAAAACCTGTGAGGGAAAGATTTGGAACTGTAGTTCATCACTTTCTGGAAGTTCAGACAAGTCCGTTCTTGAGTCTTGTCCCTATAAGACTCATCTGTTTAGAAATAAATCCCAGGGATTGATGGCGGTTGGCGCAACATGCTGTCAGAGCTCACTTCTAGTAACAATCCCACTCAAATCCTTCAAATATGACTCAATTTTTCTAGACATGAGGTTTTGGTAAACTGAAAACATAACTCACCAAAGTAGGGTTCCTGAGAAGAGCCTCTGATGCGAACGCCTTTGGCTGATGATTCAATAAGGAAATGTCTGATGAGATCTGAGCTGCTCTCTCCTGTTTAGATGACAGAATGAAAATGTCATAAAGTGAACAATAAAGAAAAACCTCCAGATGGTTAAAACATCACATTACTTCAGATATGACATCAGAAAAGCTTTAAGCCTCTGGATTGGTAAATAAAATTAATCTCAAACATCGTCTAAAATACCAAATTATTAAAAGTAAAACACCACAGCCTCATATTTCAGCTGAAAATAGAAGAAGTTTGTAAATATGATTTAAAACGATCATTTTTCAAATTGAATTCCATCGTTAGAGTTGTGTTTCTTATCGATGGACCTGTGAGGATATTTCAGGTGAATGAGCGGTGCAGCTGAACGTGTGGGTGGCGCCCGCAAAAACACAGAAATTCTCTGTAAAACGACGAGTACATCTCAAACAATTAAAATGTCAAACTGGAATATTTTCTCACTCGTTTCTGAAAATGAAACACATACATTATGTCGGTTGCATCAGCGAGTAAAGATTTCAAGCCTTTATTTCTTGTAATTGTGACGATTATGGCTGCTGATAAGAAAAAACCCAAAACCCAGTTTCTCAGAGAATTAGAATATTGTGAAAAAGTTAAATAATGGAAACTCGTGATGTCACACCAAGATGAGCTGATTCACTCAAAACACCTGCAGAGGTTTGCTGAGCCTCTAAATGGTCTCTCAGTCTGGGTCAGGAAGCTACGCAACCATGGAGAAGATGTCCAGACAGTCACTGACGCTGTCCACAAGGAGGAAAAGCCATAAAAGGTCATAACTAAATAAGATGATTGCTGCATCCAAGCATGTTTGACAATAGGATGGAAAAGGTGCACCAGACTAAACTAAATCCAGTCAGGAATTTGGAGGATCTTCACCAGGAGTGGGCTGAGGCTGGAGTCAGAGCATCAAGGACCTCACCTACACACCAGCAATAGATGAGTCAACTCACTCCTGCACCAGAGACGATGTCAGAAGTATCTTACCTGCAACAGATTAAGGAGACAAAGAGCTGGACGGTTGCTCAGTGGTCCGAAGTTCTCTTCAGATGGAAGTCAGGTTTTATGTCATTTGGAAATTAAATCCCAGAGTCTGGAGGAAGAGGATGCTCAAACGCCACATCTCTCAAGTCCAAAGTGAAGTTTCTACAGCTGCTGATGATGTTTGCTGGTGTTGGTCCACTAGGTTTTATTGTAGACATCTACCGGGACATTTAGGAGACCTTCATGCTTCCGTCTGGTGACGAGCTTCATGGAGATGCTGACTGCATTTCCCAGCAGGACTTGGCATCGGCCCACACTGCCAAAGCTACCACAAGCTGGTAATCAACCATAGTGTTACTGGGCTGGATTGGCCAGCAAAGTGGCCTGACTTGAACCCCCCCTATGAAGAATCTATGGTCAAGAGAAACACCAGACCCAACGATGCCCACTATCAAAGCAACCTGGGCTTCCGTCCCACCTCAGCAGGGTCACAGGCTGATCAGCTCTCTGGGACACCCATGTCTCTGACCTCACCAGTCGAACAGAATTTGGTCCTGAATTTAAAAGAAGTGGTTCCAGAACTCCCGCTTTGAGTTGTCCCTTTGGCACCGGCACCATCCTAAAGGGCCAGCCATGGCATGGAGCCGTGCACGGCCCTCACAAGTTTCATCTCATTGTAAAGATGACCAACCAGACTCTCTGATGATGTTTTATAAAAATATGAGTCTGGCAGTGGGAGAGTAAACCCAGTAAACCCTACTGGTGTGGCAGAGTTGCAAACACCACACATATGAAGTTCATTAAATTGTTTCATGAGTCTGATTCATTTTTCTTTCCACTGTTTGATAGTTTATAGTTTTCCTTTGTGTTTCCACTGTGATGGAAAATCCCGTTTGTTTTTTCTGAGCCTGGCCGCAGACGGCTCGATGTTGTAACAACAGCAGCAGCTGGTCGTGTTTGTGTTGCTTGTCTGCTGCCTTTATCCGACCAAACATGTCAGAAACCGAACTGGTGATCCGACTCAGTAAACGCTGACACATTTCTGTCACCGCTTTAAATGATCACATTTCAATTAAAGTTAGAATTTTTCTCAGTTTGATCAAATTATTAAAGAAAATCTGGGAAATCAGGGACAGCAGGTGATCTAACGAAAGCTGTCAATACCACTCCTAGCCAGCAGATGGCAACAATGCTGACATTAGCAAGAGTCAAAATACCTGAGAAAGCTTCTGAGAAAGCATGAGAACCTGAATTCTTACTTATTGTACCTTTAAGTTTTTGTAAAGGTGGCAAAGGGACGTAACGGTCTAGACTAGAGCAGCTGTTTGGTGTCCAACCCTGGTCCTCGATGGCTCCTGTCCAGCAGGTTTTCAGTAACTGCACGAGGTACTACTGGACTTGTCACAATAAAAACTCATGTCTGAACCTCCCAAACTACAGTCTGAGAAAAAAGAAGGTCCAGTTCTCTTGATTCCAAATAAACCGATGAGGTTTGTGTGACTCAGCAGGAGGTGAAGCTGTCGTGAAGCGTGTGTACCTGGATAGGCAGCAGCGGTGACGGTGGTGGGGGATCCATCCACCTTCATGGCCAGACCAAAGCTTCCTCTGTAGGTGGTGCTCTCCCTCACCACAAACGTCCCGGCCTCCTTGTCCTTTAAAAGAGCATCAGCTGGGAGGGAAAAGGCAAAAACCTTTGAATTTAGTCCCAAGAATCCAAAACCTTTCCTTCCTACTGAAGAACAACATCCTTACCTTCGGCTCTGCTGATGTGTGGACGGAACCAGAACTTGGAGGTGTCCATGACAAACTTCATCAGCGGCTGGCTGCCGCTGAAAAACACCTGGTTTCGTTTTGACGGGCTTGCAGGAACGTTCTGGGTCGGGTCGGATTTAGAACTGTGCAGATCTGACTCCGGCTCTCCGTTGATGAGCAGGAGGGGAATGTCGGTCTGGGAGCCCGAGAGGGAAGCAGGACAGCTCCGAACTCCTTTGCTGTGGAGTTCATGAAGGTGTCCTTGTTTCGTCAACGTGGGCCTGGAGTCCCACGGCCGAGTTCTGGATCCATCGCTGAAGGAGCCAGGCGTGAGTGGAACCGCGGCGTCTAGAAAGTCGGTGTCTTCTCCGGCTAAGGACAGGTTGCTGTGCAGAGAACAGAAGCAAAGCTTCTAATTTTTCTTTTCTCTTGAAACATAATCTTTTACGTGTTTGTCACCTGTAAACACCCGGGGGACAAACAAACACTGTAGTGTAAAGCGCTTTGGAGTCCTCTGACTCAGAAAGGTGCTATACACCCCACAGGTATGCTGCCACAGGTGCTCCAAACCTATTGGTGGCCTTTTGGAGGTTTTGATTTCTTTATAAAACCATAAATGAAGTTGGTTATTGAACATTAGCGTTTACTTAAGTAGAACCCAGGGTGTTCTGTTCATGTAGGCATCGTTTATCACCACCATACGGTGATGGAAAACCTTAAAATTTCACCTGAAAAGTGTTTGAGACGTGCTAGGATTAGATTATTTAGGTGTAAGAAATCTTCACATTTACATGGGGTTGGTGTTGATTTCTACCATCGTTTCCCCAAACGGAGAGTCTCACCTGCCCATGATGTAGCTGGTATCTGAGCATGTGGACGTGGAGAGGAGCGAGGTGGCGCTACCTCTGTTGGAGTGCGATGTGCGCAGAGACCCGTGGGGAAAGTCTTGTTTGGGTGAAGGATTTCGTCTGGGGGCGCTTCCACACGGCAGCGGAGGCAGGCAGGACGTCGGGGAGCTGGAGAACACCGCAGCACCTTGGGGGCTGCAGCTCAGGCCTCTCTGTGTTGGGATGGGGATGCTGGGTGAAGCAGATATGGGTTTTGATCTGGAAGAACATCCTCTGGGAACCAGCACACAGTGGGACGCTTGATCCGAGTCTGCAGATGGAGAGAAAACACGTTTAAGAAGGAGGAGAAAAGTGTCGGTTTCAGGTTTTAAACCCTTGCATGTCCCAGAACATGTCTGACTTTGGTTTCCTGTCTGCAGAGTGGGCTTGGTCTTCTTATGTAAGGCGACCTGTGAATGCTGTTCATTCTTCTCCTGCAGGAACATGCAGAGCAGATCATGATTCCCTCATTAACAGCTTTCATGTTCTGCTGTTGCAATAACATCTAACAGTGGAAGTCTCGGCTTGTTCTTGTGCTCCTAAAAAATGTATCTGCCTCATTATGTCGGAGGGGGCAGAGCAAACGAGTGCCTTCAGGGGAACAAACTCAGCCTGAGGTCACTCTTTGTGTCAGATGGGTGGATTTTGCAACCGAAGTAACATCATTTAATGACGGATGGCTGCACGAACCTGGAAAAATCAGGAACTGGGTTCATTAAAATAACGCGTGCATTTTCTCTTCTGGTTTTCTGCCACCCAAGGAACAAACGTTCTGAACGTGACTTCTCATAAATTTGTAGAATTTCCTGCCAACTTCTCCACCTCTGCTACACTCGCCAGTTTCATAACGATGAGAGCAGATATCTTTCCAAATACGGCAAGTCACAGGAAATATATTTTCAGCTTCTTTTGCCTCCTGTACACACTTTTGTGAAAACAGCGAGCTCTGAGTAGCGAGGTTTCTGACAGGGCGTGGTGTCGTTCTGGGCAGAAGAGCAGCAAAAACCACACGATCACAATTATTAGGTGCAAGGAACATCTTCAACGCTGCAGGCGATCTGCTTTCTCTGCTTTTGGCAGCTCTGATGCTGTTGGGAGGTCAAGCTTTGCTGCTTATGAGGCATTTATTTAAAATGACTAAAGGCAAACACATCAAAGGCATTTAAAGCCTGAAAAACCGACTAAATTTGGAAAATTTTCTGAAATACAATAATCCATTAAAAGGGTCAAAAGCCGACATTTAGGATTTCTGCTCTTTTCACTGAACATGTCTTTAATATTTAAAAAATATACATTATTATTATTATTATATGCTCATCTTTAATCAAATTCAAAGTTTACTCTAAAGTCACAAAACTCACTTTGAAAATAATATTTGAATATTTGCAGGTAAAACAGGTGTTTTTCTTCAAGTTTTATGTCCTTTAACCCTTAGTTTGATGCTCATTTTTAATTTCACACATCTGTTTCAGCTCAGTAGGACCTCACTAACATAGGAAAACAAGCAGTAGTACTAGTGAAATTATCCTAAACTATAAATGTAACCATATTTTCAGGATCTGAGAAGTTTAATTCTAAATTCAACCAAAAATGTTGCAGTTGTTGGCATTTTATTAACCATTTTTTTAAACTTGTGTTAGTTTTTAACTTTTTGCTTTGATTTTAAGATTTCTGCCTATGAGTCAGTCAGAGGACATCATTATGTGCAAAATATATAGAAATCTGAACATAAAAGTGTCCATCTACATCAACAACCTGCTGGGGAAACAAAACTCATTGTTCCAGAAATGCAAGTATGGGGCGGCACAAAACCACTCCAAGGACCACAAATGGCCCCTGGGCCACACTTTGGATATGCTTGAGAAAACTCTTGAGCATCTTTAAATCTTTGATCTTTAAAACAGCAAAAATAAATGGATTAAATAAATAAACCAGCTTGGAAACCTCGTGTAAAGATTAAACAACAAGCTGAACCTGACTCTGACCCCTGAGGAACTCCATAAAAAGATGAAATTGCTTTGAAACTGTATTTCTTGAAGTAAAAAAAAAGTCTCTTGAATTTGACTCTTTACCTGTTGGAGGGCTGGTCCAGGAAGGGCTTTTAGGAACTGGAATCGGTTCAAAACTGGGATCCAGGTCCATCATGATATGGTTGAGATTGTCCAGGGTCATGTCCAGATCCGAGTCCTCCAGGTGACAGCCGGGTTTTCGAGGGGCTGCGCTCTGCACCGAGTCCAGGCAGACCGTCTGGCCCACTCTCAGGACATGGCTGGATATGACGTGGGACATGCCTCCGGCTGCAGGCATCATGTTAGGGAGGTCAGCGTTCTCCAAGGGCTGCTGAACACACAATGAAGAGGGATCAGTTTCTCTGTTTTTGTTCTGTTTGCACGCTACCCTCCTCATACGGTTTTATGTTTTAGAACACGCTGGAGCTCGTCGTGCTTCGCTGCAGTTCACTTTGTAACTCAGACAGACAACAGAAAGGAAACATCTTCCCAGGTGTGTGTGAGTTAGAGACCATGTTCATGTCTTCTGTGTGAGACTGAACAACGTTTATTTTCTCTTCTTCATCCCTAAAACTGATCCATATTTTGATTGGTTTTACTTTTTTAAAGATCAACTTCACTGAAAAACCCGTTTTTAATGATTATTTCTGATTCTAATGGGTCACTCTGAGTTTTTTATGCAGGCTGAACATGAAAATAGTCTCCTCCACCTATCTCCTGCATCAGCTTCTGATAGAAAACAGACTCTAGGTGAAACTCTAGGATTAGAAAAGCCTGACAGATCTATGTCACACTGTCACTGAACATTCATGGACTCACCCATCTTGACTCACGACGGGGAAGGCTGTTGTTGGTTTAGCGTCCAGGAAACAGCAGAGAACGTCTGGGCTAGTAGTAGCTAACCGTTAGCATTAGCAACTCCACCACACAGCAGAACTCCTCCAGGCTTGTGTTATTGGTGGAGATAAAACATCAACGTTGCAGAGCAAACAGAGTCAGTGGTAGAGTCGTGCTGCTGTTAGCCAATCAGAGGAGAGATGTCCACATATCAGGAAGTAAGACTCCAGATGCTGTCGTCTGAAGTTACTTTCTCCTCCAGCTGAATTCTCCGTCCTCAAACAGGCGCACCAGTGCTTTTTTCCCCCTGAGTATGACTTAAAAGGTATTCATACTAAAGACCACTGCATATGTATTAAAATATGAGTGAAGTGGCCGCGCTCAGAAACCATTTGGTGGCTTAAACCCCAAATGCAACCCCTTAAAGCTGAGTGTCAAGCGGGGAGGCATTGGTCCCATTTTTGAGTCTTTGGTATGACCCGACTGTGGATGTGAACCCACGATCGCCCAGTCTCAGGGTGGACACTCGTTCCACTAGGCCACTGAGCTGGTTAAAGATCAGCTTTTCTAACATTTATCTTTTAAACCTGAAGGTTGTAAAACGCATTTATCACACAAGCTGATTCTGCACGTGGTTCAAGTGCAGAAAATGTAGAAGAAACCTGGAGAAACAACAAAATCACAACCTGAACTTTACATATTTTAACAGGTGATTCTGTTAATAAAGTAAAACTCATCTACAATCAGTGGATTCCTGCTGAAATTACACAAATCCCTTGTTTAATTTGAACTTTTTGTCATTTCCCAGATAAATCTGCAGGTTTACTCCTGGTCTCTGATGTTGTTAAAGGAAGCTGAATGAAAAAAACTTCTGCATTTAGATCTCAAAGCTTAACATCAGCTTATCTTGTGATTATTTCTTATTTGGTGAATTTCAAGGAATTAATTTGACTAAATTACCTTTAAAAAATGCTGCTCTTTCATCCTCTTCTCTGATCTCCGACTCGTTTTCATAGCTATTTATACATTTTTCACATTGATATCTGTATATTTGCCATTTGAGACACTCTTAGGTTTCACTTCATGCTTCACAAAGTTGATGTGAAATCGAAAAGTGACACAGATAAGTCTGCAGCAGCCGGGGTAGTTTACACACACACACACACACACACACACACACACACACACACACACACACACACACACACACACACACACACACACACACACGTGCTGATGCAAAAATAACCCTTTTTGCATCATTTTGGATTCTGAATCCTAATCTGATGCATGTTGGTTAAACTCAGTTCATGCCTGCGGAGCATTTAGACCAGATTTCGCCCACACTGATTTATTTTTAGCCCTGAAGTTGTTTGTAGCGACTCCACCACTCCTCGGTGACTCGCTGCATGGATGCTGAAATCAGCGTTTGCATGACGGGGGGAGATCCGCTCACGCTCAGTCTGCTCACCGTCATATCAGACAGGGAGTGGAGCTCAGTGAGTCACTCAGGTGACTGGCTGTTACCATGGTTACTGCAATGTTTTTTCCCCCTGCAAAGCTTAAAGGGAGGTGAACAACACCTTAAGTTCTTTGGTTATTTTCTACTTCTCACTTTCAGATGCAGATGGTTCACTTCCAAAACAACCACATATGAGCTTTAATGCAGGCCTTAAGGGATTATGTTATAAATTCTTATTCTAACATAATAATTACAAATACGTTATTATTTACATCACTGATGCACTTTTCTTCACATTTTATTCTCTAATAATGTTAAAATATTGTTTTTGCGTCTCTTTAAATTATGCTTTGATTGCAGATCTTTAATTTCACAAAAAAAATATTTTATTGCTTTAACTTTTTCAGATTTGCAGCTCTTAAATCATAACCCTAATGGATGAAATCCTCTAGATAAACCAGCTAAATCAGCTCCAAGTAAAGTTTTCTCACCTTAAACTCCTCTGCTCAGGTTTCTGCTGCTCGTCTCTTCTTCAGGTCTCACCTTTCGTGTTGCATGCTTTTATTTAAAACATCCCACCCCTTTTCCCTGTGAGCCAATCAGAAATGAGGATAATAAACCTCCACCTTTTCAGCTAATTATGTCACATTACCGATCCTTCATGTGTGACTGGAGGGCTGTTCTTTTTCCCAGCAATGAAAAAAGGCGTTTCCAACTCTTCTCAACAGTTTCCATTATAAACAAAATATTAACGAGAGAACATTAAGTCTGTAAAAATCTTCTGAGGTTTTTTTGTTCATTAAATCAAAACAGAAGTTATGTTGCAGATAGCTTGTCCGTGGGTGGAGAGTCCATGGATAAGGACCGTAGGTTGGACTTTAAGAGGTTCTGGCAGACAGTCTGATGATTCATGCAAAGGAAAGGAGGTTCCTAGATGTGTTTGGGTGTGGAGCTCTGAAAGGCAACCTCAGAGGAGATCCTCCAGGAGAAGAAGTGTTGTTTTTATTTGATCTTCACCCTTGCAGAGTTGCAGAAGACCTACAGAAGGTGAGGCTGCTACAATGCTGAGGTCAGTGGCGGCTCATCCATTGGGGGCGCTAGGGCATCACCCTCCATGATGAGAAGGGAGAAAAAACGTCTGAAAACTATAAAAAAAACTATATTCATATATTAACTAATAATGTGTCAGATTTGCTTAATTGTGTGTGCCTACATGCAATCTTAATTATCATCATTTTCACCAGCTGCTTCTCATCAAATAGTGAATTTCCTCCAACAGACTAGCTAATATCAGTCCCGGGGCACTAGGAAAAGCGCCCCTGAACTGCAGCTAAACAGCCAATCATAATTGGTTGCTAGGTTGAACTGGAGAATTTTTGCCCAATACACGTCACTGAATGTAATGCCTCTGAGGGGCTGGCTGATAGTGGCCCTGCTACAGGAAATAACTAGCTAGCATGCTAGAATGTTCTGGATCTCCTTTGTACCCTCTCTCTCACTTCCTCATTCACACTCACTGTTGGTTTATATAGACAGAGCTACAGCTACAGTTAATAAGCTCGACCCTCCCATATTCCAGTCAGAATTGACAAAGCTCCTCGGATGAGAAGCAAAACGTCTTCAAGAAACCAAAGAAGTCCAGTTGCCTTCATTTGAACCCCCTCTGGATTACCATGACCTGGATGACTGAGAACCTTCAACAGCATGCTGGGCCAATTGACTTTTCTCTTGTAACAGCAACAACAAGACTCCTTCCATGGAGTATTTTCTGTTGTCCAACCTTTTAGCCATCTTTGTTAACATTGTAAAGTCACTCAGTGACAAATAAAGTTGTTTTGAACTGCTGCTGCAGGTCATGTGTAAAAAACACTGAGCCCACTGGCTGGAGCTAGACATTACGCAGCCTTCTATCTCTGACCGATTGGTCGGTTTGGATGATTGACATCTATTTTGGATCATTATAGCCAATAGCATAAAGCGTTACTCACCAAAATGAGATTGGCAGCTTAGTCAGACAATAAGACTTGTCAAAATACGGACATTCCCGAACAATGGAAGAGGAAAATCTGACTGGATGTTTGAGTTCTAATCCTGTTTTTTCAGTGAAAATGACTTTGTTTTCTATCTAAACTGATTTCAGTGTGACACAACAGCTAGGGCTAAAACAATAAGAAAGTCTGGATAAAACCAACTTTTCAAGGTGAATCATCAAAGGTAAGAAACTTTTTTGAGATCTGCTGGGAAAACAACAATTTCTGTTTTTGTTGCTTTCTGGCTTCTGTCTCTGTGAAACTTAGATGTAGAGTGTTGGGAGATGCACATTTACAATCAAATGGGTGATTAGAATGTGTACAATTTCACTTTTAGCGCGTTAGAGACAGAAATGAAGGTAGAAACACATGAAGAGGGATCCCCGATCACTCATTCGATTGTAGTTTTTGTTGTGTTTGGAGCACGTAAAAAATGTTTACATTGTCTTGTAGCCAAGGTTCTGCGGCTTCTCTAGAGGTGCAGCTTGACAATATTTATTGATATTTATTGGAATGAATTTTGCTGCTAAACATGTTGCCCTCCATTTGGGGGATCCTCGGGCTCAAAGTTTGATAATTGACTTTATCAGTAAAACTTATTTAGAGATGGAAAATAAATGATTGTTTGGAAAATTTCCAGCTGTTCATTTGAATTCTTACATCTTACATCTTTTAAGAAGGGAAATCTTTTCACACATAGCCCCACCAAGAATTTTCGTCACCACTGGCTGAGATTATATTTAAGGGCTATAGTCATCAGTGGCGCCCCCAAGGGGTGGTCAGGGTTGGCCATGGACACCTCTAGAAAATTGCTGGCCACCCCAGGGGAGACCAGTGTTAACAAATCCTATTAATGTTCACTCAAACCATTAATTCATCTTATTCATTCAAGACATAAATGTAAAACCGAAAAAGAAAATTATACAATTAATGAGTAAATAAATAATCAGAATTTTTAAAAATGTATATATGTTTCTGTTACCCACCATTTTCAAAACAAAAGTTTATATCTCCATATTTTTTTGTGAAGACAGCAACAGGTGAATTAAACTAAAAAATAAAATAAAAGACATTTTTTTTAAAATAACATTTAAATGTATTCTGAAATTTTTGTGTTTCTCCAATGTGAGTTAAGTGTTTTGGATGAATATTGTCTTTTAATATAAAAAAAAAAGAATAAAGGAGCAATGAAATGCATCGCCACAGGCTAAACTCTCCCAGAGTTACCACAAGGACCAATTTGGTGGGCCACCCCAAAATAACTTTCTTTGGCCTTGTCTGGCCACCCTCATCAAAGTTTTCTGGGGGCGCCCCTGCTCGTCATTACAAAACCCAAACAAGAGCCGAGTCTGCAACCTTGGCACTAAATTCAGCTCATTCCTGTGCAGGCGGGACTCCTCCAGGATCATGGACAGCATCTCAAGGTGGAGGGGAGAAAGCTTCTGGATCTCATCTCTGATTTCAGCGGATATGTGGTTCTGAAACCTCGATCTTATCTTAGGTGTTTACCGAGGTGGTTCACACTCGACTGTGAACCTTCTCTAAGTCTGACGACATGGTTATGAATCAGGAAACGTGGAATGCTCCTTCTAGTCTGACATGAGTCTGCAGTGGAGATGTTTAGGTGAGGATGGAGTGAATTAACTCTTCAGCTGTGGCCATGAAGTCTGGATGATGATCAAAGGGAGTCAGATACAAGTCACTGAAACAAGCTTCTTCTGGACGGCCCAGCTCAGTCTCTCCTCAGCATCGCTTAAGGTGGTTTAGGAAGCTGAAGAAGATGTCTCATGATTATTGTTTCAGATGGGACCCCAGGGCAGACCTAAAACCAAATCAGATCAAATCTGATATTTTTTCATCTCTGAACCAAAGAAAAGAAGATGTTGAGATTTTGTTCCATCTCGTTTTACGCTCATCTGTATTTAAGCTTAAATCATCACTGACACTAACGAAGCTTCATCTGAGCCTAATTACTCTTGTAAAGTTACAACTTGTGCTTTATTTTTATTTTCTATAACATATGACAGGATTCAACATCTACCTGAGTCACAACTTGAGTAGAAGGTAGATTCTGCAAAGTTCTGCTGTGAGATCAATAAGAACATTTGCACGTCTTTTTCTGCAGATTTGGACTAAAACACGCAATAAAAGCCTCAAACGTCCCGTTTAACCTGCAGGTTATTCACCGTTTTAGTGTCGATGTTTAATAGATCTAAACCAGTTTTAACAAGAACAGAGGGGATCGAGGGTATTCAAGAGGAAAAACGTCACCGAGCGACGCGCGAGTCTCTTAGTTTCGTCATTTTTGTCTGGTTGTAAAGTCGGAGGAACAGCTAGTGCTGAAATCTCGAGAGCAGAGTCTATAAAAGGGGGCGGGCAGGTTGTTTCTAAATGCTCTGACACACCTGAGAGCAGCTGAGGTGAACCTTCATCTGGGGAAATGTGGACCTCCGAGGCTGCTTCCTGTCTGAAACATTTAATCGTTTAATTTCAGTCACTCATGGTGATTCAAGACTTTTGCCAAATACTCTATGAGCTGGACTGGGGCAGAAAAAATGACACACCTTCGTTAGCTGGATCAGATTACATGTTTGATCATGTTCTGATTCCAGGTCCAGATGTGATTCCCGCAGACACAGAAAGACAAAACTCACCTGTGAAGGCTAAAAAGTCTCCGTTGGACCAAAGCAAGAGCTGCGTCCTCCTCAGCAGTAAGAGCTCGATCCTGGAGCCGTGTGGTCTTCACCAGGAACACCTCTTGATCCTGATTCTGTTTGTGTTATTCATGGACAGGAGCTACAAGCATGTTCATGGAGAGGAGGGAGGGTGTCTGCTTTGGGAACCTCTTCACCTCATGCTTTTTGCAGATGATGTTATTTTGTTGGTGTCTTCAAGCCACAGATTTTAGCGTGAACTTCAGTTGATGCTCTTCTGTAGGACGGCCGGGCTCAGCCTTAGCGATAAGGTTAGGACATTTGTCATCCAGGGGGAGTTAGCTGAGGTGGCTTTGGTATCTGATTAGGATTTTTCCTGGTTTTTGCCTACTGAAGGTTTTCCAGGCATGTCCAATTGGGAGGAGACATCCAGGAAGACTAGAAGTCACTAGAGGAATTATGTATCCTCTCTGCCTGGGAATGCCTTGGGATCCCCCAGAGAGGATGTCTGGGCTTCCCTCCTGGATTGGTTACCTTCACAAAATTTAGCCCCTTCCTACATAATTTTTTTTTTTATTAATGTTTTTTCCCCTTTTCTCCATTTGGACATGGATGAGTAGAGTAGTTTTGGTCATATGGACGTTGTTTGACGTTTCAGCTCATGTGTTAACGTACTGCTATGACAGCGTATGGTCTGGAAACAGTAAATAACCAGAACAGGCACGTTGTTTATTCAGTGACTTTAATGCATTCTTTATATGCTTTAGTAGAAATGCTTTAGATCATTTTTAACACTGTACACTAAAGGCAAAAGCAAGAATCGAAGGAAAACTTTAACGATGAAACGGCAGTGAAACCCTTATGATGCAAGAATAAAGCTGCTATGTACACGTGACGCTGATAGTTTGCCTTTAAATGTCCACCATTTGGTCTTTGGGTGATAAGCCTGTGGTTTTAGGTGAGAAGGTAGTGGTGGTCTCGGTGTCCAGCCCTGCCGAGCTCCTCCTCCTGCTGTAGGTGTACTTGTAGAACCTCTCCTGGCTCATGCAGCCGAAGTCCTTCAGCAGCTTCAGCAGGTCGTGACGGAACTTCACGCCGATGAATGCGTAGACGAAGGGGTTCAGGCAGCACCTCAGGAAGGCTACGCACTGTGTGACGTCGGTGGCGAACAAGAGGCTGTTGTCGTAGTTACAGTTATCGGTTCCTCCGGTTCCTGTGACCACTGTGGACCAGAAGAGGACCACGTTGTAGGGAACCTGGGAGACCAGGAAGACTGCGACCACGGCCAGGATCACCTTGATGGCCTTGTTCCGTTCGAAGCTGCGAGCCTGACAAAGTGTCTTGATGATGCAGGAGTAGCAGAAGCTCATGACCAGAAGAGGAAGAACGAAGGCCAGAACGATCTGACTGGCCTGGAGGCTGACGCGAAGCGGGTCTTTCTCACTGACAAATGGAGAGCAGGTGTTGTTGTTGATGTTGGTGTACGCCATCTCTGGGATGGAGAAGATCAGGGCCATGACCCAGATGACAGCTGAAGACACTTTACTGAAAAGGATGGCCTCTGAGCGATGGCGGTGGGCGGAAACGGCCTTGGCGATGGCGAAGTAGCGGTCGATGCTGATGAAGGACAGGAAGAACATGCTGCTGTAGAAGCTGACCTTGTAAATGGTGTGCATGGCCTTGCACAGAAACAGACCCAGGACCCATTCCGTCATGGAGTTGGCCGCCCAGAAGGGGAGCGACAGGGCAAAGAGCAGGTCTGCAAAGGACAGGTTGAGCAGGTACACGTCCGTCATGTTCTTCAGCCGCTTGAAGAAGATGACGGTGAGGATGACCAGCAGGTTTCCAGCCAGGCCCAGCAAGCAGATGATGGTGAAGAGCGTCGGTATAAACCACCGGCGGAAATACCGGTTTGATTCTTTTCCACAAAGGATGGGTATGTCATCATAAAAATCACCAGAAACGGTTTCCTCTGTGTAGTCTGTGGTGGTGGCATTCACTTCATCCCCCGACAAGCAAGACTGTAAACACAAATAAACAATCAAAAAGGGTCAATAAAGATAGAAAGTGCAGGAAAACATTCCACTTAATTTACAATTCTTCACAAACCACTTCCTCAGAGGAAATGTAGTGCTGCCGAATCATGTTACTGTTATTTCAGGAGTTTAACAATTTTGTGGACAAAGTAAGTCCAAACAGAAAATAACAGTGGTGCCCGCAAGGGGTGGACAGGGGGGCTCATAGCCACCCCTAGAAAATTGCTTGCCACACCACTGGCCCCCTCCAGGGAAGACCCCTTCTTTTAATAGCAGCAGTAGCTCAGGAGGTAGAGCGGGTTGTCCAGTAATCGGAAGGTTGCAGGTTTGATCCCTGCTCCCCCCATAGAATGCTGCTGTTGTGTCCTTGGGCAAGACACTCAACCCGCCTTGCCTGCTGGTGGTGGTCGGAGGGACCGGTGGCGCCAGTGTACGGCAGGCCTCGCCTCTGTCAGTGCGCCCCAGGGCAGCTGTGGCTACATTGTAGCTCATCCCCACCAGCGTGTGAATGGGTGGATGACTGATTGTGTTGTGAAGAGCCTTGGGGGGTTGTAGAACCCTAAGAAGGTGCTATTCAAATACAGGCCATTTAAGAAATCCATCGACGGTTCTAGGGGCAGGGCCACAGGGGCATTGACATCTGCTGAAATCTGATTGGCCCCCCTCAAGTGCTCCTGTCCTGTCAATCATCTGTCGTGGATGCAATTCTAAGTCCTTTTGTAAGGATGTTGTGACTAACAACTGGCCCCTCTATAAATATTGTGGCCCCTTGATGGCCCCATACTCACAAAAATCCTAAATCCTCCACTATATAAATTATGTTAACGTTCCCACAAACCATAGATTCTTCCTCTTTAACCAAGACATAAACCCTATGAATAAATAAATAATGTATATAGGTCCCCGCTGCTCATCATTTTCAGAACAAAAGTATAAATCTCCATAGTTTTGTGTTTGTTTTTGTGAAGACAGCGAAATGGATTAGACTTTTCTAAAATTCTAAAAGTTTAAATAATAATTCTAAGAACTTTCTGAAATGTTTGAGGTTAACGTGTTGGATGCATTTTGGTTTTTAATAAAAATGAATGATGGCGCCACAGACTAACCATAAGGACTGATTTGGTGCGCCACCCCAAAATTTTCTCTGCCCCCTCATAAAGATTTTCTAGGGGCGCCACTGTGTAACACAACAGAAAAATGATGATGATGCTGAAATCACTAAGCATAGACAATGCTTTAGGAAAAATAAATCTTAAATCAAAATAATGAGAAGCCAAGCCTTTCTTGATGGGACACACACTGTCTGCTTACGGACGAAACATGTCGCAGACTCACGTCACAAGATCTCATAAAATCTGTTAAACACGACTCTCAGCTAAAAGCACAAAACATGCTATCTCAATACCTGTAATATTAGTTAAGTTGTCACTTTTGTGTTTGCTCAGGTCGTTTGGCTTAGGTGGCCATCTTTAATAGGGCTTACTCCTAAAGTCAGTTAGCTGTAGATGCATATTTCAGGATTCTTTTCTGCAAGTTTCATTAATATCAGTGTGGTGGTTCATGAGAAATCTAGGTAATTTTTAAGGAAATGTCATGTGCAACATGTAGTGCATGAGTTAGATATGACTCTTAACTCCTGCAACATTAAGTTTTAGCTCAAGAGCTGCATAAGAGAGGTGTGTGCAAACAACAATCTAATGATGAATATCTGAGAGTTAAACTCATTAAACTCCATCAAATAAAATTTTGATGAAAAACCCAGGATAAAATGTTATCAGCAAAAGCAAGGTGTTTATGATGACCTAACTAGGGAGTATTATAGGGATGAAGTTAATTAAATGAGCTGAAAATACAAAAACGTTTCAAACAACTATGGAAAAAGTTTTGTTTTGATTATAAATGAAAGAAAAATTCCAGTTTAAATAATAAAAATGATCCAAAACATCACAAAAGAAGCTGTTCTCACCTTGACATGAGCGATCCATATCAGCGCAGTCGGCAGAAGGTGTTGGAGATCTGAAACACACATGGAGAGGCTTTAATGGGCCGACTGGAGCTCGGTGAAACGGTCCACTGGTGCTGACAGACAGCTTTTAAACAGTCTGGTGTCTCTTTGTTTCCCCAAAGATAATCTCTGACATTTATTTTCTCAGGCTTTCCAAATCGCCTCCACAGATGTGTCTTCTTGGATGTGGGTTCATCTAATTACCAGGTAAACTGAGTTCTAAATGGGTTTCCCCTTAAGAAACCAGCCACATTTACTGTGATATTGATAGAAGAGCTACTTCCTGTCCAACAATGGTGTTAAACTCATTGAAAAAAAAAGGGTTTAGTTCCTTATTCTGAAGCAAAGTGAGATTTCAGTTGTGATCATTAGAGATTGAGCCTGATATCACAGCAGGAGTTAGGCTCCTGTTTAAAAACGAAGATAGAACTGTGCTAAAGTCCAGTTTTACAGGAAAAACAGCTGGTAGAGCAACAATGTTTTCATCTAGTTTCTATGAGCATCTTTATTTCTGCTGTGGATATATTTAGTTATCTAGAAAACGTCGAGAACCTTAACCACATCATTCAGCCTTTAAATGACGAAACTCAAACGACACTAAGAGCAGAATCACTGGTGACTGAACAGTTATCACTAAATATCAACTTTAATTTATCTCCAGAGATCATTTTCCATCAAACACGCGTTTCTGCACCACAGCGTCCTTTAAACCCTGATGAGATACTCACCGCCGGCAGCTGTCATGTTGACTGAGAGCAGCTCTGAACAGATGAGCGTCTGTGTTTGATGGTGGTTTCCCTTGGTGAGGAGAAAAAAAAGATAAAGGTCTCACGGAAAATTTTTTTCTCTCTTACCCTCAAATATCACGAGAAACACTAAAACCACAAACTACAACTAAACCAGGAGCAAAACATGTTTTTTCTCTCGTTTCTGCAAAAATGAATTGTAATTAAAATATGTAAACAGGTTTAGATGCTGATTTGTTTTTATTGCGCTTACCTTTAGCTGCACACTGGAAACTTTTCCCCTTATTCTGATGAGTTTTGAATCATTCTAAGGTTTGTGAGAGTTTGGCGGCTGCGATCTGCTGTGTTTCGATCAAAAAGG
Organism: Aphyosemion australe; assembly: GCA_006937985.1. NCBI lineage: Eukaryota > Metazoa > Chordata > Actinopteri > Cyprinodontiformes > Nothobranchiidae > Aphyosemion > Aphyosemion australe. The sequence continues at coordinate 353,451 of SSNS01000184.1, forward strand.
ACGACAGGTGTTTGAGTCTCTACATGATTCATCATGTAAATGAAAACCTGCCGGTTCATTCTCCAGAAACTCAGAGGGACAAAATGCAAACAGAGGATTTCATCTGACTTTGAATTGTTCAGGTTTTACCTGCATTTTCTTATCTAAGTTGTTGCTTCCTTTGTTTTTTTTTTTTTTGTTTGGACTTCAGCTGCAGGCCTGCAGAAGAACCCTTTGAAGCAGATCTGCACAGGCTTCTGCACACCTGTATCTCTGCGGTTGTGGTTTGGTGCTTTCACTCAAGGCAGTGTAAACCGCACGGTGCAAGGAAATGTATTAAAAGCGTGTCAGAGTTTAATTGTAAAGCACATCTCTGACACTTAAACCAAAGCACTATTCATTACAATGTATTTTAGGAGGAAATTGGTCAAGATCTCTACCAGGTAGAAGGCCTTCTTCTAGGTGGAGGTGCAGAATTCAGTTGCATATGCAAACAAGCGCTCCTAAGCTCAGTGAGCTCTGAAAAACAGGAAATCAGTACAATTCCTTCTCATCGTACCCACTTCCCTTACCTGTAATGTGCAAGGGACAAACACATGGTGTGCAAACTCTCAGCAAGCCACACAGACTTTTAAAACCCACTGAGCTCCCTGCATGCTTGTTTTTGATCATTTAGTCAAAGCTGCAAAGTTTTGTGCTTCAGGGGATTTAAAACGCTCGTGAATCTGTTAACGGTGAGCAATGATGCAAAAAATCACAGATTTAACAACAACTAAGTCAGACTCAGTATGAGAATCATGAGTGCATGGTGGAGCAGTTGGTAGCGCTGGTGCCTCGTAGCAAGTAGGTTGCCGGTTAGAATCTTAGCTGCAGCCATTCTGCATGAAGTTTGCGTGTTCTCCCCATGCATGAGTGGGTTTTCTACGAGTACTCTGGTTTCCTCCCACAGACCAAACACATCCACTTCAGGCTGATTGGAAACCCTAAAATGCCCCTATAGGTGTGAGAGTGTACCCCTGTGATGGACTGAGGACCTGTCCTCGGTGTCCCTTGATGACTGCTGGAGCTAAACACCAGCTTCCTGTGACCATACTGAGAAATAAGTGGTTCAGAAGATGATTTAGTGAGTCATTTGTGAGGTTAGGGTGGCCAGCTGTCAGCACGGAGGTGGTAGAATGATGGTTTAGACTTGTTTAGACTGCTTGCATACTTCTGAAGAGTCAGATGTGAGTCCATCTGTTTGACAGCTTAAATTTGGACAAAACTGGGTCATGAAACAGATCAATGGTCCCAAACACAGCAGCAGATCTATAAACGAAAGGTTAGTTGTGATGGTCCAGGCAAAGTCCAGAACTCAATGTGGTTGAAAGTTTGTTGTTGGGGCTTAAAGTAACAATAGATAATTTTTTTAACTTTAAGCTACAGCTTTAACATCGATCTCAGCGATTGTTGGGTTAGGAAATTCACCAGTTTCATATTTGACACCACTCTGCAGCCCTCTGCTGATTAAAAGCCGCAGTAGATAGTTTTGTGGAGCGGGTAGGTGTCCTATAAGGGGGAGCTCTTTACCTGCTTTATGGCTGTTATGCTAGTGGTTATATTTTCCGTTCGTCAATAAAAAGCGCAAGAAGAAGAAAAAAAAGAAGTTTGCGTTTTCTGTTGGCATCATGGCGGAGCCTGGAAGTAAAAGTAACAGAGTAATTAGTTTGGAGGCGGAGCAAAGAGCTAAAACCAGAGTGAACATCGGCGCGGCCTATGCTAGTTTGAGGGAGCTAAAGGAGGCTACAAAATCACGAACTGATGGTGACCTGGCTTTGTTGCTGCTGGACTTGTAAGTAATAATATTTTTGTCCAACAGTGTGGATCTTTTTACTTTGTTGTTTATTTTAGTATTAGTTGGCTCATGTTAGCGTTAGCTCGTTGTTAGCGCTAGCTACAGCAGGCTGCAGCAGGGTTGTTTACGACAGTTGTAATTCCACTTTCAACCAGCTGGTCTTTGATGAAACGTTCAGGAAGTAATTGTAGAAATTTTGGGTGAACCCAAATAAAGATGGCCACCTCAACCGTGGACTAGCCTAGCCTAAATTGTTTTGCTTCTGCTACTGTCTGTCTAGATTTCTAGGCTACCAATGGACCACTAACTCAAAAATGGCTCAAACTCAGTTAATCTTACAGCTACTGAGCTAAACATTTGATTTGTTGTTCATTTGCAACTCTCTTTATTTCGATGTAGAACAGTGTTTTATCTCACGCCTTCAGATGGTTCAGAATGTGGCTGCTCGCCTACTGACAGGCGCGAAGCGATATGAGCATTAGACCGCTCTTGAAGTCCCTTCACTGGCTTCCGGTTGTTCACAGGATCAACTTTAAAATCTTGTTTGTTTTTAAATCCATTAAAGGTCTTGCTCCCTCTTATTTGACGGAGCTTCTACCCCGAACTCCAGCCAGGACTTTGTGGTCTAGCTCTCTACTTTTGGAGGTCCCAATAACCAAACAGAAAACTCGCGGTGATAGATCTTTTTCCGTAGCAGGCCCGACATTTTGGAACAGCTTGCCATTTTCGGTTAGGTTTGCTCAAACTTTACAATCTTTTAAATCATCATTGAAGACCTATTTATTTGACCGAGCGTTTGGCAAAACCTAAAATTTTAGTTTATTTTATTGTAATTTATTAGCTGTGTATTCATTCCCTTGTGTATCTTATTACTTTCAGCTTAATAGTCTGTTTTATTGTGTTTATTGTTCTTATTGTAATTTATTTTAGTCCTTTATTCTTTCTTGGTTTTAAACTCGATATTTTCTGTGAAGCCCTTTGGTCAGCTCAGCTGGTGTTAAATATACTATGCAACTTTTTCATATTTTTAAATCATGTTCTTGAGCCAGTATGTGCTGAAATGACCCTTTACAGGGTTAATGAAATGTCACTCAGACCCCCACCACCCTCTGTGGCCAGAATACCACACATGCAACTTCAGAGTGGCGGTCAGGTCCCTGTTGGACTTAGTAAAGTGGAGCTGACATGCCTGGTGCTGCAGTCTGCTTCCAGCATGTTTTAGATCATGAACACAGCTGATTTGCTTGATTTAGTGATGAACCGCTCCTGTAGACACTAATGAAGGCTGAGGAGACATTTCAGCTGTTAGATTTAGGTGTTAAAAAGACCAACGCACAGCGAGGAGATAAGTTTCACTTTTGCTTTCACTAAACGGACACTAGGGGGTGCTAAAAGCAAGCCAAAACTGCATAGACTTCCTTTAAATGTGCTTTAGAAATAAACTTGACCTTGTTAGTAACTGAGAGTCATTCACAACACATACCTGGACAGTATCAGTATCAATAGATCCTCCACTAGGGGGCAGTATAGGATTGGCTAAGACAGGTTTCTTTTAAAGGTACTAATCCTGATGATTCATCTGGATGATTTAATGGTTTGATGAGAATTAATTATGTTGGTGTAAAATGAGACACTTATGATGACCAGACTGTGGATCAGCACGGAATGGTTGACTGTAAATTGGAAAGTTGATGGTTCAATCCCGAGTTTCCCCGTCTGAACCCCGTGCAGCCTCCCTGATCTGGGAACTGCAGGTATGAATGTGTGAGAGGGAATGAATGTGCCTGGTAAAGACTAGAAAAGTGCCGTATAAACAGTCAATTTACCATTTTTATGGCCTATGGAAATAAAAATGACATTAATTAACTTTGGCTGTTTTAAAGCATAGAGAATTAAAACTTCCTTAAACCCTCGACTCGCCGGCTGTAAATATATTTATACTTTAATTAGAGACAAAGTGAGGACCGTTTCTGGGTAAAAAATTTTATTTTTATAAATATGCAAAACAAAATTCATATTAAGACCGCATGTTCATGAGTGTTCTTCAAGCTGTTTTTACGACAACATGAAAATCCACAAACCTCGTTACACGTTGTACACATTAATGGTACGTTTAAAAGTTTCCTGCTAAAAACCGCAATAACACACACGCGCACACACACACACACACGTTCTAAAGCATACTGCTTTTGATTTGATTGGCAGCGAGCAAACTTGAGAACACTGGTAGTCGAGCATGTTACAGCATTTATGATAAACACTTAAAGATGGGCTGTGCCCAGAGCACCGCGTACACGAGAATATTAAAAATGCTGATAATAAATAAAATAATAACCACTACTACAAACTCCTGAGACAATACTGTCACTGAAATACTGACACAGAGAGTAAACGAATGTCCTCCTGCTGAGGAGATGGTCACGAAGCTTCACCATTCACAAAAAATAACCGCAACATGCAAAACAACAAACGCAACAATAAGACTACGATACGAAGAGAAAGTTAAGTATCACACTGAGCGTTGTTGTTGTTTGTCTGCCAGGCGTAGTGCTTGAGATATGTATCAACATGTGCTGAAGGAGGGCCTGCGCACTCCTCCGAGTGGCTGAAAACGTAGTGCTTCACGTGGATCTTTGTGGCTCACTTTAGCAGCCGATGACTCTAAACCGGGTCGCTGCTTAGCTTCATCGGCTCTGAGTGCAGATTTTTGTTCACCGTGTCTCTGAGACCGTCGGATTTTAAACCCAGGGCTTGTTTTACAGTAAACCCGTCTTTGACAAACAGAGATGAAATTGTGCGATGATGCGTGGGTCTGAGCGTCTCAGTGGGCTGCTCTGGCCCTGCTGGGCCCCTCGGACGGGTCGCTGGCTTGGGGGTCTTCTGTCTGAGCCGAGGCGGTCTCCGAGCCTGTGTTGCTGTCGCTGGTTCCCTCCTCCATGGCGCCCTCCGGGACGCTCTCTTTGTCCTCCGACGCCCCCTCCTCGCTGCCGGGAGGAGCCTCCAGCTCCTCAGGTGCTTTCTGCTTTCCTGCATTCCAAATCATAAAATAAACATCAGGTACGCCTCGAACAGATGTCAGGTACTGGATTAGGGTTCTCGCCACCAAAAGGTGTTTATGCCTCTTTCTCCTAGGATGGATTTTAACGAAAATCTCAAAGACAAAGATGGTCGCAGCTAATCAGTCCTCACCAAACTGTATCTTACAGGCGTTGAGCTAGAACTTCACGTGCAGATAACAGATCACACGGATCCAGGTGTGTGGCTGTGAGCTGCAGAGCCTTCCATCAACCACCCAGTGTTGTGGTGAGGATCAGCAGTTAAACTTTCCTAATGTTCCTTATATTATAGATAATAAACCTGCTGCAACTCACTGGTTATCAGAAAGAAGCACGCTTCAGAACTACTGTCAAAGATCCATTTTTATATTTTACTTTAAACTTCTCAGTGACATTAATAAAGATCGTGTGTAAATATCAGACTGCGACTCGTTATGAGCCGATGTAAATGTTGAGTAGGACACCTCCGGGTCCGTCACAGCCCACCTGGTGTGTCGGCGCTGGTTGATTCTGCGTCCTCGCCCTCCTTGTTGCTGCCGTCGCCGCTGTGAGAGTTCTGCTGGGACTTGCCGTGCGTCGCACAGACGTGCTTGTCCTCCTCTGCCAGAACACAGGACGGCGCTTCTCTTGGACCTCGGTCACCAGAATCCTTCTCACGCTCGGCCATTCGTTTGCGTGCAGCCTCCTCTGCTGCAGCGATCTCTGCAGAAATCTTCTCCATGTCCACCTCAACCTTCATGCAGCACAGCTGAAAAATATCAAAGATGATAAAAGTAAGAGTGAGTTTCTTGTTCTGACTGAGAATGCACGAGCAGCTCAGGTAACAACCCTGTGTGTTTGTTCTGCTGCTTTTTCTCAGCCAGTGATTAGATGCTGAGGAAGCTCTTTACAGTATAAATGGCGCCACCTGTTGTAAACACTGGACGCTGCACTCAGACCTGTTAAGGAGGCCAACAAATAACTGATGATGACAGCTACACGATTACCAGAACATGTGGATGGAGTTAGCTGCAGCTGGTGGCTGTAAGACAAACGGAGAGTGGCACAGAGCCCGAGCTGCACGCTGCATGCAAACCGAAGCTCGCGTGCAAGTGAGCAATGACCAGATCTGATGGAAAAGACGCCGTACCCTTTTGAGCTCATTGTTGAACGACTCTGTGGCTTCAATGAATTTTCTTTTCTTGTCCTGGTGGCGGTCTTCAATCTGAAGCAACTCTGCCTCCAATTTTCTCTGACACAAGACACACAGGCGCCACCGTTATTAGAATAACGAGGCAATAACAACGGAGCTGTTAGTGTTGGACGTCCGTGCTACTTTTGATCTCACCTGATGCACCATCAAAGACTGGACCTGGCGTTTGAGAACCTGCATGCGAGCGGTGGTGACGACGGAGCGCACGTCTGGGACCACGCTCTCGCTCAGGATCTCGCTGATCAGACGGTGGTTGCGCTGGAAACGAGCGGCGGCTGAGTGTTTGATGGAAAAGCCGTCGTCGAAATCTGAAGACGAGAAACAGATCTGAGTTAGAGAAGGTGTGTGAGTCAGAGTCTTCAGGGGACTCGCAGTCGTTACGGGACAGCATGATGCAACAACTCCTCCATCCAAACAAAGCAGGACAGCTCAATATTTACACGAGTTAATTACACGGCATTATATGAAAACACAAACCAAGCAAAGAAAGGAGCCATTATTGTCAGGATGAATGTGACTAGAGGTTAATTACAGCCCGAATCATGGCAACAGAAGACACAAAACACCATCTGCAGTTTTTATTCATCAGTGATTTTTAGGGAATAAAAGTCTCTGGTGGTTAGATGTAACACGACCGAGGAGTCAGCTGATAGAAGACAGATACTCATCCTGGTTTTTTGTTTTTGTCAGTGATGAAGCTTAAGTTTGAATTCCTCGTCTACTTGAAAATCTCCTGTTCTTAGAAAAAGCATCTTTATGGATAATAAATGTGACATCTTCCTGAGTTTAAACACTTTTCAGCAAAAGCAGCAACAGGTTTTCACTCAGAACCAGCGCCTCCTCCTCCTCCGGCTGCTGGTCCAAGCATCAAAAACAAACATCCATCCATTTTCTTCCGCTTATCCGGAGTCGGGTCACGGGGGCAGCAGCCTAAGCAGAGAGGCCCAGACTTCCCTCTCCCCACTTGGGCCAGCTCCTCCGGGGAAAGCCCAAGGCGTTCCCTGGCCAGCTGAGAGACATAGTCCCTCCAGCGTGTCCTGGGTCTTCCTTTAGGTCTCCTCCCGGTTTGACGCACCCAGAAAACCTCACCAGGGAGGCGTCCAGGAGGCATCCTAACCAGATGCCCGAGCCACCTCAACTGGCTCCTCTCGATGTGGAGGAGCAGCAGGTCTACTCCGAGCCCCTCCCGGATGACCGAGCTTCTCACCCTATCTCTAAGGGAGAGCCCAGACACCCTGCAAAGAAAACTCATTTTGGCCGCTTGTATCTGCGATCTCGTTCTTTCGGTCACTACCCAAAGCTCGTGACCATAGGTGAGGGTAGGAACGTAGAAATTTATTTCTCTAACCTGAAATCTGCTGCTGTTTTTGCTGCATTTATACAAAAACAATACTAAATAGGGATGTGTATTGGTAAAATTCTGGCGATACAATACGTATCACGATACAAGGGAGGCGATACGATACATCACGATATATTGCGATACATTCAGCCAGATGATATTAGCGATTTTTTAGACTGAATATATCCATCCATCCATCCATTGTCTTCCGCTTATCCGGAGTCGGGTCGCGGGGGCAGCAGCCTAAGGAGGGAAGCCCAGACCTCCCTCTCCCCAGCCACTTGGGCCAGCTCCTCCGGGGGAATCCCAAGGCGTTCCCAGGCCAGCCGAGAGACATAATCTCTCCAGCGTGTCCTGGGTCTTCCTTTGGGTCTCCTCCCGGTTGGACGTGCCCGGAAAACCTCACCAGGGAGGCGTCCAGGAGGCATCCTAATCAGATGCCCGAGCCACCTCAACTGGCTCCTCTCGATGTGGAGGAGCAGCGGGTCTACTCTGAGCCCCTCCCGGATGACCGAGCTTCTCACCCTATCTCTAAGGGAGAGCCCAGCCACCCTGCGAAGAAAACTCATTTCGGCCGCTTGTATTCGCGATCTCGTTCTTTCGGTCACTACCCAAAACTCGTGACCATAGGTGAGGGTAGGAACGTAGATCGACCGGTAAATTGAGAGCTTCGCCTTTCGGCTCAGCTCCCTCTTCACCACAACAGACCGGCACAACGCCCGCATCACTGCAGACGCAGCACCAATCCGCCTGTCGATCTCACGCTCCACCCTTCCCTCACTCGTGAACAAGACCCCGAGATACTTGAACTCCTCCACTTGGGGCAGGACCTCGTCCCTGACCTGGAGAAGGCATTCTACCCTTTTCCGACTCAAGACCATGGTCTCGGATTTAGAGGAGCTGATTTTCATCCCAGCTGCTTCACACCCGGCTGCGAACTGCTCCAGCGAAAGCCGGAGATCACGTTCTGATGAAGCCAACAGGACCACATCATCTGCAAAAAGCAGAGACCTGATCCTTAGGCCACCAAAACGGATCCCCTCACCACCTTGGCTGCACCTAGAAATTCTGTCCATAAAAGTTATGAACAGAATCGGTGACAAAGGGCAGCCTTGGCGGAGTCCAACTCTCACCGGAAACAAGCCCGACTTACTGCCGGCAATGCGGACCAAGCTCTGACACTGGTCGTACAGGGACCTAACAGCCCGTATCAAGGGGCCTGGTACCCCATACTCCCAGAGTACCCCCCACAGGGCCCCCCGAGGGACGCGGTCGAACGCCTTCTCCAAATCCACAAAACACATGTAGATTGGTTGGGCGAACTCCCACGCACCCTCCAGGACCCCCCTAAGGGTATAGAGCTGGTCCAGTGTTCCACGGCCAGGACGAAAACCACATTGCTCCTCCTGAATCCGAGGTTCGACTATCCGACGGACCCTCCTCTCCAGAACCCCTGAATAGACCTTACCAGGGAGGCTCAGGAGTGTGATCCCCCTGTAGTTGGAACACACCCTGCGGTCCCCCTTTTTAAATAGGGGGACCACCACCCCGGTCTGCCAATCCAGTGGAACTGCCCCCGATGTCCAGACTGAATATATTGTAGGAAAATTCAATAAACAGTCCAAACTGATACGTAACATGAGGTATCTGAACCATAATATAACCCATTGCTCTTTAAGTAAAACATGAATGGAGTAATTAACATCTGCATTATCAGAAGTCATTTCAAAATAAACAAAAAAGACAGTCTGTAGAATCAAACACAAAAATATTTCAATGAAATATTCAGTCTTTTGTTTAACATGAAAAAATATGTAAACAATATCACTTTCAGTAGTTTCTGATTCTAAATACAAATCAAAAAAGTGCTCTCTGCACCACAAAACGCAACACTTTTGAATAAAAAGTGTTGCGTTTTGAGTCAGAGTGAAGGCGGCAACACTGCTGCCAACTAGCGGTCGGTGTTTGAATTGCACCAAAAGAAAAGAAAATATGTTTGCATGTAAATTCTTCCAAAAATTTGATACACGAATTTTGAATATTAATATATCACAGGAAAAAGTATCACGATATATTGCCATATTGATATTTTCTTACATCCCTAATACTAAAGAGACTTTTAAAGAAGTTTTTTCTTATGTTATTAATAAATACCTGTTGTAGATAACTTATTGAGCAGCCTCAGCTCAGAGAAACAGTGTTTGCATCTTTCAAGACAGATAAGCTAACAGGGTTTAAAATAAATGCAAAATTATTGTTAAGCACCTTTAATTACAGTCAGTTTGTTTCGATCTGGTAATAATAATTGTGTAACAATGTGCATTAGCTCTGATGGCAGCTGGAGGTGTGCATTTATGAGGAAAAGGTAGGTGCAGTACATTTTTCTGCCTCTAGATGGTGCCCTCTGAGAGAAAACTCAATTTCTGTTTAAAGTTTAAATATCATCCAGGGGTTGAATCCAGAACAAACCTCTTAATATTTCTGCAGCAGTCACCAGAAACTGGTGGAAACATGTATAAAAGAAAAGTGGAGATTGGAGCTTTTTTCAAGATGGCAGCAAAAAAACTGTAGACTAGCTGTTAGCTTATCAGTCCTGCAACATGTGAATTCTGGCTCTCCAAACAGAGGCTGTGCAGAAAGCTATCTACCATGAGTGAGACGGTAAATATTTATGAGTTTAACATGGAAACATCATCAGAAAAGCTCAACTAAACCGTTTCCCTGCACTGCGACCCTCGACAGGAATTCAGAAGACATCTGATGGACCTTTTAGAACATTAAGACATGAACATGTGGCTGCAGAAAATCAAACGGAGTAATTCTTGTAAAACACACGTGGACATAAACTCCAGAAGATCATGAAATTTGATCGTCCAGCAGCAATTTGACTACAAGTTAAACAAATTAAAAACAGAGTCCGTTGAGTTTTAGAAACACTCGTTTGAAAGCATATGAGAGCATAAAAGAGCAGATCATTTTACTGTTACTGCGGTTCATTAAAAAAAACAATCCGCCTGAGTTTTCTGAAGCTTTGCTGCGGTGAAACAGCCTCGCTGAGAACCATCCTATAATGCTGCTGCTGTGCAAAGCTCGTGCACATTTGAAACCGTTTTCAAAACAGCAAATTTGAATCTCGCCTGCCAGGCAGAAAGCTTCAAAAGGAGCTCAAATAGGAGCCCTGATACCACAACAGGAAGAGAAAGGTAAGGGGAGGTTTCTGTCTCAGCCGGGAGAAGTTTCCAACGCCGTCCTTCGACGTGTTGAATATTCTTCAGTTAATTTTAACGGAACCGTTAAAAACTCAAAGTAAAAGCACATTTCCGTTAGGATGCCTGAGATTTTGAACTGATTCAATTACAGCCAAACTTATATAAACTAAATCCTGACTGACACGGCTGCATTATAGCCACACAAGAGCACGAGAAACTCGTGTATATCAGCAGATTTAGATTTATTAATTAATAAAACACATTCTGGGGCTGTGCAGCCACCCGGAGAGCTAAACCTGATTTAATTATTACCATACGTGCAGTCTGGTCACTGGGATGCCAGCTTTAACCTTTTTATGGTCTGGGGTGTTTCTAAATAGTGACTGTTTTATCTGTAGCTTTCCTGTACATCATTAACTTTGACTGTAACCCAGCCCGACCCCAGACATGCATCATTTCCTGGAGGTGGGTGTAACTCAAAAGACTTCTTCTGGTGTCTAAGTGTGTGTGTGTGCGTCAATAACAGACAAAAGAATGTAAATTTTGTAATCATGTCTAAACCGACGCCAGGAATGTAAACACTCATGCAAAACAAAGACCAAATTTGTTTCAGTTTGCAGTTTAAAGTGGAAAATAACATGTTTTCCAAAGGTAGGATTAAATAAATAGAGGATGGTGGAAGCTGTGTAGGAGGAGGGAAAACGATAGCACGTTCTCAGGCGGTGCGGACCGGCAGCTCTGTGTGGTCGGGCTGCAGTAATTACACCTCTGTCACTCGGATCTAAACTTTGTGAGACAAAGCATTTCTCTCGAGTGGCCTTACCATCTGGATCCTCGGCCGGCTGGATGCTCATGTAAGGCTCGCCCTTGTCCAGCCTGGACTGCCTCTGGCGGCTCTCCTCCTCCAGAGCCGCCTCGGCCCGGCTTTTAGCATTGACGTAGGCCAGGTAGGCCGGCGAGTTGTGATAGGCCTTCATGCTCTCATTATACTCAATCTACAGTGGAAAAGACGACAGGAATGACGGGGAAAAAGAAAAAGCAGCAAGACTCAACATGTGGACCCTTGTTTCTATCTAGAAGATGAGGAAAGAGGTTTACTCAGGCCTGACAGACAGGAAGGGACCCAGAACTGTTGGGGACACAGCTACAGGTCCCCCATCAGACAAAGAAACAAAACAACAACAACCCATAAACACCCCCTTTTGTAAAACAACCAACCTTCTCTGCTTCGTAGTCATTCAAATAATCCTGTTTCTCCTCATCAGTGAGGTCCCTCCACATGCCACCGATTATCTTCCCAATTTCCCATAGCTTCAGATCAGGATTGGAGGCTTTTACTTGATCCCAAACCTGGTGATGAGAACCAGACATGGGTGTGGGGTTGGGTTGGGTTGGAGGGGCTTTAAGTGGTTATCTCTTTGCAGAGAGGTCACAAACCAGAGGAGGCCGTGTGCTTTAAGCTCCATCTCCAAAGCTGCTAAACTCCCACTGCGACGCCGACAGGCCTAGCTAAGCTCTGGCTTCACGCCTTTTCACAACATCACATGTACATCTGACTCTGAGCTCACAGCACATCTTAAACACACGGTGATGCGAAAAGCATGGATTTGACACACTCTACGTACCTTTCGACTGTATCTCATGTACGGCATCAGCGGCTTGTCGGGTGGTTTGGGAGGCTTCGGGATGTTTATTCCAGAGGAATTCTAGTTAAGAAAGAGAAAATCCATTAGAGGATGATGCAACCATTCAGAGAAGGCCTCGAGTCTGGTCTCATATTTATTCATTTAAAGGGAAATATGACTTTTTTCTCAAGTTATAAAGGTTATATCAGTTCTACGGTCGATACAAAACATTATTGTGAAGTTCTTTGCACTAAATCTCTCACATAAAGAGATTTCAGCAGCTTAATTCTCAACATTTTCAGTACCTTCCAGAATGAGCCGTTTCAGGGCTCTGTCACTTTAAGAAAAACAAGCTGAAGCTGGCCACGCCCACCCATTCTATGATTGGCTCCTAAGAGGAGAGGAACTCTGATATCTGGGAGAGGCTTGGAGTAGAGCTGCTGCTCCTTCAGCGTCAACAGGTGGTAGTGGTGGTGTGGGGTTCTATGCCAATTGTCTTTATTGTGACATCACAAAAGGGAACTTTTTCAAACGACTTGTTTTAAGAACATAATTCCTAAAACCAAACACTGACAGACAACAGATGGACGGATTTTACTCATGTTTGGAGTGTTTATAGAGGCAGTAGAGACCCACATGGCAGCACAAAAGGATGCAAAATGTGAGTTATGCATAATTTGTCCTCTTTAAAGATGGATATCGAATCAGAGGAAAGCTGGTGCTGATTCTGTAGGAACCCACACAGAATATCCATGCAAACTGAGGCTTAATTGTTTGTTAATGATGATGAGATTGTGCGTTCTCCATGAACACATGTTCCACCATTTAGGTCAGTGTTATAAGACATCGTCTCATAGCAGAGACATGCCTCAAAGGTCGCTCTGTATCTGAAATCAACGTCATAAAACACAAATAAAACTCAAAGGATCAAATCAGCTGCTATAAATAGTTCAGCCTTTGATACTAAGTGGATCCAAAAGTGGGTCTAGAAGTTGGAGTCGACCAGTTTTAATTAGATTCTAACTAAATCTGAATTGGACCAAACGTCTGACACATTCACAGTTTTAAAGCTATTTTTTGGGTGACTGAGGTCAACACAACTCTAAACGGGTCGTTTTCTGTTTAAAACATCATCGACTATCATTAACGATGTGTAGTCGGTTATATTCTGACGTATTACATTTGGTATCCATGTCAGTTATCCTGAAAGGCTAAATATAATATACCACACCACATATGGCCGATGGTGGCAGAGGAGTTAAGTGCCCGCCCCCTAATCGGAATGTTGCAGTTCGAGCCCCTCTTAGTCTGTTGTTGTGCTCTTGGGCAAGGCACTTAGCACACCTTGCTTGCTGGTGGTGGTTGTAGGGACCGTTGGTGACGACCCAGGACATCTGTGGCTGTGATGCAGCTCATCACCACTAGCATGTGAATGTGTGAATCACTGGTTGTGTTGTAAAGTGCCTTGGGGGGTTCTAGGACTCTAGAAGGCGCGATATCAAATACAGGCCATTTTGAAACTCTTGCTGTTTAGAGAAAACTGTGGGTGGTGGGGGGTAAATTTCAAAATGTAGTCATTAAACTTCAGATCCTGCTGCATTCACTGACCTCTGCTGCTTCCCAGAACCCAGAAGTTGGACATTGTCATGTCCTATTTGTCAAATGTGACATTTTTCTTTGGCTACATCATGAGCTTTAAAACATCGGACTCAAACGTAGCCCAAAAAAAACAACTGTTCTTAACTTTATCCTCTAGAACATGAAGAATAAAGTCCGCCGGGAACAGCGCTTGACAGAGAAATCTATTCTAGAATGAATTTGTCTTTTTCAGCTTGGCTCGGCTTAAACAGCATGACTCAAGCTGGACCTAAGGCAGAAATCAGAACCATCTGCTTGCAGCAGAAGTAAAGATGAGAGAAATGTAAACGCCGACAGCGAAAGTGCTCTAGTTTGTTTTTGTTTTCCGTGAACTGAGCTGCAATTTCACGCTTAAAAACAACCGCAGTTGTGGTGTTTTTAGTGGTATTTTGACCGATGCGTGTCACGCTGATTTCATCTAGAAACTGAGTCAACTGGTAGCAAGAATAAAGGACAGAGTAGTCTCTTTTTAATGTGTGGTTAAAGTGTCCTGAGGTGAAATTTGCAGTGGAGTAAATTGAAAGTCTGTATTTTTGTGGAAATATTGGCTGACCGACAAGCTGAGCAATGGGAAGTTTCTTTTAAGTGATTGCAGCTCAAATAATCTAAGATCAGTACGTTTCTAGAAACCGCTTTAGTTCAGCTCTTAATGTTCCTGTTCTAACCTAAAAAACTAATTTTTGTTAAACTGTAATGCTTCAAAACTCTAATATGAATCTTTTCACACTGATGTTTCTGTTCTGCTTCAAATTCTACAGAACAGAACAAACTCCGCTACGAAACACAGATGATGAAACCCAATCCCCTGATCCATCATCCTCAGTTCTTATCACTTCATTAAAGTGATTTAATTAATGACAGTTTGAGGCCAAGCACAAGCCAGTAACCCCACAGAGTGCAATAAAATACCGCTGCCTGTGAACAACAACATCAAAAATGAAAAATCTCACTTAAGCTGGGATTTTCCCACTGTGAAACATAATGCCATTATCAGAGTCGGCCAACCACAGCTTGCATGCGGCGACTAAATTACTGCGCAGCAGCCGGGGCCGTGTCGAGCAGCGAGCCTGCAATGCCATGGCAACACTGAAGGCATGGATTACTCAACGCGGCTGTTAGAAATGCGGATTTTGAAAGGCAGGTGGTATTTGAGGACACAGACAGACTCTCTGCTTCTCTGTTCTGTGATGGAGGCGGCGGAGCGAGTTTGGAACGTCTCAAATTCGGTCCCAGTAATCGAACGAGGTCAGCTTCTTGATCGGACCATCCTGCAGCATCTGCTGTTTCAGATTTGGGAGCTCATTCAGCCCAAACAAGCATAAGGTGCCATTTCATCGATGCTTTTCAGCATACGTCTATTATCTGAACACACCGAGACCAGAATAAATGCCTTCACATTGAGTAGTGTTATTTTCTCCATATTAATATTCATACCGTTACCCGACTGTTGCTGCTTTGGCTCCCTCCGAGCCTGTAATTGTTGTAGGCCAGGTGGCTGTACGGGTTGTACCCCACAAACCCGGGGGTGTTGGGCATTTGCTGATTGAAACAAACGAGACAGAAACACGAGTAAGGAATGACATAAAACAAAGAGCCGGAGCATTTTCACCCCAACTCCCCCCAGGGAAACAAAAAAACTATGAAAGGAGAAGACAAATGCTAAAAAAAAAAATTATTTTCACACTGGAAATGTTGGAAAACACAAACAAACAAAAGCCTGTTATCAGCTGTGTGACTAATGGAGATTTAAAAACAATGATTTCCTTTAAAAATATCTTCGGTGCTGCTCAGACATGACTGAAATTAGCCACGCAAACAGCAACACGGTTTTAACTTGAAGTATGAATAATTTATTTGTACTGATACTTACGGTTGTAGGGGCAGGTGGAGGTGGAGGAGCGTACGGTCTCTCTGTTAAAAATAACAATAAAACCAATGAGTTCAACCGTGATTACCATTAAATACCCCAAACTAATCCCAGTGGTTACTCGTAAAAAACAGTTAAACGAAGCCGGTAACTGAGTCCAAACTACAGAACAACTAACATTACAAGTTAAAGTACTCCTTGACGCTTCCTTACTTGACATTTTGCCGTGAGAGTTGGAGTCAGTCTATTCCAGTCATTGGATCTGAAACACAGAGAGTAAAACAGCTACTTCATGTTGCACCGATCAGTTCTGTTAGAAATTAGAAAAAGTCAGAAACAAAACAAAAATAATAAAAAAAGATTCTTCTTAATAAAACAAAAATGTAGTTGGTAGCAAAGTTGCCTTGCAAAAAGAAGGTTGCAGGTTTGAATCCCAGTTGTGGTTTTCTACTTGGAGTTGGTGTGTTCTCATATTGTCGGGCAGCTAAGCTGTATTACATTTTGTAGTTGCAACTCAAAATGTGATACGCTTGTATTACATCTTACATAATACTGTCTAAAAATTTTACTGAGTTACACTACTTTGAGTTTCTTTGGCAAAATGTCTGTAAATAACCAGAACGCCCTCTCTGGGCTGCAAATGGTGCAGAACGTGGCACAGAAGCCATGAATACATTACATCTGTTCTGGCAGCAATTCAAAGGCTCCCCATCCGCTACAGAATTCAGTTCAAGCTCCTCACCTTTGTCTTTAAAAGCCTGCAGGACTGTGCTCCATCATATCTGAGTGACCTCCTGGCTCGTTATACTCCCTCTCTATGCTCACAACATCTTGAGCTGCTGGTGATCCCAAGGATTAGGTGTGGCTCTAAGGGGGGGTCGTGTGTTTTCATATCTGGCCTCCAAGCTCTGGAAGGAGCTCCATCTCCTTGTCAGGCGAGCCAGCTAAAGACTCACTACTACACCATTGCTTTTGCGGGAACTTGCTCTTAATGGGCATTTGTCTGTTTTTTCTTCTTCAAGGTTCTGTGTTTTTAATCTTTTTTCTCCTCTTTTAGTACTTTTAATAAATTTTATGTATATTTTTATTGGTTACTTGTTTTGCCTAGTTATC
This sequence comes from Aphyosemion australe, assembly GCA_006937985.1. Classification (NCBI taxonomy): domain Eukaryota; kingdom Metazoa; phylum Chordata; class Actinopteri; order Cyprinodontiformes; family Nothobranchiidae; genus Aphyosemion; species Aphyosemion australe. The sequence continues at coordinate 370,306 of SSNS01000184.1, forward strand.
GTTCAATGCCTAAGGTGCCGTTTGGTCACTTAAGGCACAATTAGGGCTGGGCGATAAATCAAAAATATTATCGTTATCGAAATTTCTGACTCTAACCAATATAATTTTTCCATGTCAATAAATTAATAAGTAATAAAAAAATGAAGAGATGTGTGTTAGATGTCCGTTTAAGAAGCTGTACCACCTCAAGTCACATGACAACATGACTCAACGTAATAAACGTGACAGCCCCATCTAGTGGACAACTTTTACTTTTGCGCATACATGTAGTTATTGTCCATTTATCGTTATCAAGGTGAACTCCTCAATATACCGTGATATTGATTTTAGACCATATCGCCCAGCCCTAGGCACGATACAAATAAAGTGCATCATGGATCTAATTGTACGGTCTCATTCATGAGAAAAGGAGTGACACTTCATATTGTTTATTAGTTCGCCCCATGTGCAAACAATTTAAAAGTAATATTAACTCATTAACCACGTTGCTCTGTTATATCATTATGCACCATTTGCAGCCAGCTACGGAAACCCCAGATGAACATAAAGCTTGTCACAACATTATCAGAACTTGATGTGGTCCACTGCATTATTATTATTATTATTAATTTTTTTTGGGTGGGGTGGGGTTGTCATTTTTTTCACACGTACATAAAAGCAAACCATTTTAAATGCTCTTTTAACTCGTGTTTGAATTTGTCAGGACTAATATATTGCCATGCTTTTCTAAAGTAATGTGCTATATTACTTTGTTACTGAAAAAAGTAATTTATGTAACTTATTACTACTGTAATGCATCACTCCCAACAGCGTATATATTTTATTAATTTATATTATAGGTAGATTGTTTTGAACTGCTCAATTTTAAAGTAGCTCACAGGGTGAAAAAGTGCGGACACTCCTGCTTAAGAAGGTCTGTACTGTCCCTTTAAGAGTTACCAATAAAAAGACTGAAGATGGCTTTGAAGCCCATTCAAACCCCCAGCCGCGAGCCCCCAACTGACCACGGTTAGCTACGCCCCTGTGCTAGAGACCATGTCAATGACAGCAGAGATTTGCAGTCGGGTTAAATGTTTCACATTTTGAGCTCATTTTGTTAGATAATATCTCTTTGATATTTTATTATAAGAGACAACTGAATATTGACGTCGTTGTTCCTGAAATAACCCCGCTGTAAAGTTAGCTAACAGCTAGGGCTAACTAGCCGATTTCGCCAAATAAAACAATTAGCCTGTCCGAAGCCAAAACTAGCTGTACAGGTAGTATGAGTTAGTTTTCCACTGTGAATGATTTATTTATATTATTATAATCGCGAGTATTCCATAATCCATATATCGTTAGCGAGGCTTTGCAGCTTAGCTAACGTTAGCTTGATAGCTTAGCCACATCCTTGAGGAGAAAACGACACCTCCGACATGCTAATAACGTACAGTCAAGCCGACACGACACGTTCACGGGCAGAATAAATCTCATCGATTCTGGCTGAGACAACTCGGAGGATAAATTAGGCTAAACTCACCGTGAGAGCCTTCAGTCTTCACATCAGCGCTGTGGCTTCCACGGGGGGGAGGCTAGCTACCTTTCTGAGAGGAAAATCAGCCCCCACAATAAACGACTGAAACGGGGTGTCCTCGAATGATTCCTGCAGAATCCTCCAGAAATGCACCCCCACCCTCTCCCGATTACAGCTGTGCCTTCAAGCTCATGGTAATCACCCTTCACTGTCAGTGCTGCAGCTCTGATTCACACCACAAACACATTTCTGCGTCAGGATCAAAACCATCATCTTAGCCCCATTTTTAAGCTTCAGACAGATCCATTCATTCAAGTATCACACAACGCATCATTTCATGTCAAAATATGTTGACATTTATCCTTGTGCACATCAGACTCCATCTTTTGACACAATAAGCAACAAACAAAGATGTTATTTACTGATTTTCTGCAGGCGTACTGTATTATGGTTGCAGTCAACAGAACATGATTTCCTTATGTGAGCATTTCATAAGATGCATTGTGGATGCTTCACAGGCTCTGAGCTTAAGGGAAGAAAAAAATTCAACATTGTCCTATTCACCGCTCCCATGTTGTTAGAACTGAAATACTTTGCATTCTTGTTCACATTGTTTGAGAGGTGCCCAGGTCAACGGTTGTAATAGCATGTTGTCTAGAGATAACAGTTCTAAGCCTGCAGGATTTCGCCTATACCTCTGTCCATTCAACCTGAATAGCTCTTGTTTGGGATCCGTTGATTGGTTGTTTTCATTGTGACCCAGTTTCTTTCAGGGTGCCCTGCACACCTGAGAGTTTGTTGTTATTCTGCTTGACCTGCAGTCTGGACAATATTTATTCCAGACACCGATGTGATCTTAACTCCAGGTGTGGTGCTTTACCAGCAGGAGGTGGAGGAGCCGCATGAAAGGGTCAACATGAGGGATGTGGGAGCTCCTGTTCAATGCTGGACACCTGCAGTAGAGTTCATCTGGAGGTAGGATGGAGGACACATGCTTCCTGTGTGTGAGCTGCCATCAGGCTTTTACACTGACACTCACACAGGGGCCTCCCGGGATCAGCTGTGGGATTCTGGATACCCAGGGGGCGGAACGGGGCCTGTGACATTTTGAATCTGTCTCATAACGATGTTCTCGTAAAGCAGTTTCAAGCCCGGTTCTTAAGCTCTCCAAAATAGACTCAGGCAGTGGAACTAAGCAGAATTGAAAGTTTACTCTGGTGGATGAAGAGGATATTTTTAGAAGCTACTGCAGTAGATTGTTATGATGTATTTTTCCACATTATTTTCTTACACTCCACATTATTTTCTTACACAACAGCCTGAGTATTCTTCAAACTTTATCAATTGTATCACCTTTCGTATTAAACTTTAGGCAACTTTTAATATTTTAGATATAAAGAAATTAGCATAAAAATAATGGATGTTGATCGCTGTAATTCCACATCTCTGACATGCACTCAAAATCACACAATCACATCCCGACCCGTCATAAATCATAGTTATATCAGGACATTAAGGAGCATTCTAGATATGATTTATTATACATTTAAATATGCATGGTACTCTGTACATCAACTATTCATAAAATGTGTCATAATGCAGCAAAAACATAATTATGCTATTAAACTGCATGAATGACATGCTTACCATTAAATCTCATAAGATAGAGAACTTTATTATCCCAATGGAAATTTTTTTTGTCATGAAAATGCTCAGCACAACAAGAGGAGTGAATATGAGACGGGAAGGAGTTTAAAAAGAAAAAACTGTATTTTAAACTGAACAAAATAATTCTACACAAGTAACAAATAACTAGTAGGCAGCATGCAATGGGGGATGAGACATTCAGTAACGTACAGATGAGTAACCATGACCAACATGCAGAAAGGATCACCTACAGAAAGAGGAACGGTGATGCATAACTCCTTCATCTTTTCCATATGCATATTTTAGCAGCATTTTTCTTTGGGGCAGTGCTATGATCTGGGGTTACTGCAGTTGGTCAGGTCTAGATTCAGCAACAGGATGTGCTCCAAGAAAGAGGTCTACCTGAATATACTGAATGACCAGGTTATTCCATCAATGGATTTGTTCTTCCCTGATGGCACGGCCATATTCCAAGATGACAATGCCAGGATTCATCGGGCTCAAATAGTGAAAGAGTGGTTCAGGGAGCATGAGACATCATTTTCACACATGGATTGGCCACCACAGAGTCCAGACCTTAACCCCATTGAGAATCTTTGGGATGTGCTGGAGAAGGCTTTGTGCAGTGGTCAGACTCTACCATCATCAATGCAAGATCCTGGTGTTACGTACCAGGTCATCTAGGTGACCTGGGTAACAATTATGGACATATGCTCGGGTGTAAAAATCATGGAAACAATTTATTTACAAAGGAAACTGAACAGAAACACAAGATGACTGACTAAACCGGTAGCAAAACTATAATCGAAACAACTTACACCTAGTCTCTGCTAACCAAAACCACTTTATTCTAGAGACCTGCACAAAATCCCAATAAAGGTCTCAGGTTAATTTAACCTTACTCCGGTTTCTAAGAGGCGTCAGAAACCATCAAAAGTGGATTCCCTTATGACCTGAGTCTTCTAAAAGTAGGGATGCACCGATACCGGTATCGGCCTCGATACCACATTTTCTAAAGTACTCATACTCGTTAAAAGTCCCTCAATACCGGGGACCGATACCACGGTCTGAGAAATGTCTGTTTAAGCGGCGTGTAAGGGGTTAATCACAGGCACCGAGTGCCCACCCCCAAGGCCCCAGCTGCAGCTCAGAGCAGGGAGAAGTTTTCATTTTAAATAAATGTTCTTAATTCCAAACGAGCGCCTTGTTTTTTTGTTAAAGTATACAACTAAAGCTGTTATCTGTAAATTAAAATCATGTTTTTATTAAGTACTCAGTATCGGTATCGGTGAGTACTGAAATGCAAGTACTCGTACTCGTTTTCCAAAAAAGTGGTATCGGTGCATCCCTATCTAAAAGGGAATAAAACAAAGCAGAGACAAGTTGTTAATCAAATCAAAACCTTAAAGACAAATCATACAAAGTCTTAAACCAAACGCCACCGGGGACACAACCGTGCAGAGCACCTTGCTGCCCTGCTGCTGCCCTGAACTGAAGACAGGCTGGCGTTTTATAGCAGAGCCAGCCTGATTACAACCAGGGACAGCTGAGGTGGAGTCAATCAGGGGGAGAGGATCCAGGTGTGGCTTGACTTCTCTCACACACCAGGAAGGGAGGAAACCAGAGGAGAAAATTAAAAATACAAAAACACAAACAGCCAAGGGCTGTAACACTTGGTGAAACATTAATGCAACACTGGATGGAAATAAATCTTGTGACATTGCAGAAGTTTATCGAAACAATGCCACAGCAAATGTGTGTCGTAATCAAAACTAAAGGTGGTCCAACAAAATATTAGAATGTATGACCTTTTTTTTGGTGGCAAAATTTTTTTTGGCTGGGCGGTGTATTTAATTCCGAATGCTAAAGGAGTAATCCACCACAACTAAACCTCTTAAATCAGGGCTTACCAAGTCCAGCCTTCCACGGCTACTATCCTAGAATTTTTTGCCGTTTCCCTGCTCCAACACACCTGATTTATACAAAGGAGTGATTAAAAGGCTTCTGCAGAACTCAACACGATCATGAGGCGATTAAATCATTTGATTCATTTGTGCTGGAGCATGAACTATGTAAAACATGCAAGATGGTGTACCTCAAGGACTGGAATTGGGGACCCATGATTTAATGTCCTTCATCATTTAAAGAGAGTAGGTCTGGAGATTTAAACATTAACCAGAAAAAAGACTTTATTTACATTTTCTTTTCATCCATCGACAATACACAAGCAACTGGATCAGATGCCATTTGGTAAAATGCCAAAACACTTACATATGCTAAATATTCCAGCCACTAATAATTGTTTTAATTGATGCATTACAATGAGTACATTTTCATTTTTATCAGGTAGACATTTACAATGTAACTGATCATTTCATTGCTGGAAACTATATTTTAATGCTCTGTTTACTTGAGTGTGTGTACATAAACAGTCCTAATACAGATAAACCAGTTCATTTGTATGCATGCAAACATTACTGCTTATCAGCCACACTTAACAGATAATATCAAACAAGAGAAAGACAATTATAGTCTAACATGGCAAAGTTGGAAACATGTTATAGCTGAAGTACAACCTCTACATAATTAGAAGATCTTTACAAAATAAATGCTAAATCTTTTTTTTTTTTCTTCTCTGTTGAAGATAAAAACCATTTGTGACTAAAAAATGTGTTTATTGGTTGAAGAACTGAGATTTTTTTTACACACGTTCATTAAGCTTTGTTTTCTTTGAGCTTTTCATTGGTGAAGCAGTTATTTTTCTCTAGTAAGGACTCTACCGTGATTTGTCAAATGATTTTTGGAAACTTTTGTTTACAAACCGAATCTTCAGATGAAACAATCTCAGGAAAAAATTAAACACTACATTTAATAATATATAGATGTTCAGATTCAATTAGTCAATAACAGTGTTTAATTTTACAGATTTTTTCTGTATTGTATAAAATTGGCTCAACACACAGACAAGAAAATACTTTGGTTGAATTATACATTAAGTTGAAGGTAATGGGTATGTTTTTACATAGAAATACTGTCATTGTTTACTGATGGCTAAATTCTTTCAGGTATGGTCATGTCCAAACCATTTCTTTGCAGTCTACTGGGTTGGTATTACTGAGCGAAAGCCACTTCCTTTCGACACTTACATGCTTTAATACTAAGGAATAAATATGCATTGTTCTGCCTTTTAGAAAGATTAAACCAAGTCTACAGGGGAAATGTGTGCGGAAAAATTCACTCTCCCTTATATAAAATTTATCATGGCACTTATTTTAGTTAATAGTTGAACGAGACTTTATTTACTGAATTGGGCTAAAAACACTCATATTTTAAAGCTAAATCAGAAATTAATACAAGAAATTTGATTGTGTGTTAGTAGCTATCCATCTTTGATATTTCTACTCTGTGTCATGCACACAAATGCTTTGTTTGACTAGCATTAAGGCTTCTTCTTTACTGTTTGACTTTTTCTACAAACCTTTTGTGCTTTTCATCCTTATTTTCAAAAAGTAAATTAAACAACAGAAAACTTTTCTTGAGTCAACAAAATACAGAATCTCCAAATGGAGCAGATAATGCAAGCTGTGTTTATCTGGTGGTCATAAGCACCAATAATTAGCTTAAACCTGCTACTTCACTCAAACTCACTCTACCAGTACACTTAAATTGCTATTATAATAACTGTTGTCATATAAAATGCTACTGGTTGTGCCTACATGATCAGTGGTTATGTCACTTATACAAGTAATACCTTACTTTAAATTATGATGCTTGACAGATGACTGACAAAGAAGGTTCTGGTTTCTTTGTGGTACAGTTTCTCCAAATGTGGCGTCGCTCAAATGTTACATTAGCCAAAACGCTGCATTAGCTAAAGTATGAAATTAGCTAAAAGACGCAGTAGTCAAAAAGTTTCATTAGCAAAAACTCTTCATAGCTAAAGTATCACATTAGCAAAATGCTACATTAGCTCAAATGTTATATTAGCTAAAACACTATGTTAGCCAAAATGTTGCTTTAGCTAGAAGACACTTTGATGTCATAAGCTCAGTCACCAGCTATCTCACACAGTTTTTCATATACAAATTGTCTGCCTGCTTCATAAAACTGACTTCTTAAAAAAATCCAATAGTTAACTAGCTGCAGTGTTAGCGCTGATGATAAATGTTACATTTAGACAAACCCATCCAAACAAATGCCTTGAGCTATAGCTAGCCAGTTCAAATAGTTGTTCTTTTTGTCGCCTCATTTTAATTCAAATACTAAACAGTGGCCATAAAAGTGCATAAACCTTTTTTATTTTTATTTTTTATTTTGGCACAGTCAGTTTGTAGCACCAAGACATTCTGCCAAGCAATACCGGGGAGAAATCCTCTGTCATTGCATACTAATGCAAACACAAAGGGTGGCACTGGCGTCTTAGCACCAGCTGGAAAAAGAAGATTATTTTATCACCAGTGTACAGAGCTTCTAGCTCAGCTTTTCTGCCAACACTTCCTGCTACAGATGTTTGATGGTAAAAACCAAAATGAAGCTAATTTGTTTAGGACACAGATTTTCCTTTTCAATCCCGCTTTTCACTTTGGTGTTCTTCAGATGAAAAGCTATGGCTGACTGATAACTCGTGACAGAGGGTTGTTGCAGTTCTTTATCCCTCCCCTCATTTCTCTGTCGTTCAATCTTTTATTGCTACTTTTTGATGTGATTAAACAAGACTTGGTGTTTGAGCAAACACATTTTATGGTTTGCTTCATTCTGTTTATCAAACCAAATAATTAACCATAGAATAAAACTGAAAACTAATAAAAACGTTATTTGACGAAGATGTTTCCTGGATTGTCCTGATTCTGTAATTACTACTAATGTAGTGCTCTAACAACACTACAAACTTTTGTTTTGCATCATGTGTAATTGAGTGGAGTGAATGTATTACACAATAGAATTGCTCATATGCACCACAAATGTAACTGTTATCAAATAAAATGTGTTTTAAATTTTTCTTTTCTGCCACCTGGTACTTTAAAGCGCACATGTTTAAAGACAGTCTGTCTGACGTTCACATAGAAACAAAACACAACAAGTGCTCCAAAAGACTCAAACTGCATATTCTCACACATGAATAAAATTATAAAAGAACTCAATGGTTTCCTTTTTGTTGCACAAGCTCCAGAACCGCTGGCCTCCGGTAGAGCGAAAGGATGAAGTCCTTTAGTCACGTAGTTCTACAAACAAGCACCAGTAAAATTTAGCTGGTCCTGCAACCCAAACCTCCCCTCTGCTCTCCTCAATCCCGCAGGGTGGCAGCCATTAACTGGTGGCAGTCCAGATCCCCTCGCAGCTCCAGTGGTCCCGGCATCCTCAGACCTGTTTTGGGATCCACACACCAACACTTTCCCCGATGGCCGTCACGAGCAGGATGGCACTGCAGACATAAAAGTAAATATCATTTGTCTAATTTTTTTTATTCACTCACCGTTATTGAAGCTCTCTTCCACTCCAAGTATAATCTCCCATTGCAGCAATATGATGATGTCACTATGACCCATGTTTCTATCATATCTGTTCATTGGCTGGTTTGTATCTCACTAGCTTAAACCCTTTGGTTGAACCCTCCCACAAAAATCTTATGGGAGCAGGTGGCTAAAAATAGATTGTGAATCTGAAGATTGTTAGTCGGATGGAGAGTAAACTAAAATGAAAACTCGAGAGTATAAAAATAAAAATAGGGACTTCTGACATACAGAAAAGCTGAATTAAAACACAAAACTGCATATTAGTGTCTGTGATCGTAAGGTTTGTGTAATTAATAATTTATGGTTCTGTATGTGGAGGTGGGGTTGGACCTGCAAAACTAATGTAATGATCAGAAATTGGCCGGGAGTAGTATTAAAAAAATACTCCCGCACAGGACTCTAGCTATGCTTTTTGTTCTTCGAGGCCTTATGGGCTCGACACACGGGAGGTGACAAACGACCGCGATCAGCGAAACTCATCGCTGTCGCTTTTATAACCTGACACACAGAAAGCGACAAGCGGCAGCAGCCAGCGGCAGCAGCCAGCGGCAGCAGCCAGCGATGCCTCTGTTCCAGGGTGCATAGCGAGTCTTCCGTTGTTTTGATTGGCCGTCAGATTGGAGGGAATTTTGGGTTATTAAAGCAGTTAAAAAGCAGTAGATATGAAGTCTCACAAGGTTTTGTTAGAGTTAAGTGAAATCTTGTAAAGCTCTGGGACATCAGACACAGCAAGTATTAACTTTTCCTCCATGTTTACCCGGAGATGTACTGAGAAGCATCCTGTCCCCTCATTGGTCAGTCAATGAAACCTCCGCTGATTGGTCCTTGTCCGAGCGACAGCGATGAAAAGTTGAAAATTTTTCAACTTTCTGGGATCGCGTTGCTGGCTCGTGTGTGCACGACACATGCACGAGCGCAAAATTTCACATGCACGTTTTTCACGTTTCGCTTAGCAGGAGGGAGACCCGTGATTCTCTTTGTCGCGCTTGTCTCATTGAAAATGAATAGAGGAGAGACGATGTTGCCTCCCGTGTGTCAAGCCCATTATGCCTGAGCTTCAACTGTCTGGGTCTTCCTTTGGGTCTCCTCCCGGTTGGACGTGCCCGGAAAACCTCACCAGGGAGGCGTCCAGGAGGCATCCTAATCAGATGCCCGAGCCACCTCAACTGGCTCCTCTCGATGTGGAGGAGCAGTGGGTCTACTCCGAGCCCCTCCCGGATGGCCGAGCTTCTCACCCTGTTTCTAAGGGAGAGTCCAGCCACCCTGCGAAGGAAATTCATTTCGGCCGCTTGTATCCGCGATCTTGTTCTTTCGGTCACTACCCAAAGCTCGTGACCATAGGTGAGGGTAGGAACGTAGATCGACCGGTAAATTGAGAGCTTCGCCTTTCGGCTCAGCTCTCTCTTCACCACGACAGACCGGTACAACGCCCGCATCACTGCAGTCGCAGCACCAATCCGCCTATCGATCTCACGCTCCACCCTTCCCTCACTCGTGAACAAGACCCCGAGATACTTAAACTCCTCAACTTGGGGCAGGACCTCGTCCCTGACCTGGAGAAGGCATTCTACCCTTTTCCGACTCAAGACCATGGTCTCGGATTTAGAGGAGCTGATTCTCATCCCAGCTGCTTCACACCCGGCTGCGAACTGCTCCAGCGAAAGCCGGAGATCACGTTCTGACGAAGCCAACAGGACCACATCATCTGCAAAAAGCAGAGACCTGATCCTTAGGCCACCAAAACGGATCCCCTCACCACCTTGGCTGCACCTAGAAATCCTGTCCATAAAAGTTATGAACAGAATCGGTGACAAAGGGCAGCCTTGGCGGAGTCCAACTCTCACCGAAAACAAGCCCGACTTACTGCCGGCAATGCGGACCAAGCTCTGACACTCGTCGTACAGGGACCTAACAGCCCGTATCAAGGGGCCTTGTACCCCATTCTCCCAGAGTACCCCCCACAGGGCCCCTCGAGGGACGCGGACGAACGCCTTCTCCAAATCCACAAAACACATGTAGATTGGTTGGGCGAACTCCCACGCACCCTCCAGGACTCCCCCAAGGGTATAGAGCTGGTCCAGTGTTCCACGGCCAGGATGAAAACCACATTGCTCCTCCTGTATCCGAGGTTCGACTATCCGACAGACCCTCCTCTCCAGAACCCCTGAATAGACCTTACCAGGGAGGCTCAGGAGTGTGATCCCCCTGTAGTTGGAACACACCCTGCGGTCCCCCTTTTTAAATAGGGGGACCACCACCCCGGTCTGCCAGTCCAGTGGAACTGCCCCCGATGTCCACGCGATATTGCAGAGCCGCGTCAACCAACACAGCCCCACAACATCCAGGGCCTTAAGGAAATCCGGGCAGATCTCATCCACCCCCGGAGCCTTTCCATTGAGGAGTTTTTTGACCACCGCAGTGACCTCGGCTCCAGAGATTGGAGAGCCCAACCCCAGACTCTGCTTCCACCCTGGAAGACGTGCCGGTGGGATTGAGGAGGTCTTCGAAGTACTCGGCCCACCGATTCACAACGTCCTGAGTTGAGGTCAGCAGCACACCACAGTCAGGACCCGTCCCCCCACCCGAAGACGGAGGGAGGCTACCCTCTCGCTCACTGGGGTAAACCCCAACGTACAGGCACCAAGATGGGGGGCAAGAAGTATGCCCACCCCTGCTCGACGCCTCTCAGTGGGAGCAACTCCAGAGTCGAAGAGAGTCCAACCCCTCTCGAGGAAACTGGTTCCAGAGCCAGAGCCATGCGTTGAGGTGAGTCCAACTATATCTAGTCGGAACCTCTCAACCTCCCACACCAACTCTGGCTCTTTCCCCACCAGAGAGGTGACATTCCACATGCCTAGAGCCAGCTTCTGTAGCCAAGGATCAGACCGCCAAGGTCCCCGCCTTTGGCTACCACCCTTTCCACATTGCACCCGACCCCTTTGGCCCCTCCCACGGGTGGTGGGCCCATGGGAAGGGGGACCCACGTCTCCTCTTCGGGCTGTGCCCGGCCAGGCTCCATGGGTGAAAGCCCGGCCACCAGGCGCTCGCCAATGTGCCCCAACTCCAGGCCTGGCTCCAGAGGGGGGCCCCGGTGACCCGTGTCCGGGCGAGGGAACACTGGTTCCATTTATTTTATTCATCATAAGGGGTCTTTGGGCTGCACTTTCTCTGATCCCTCACCTAGGACCTGTTTGCCATGGGTGACCCTACCAGAGGCATAAAGCGTCAGACAACTTAGCTCCTAGGATCATTGACACTCAAACCCCTCCACCACAATAAGGTGGCAGCCCAGGGAGAGGAGAAATATTCCATTGAAATGGCAAAGAATTGGTACGTGCGGCAAGTGTCGGGTAATGTAAGGAAAATGGCTACCCCTTTAAATGAGTGTGAAATGAGCTGTACTCAAAATTTCTTGTCAAAAATTGGTCGTAAAAAACCTTTATTACATCTCAACTTGATTGCAAACTTATTGCACACATTCAGAATTCAAGCGACAGGATAGTGATGCCTTGCAACGTTTGTTATTCAAAAATTTCAGGACATTTTGGAAACTTGAGATGTATTCGTTCTTTCAGTTGAGGAATTCCTAAAGTTATCGGTCATCATCATCAGCTTTATTTATAAAGCACTTTCAATAGCCAGAAGGCGAACCAAAGTGCTGTAAACACACAAAAGAATTTAAAACATCACTGACCCAATCATAGGCCCACAAAATATAAATTAAGACAAATTAAAGCAGGAGATAAAACCAAGGATGATAGTAAAAAAGAGATCAATAATGTCAAGAGCTGAACATCAAGTAAGAGAAAATGCTGTAAAAGATGGCGTGGCTGATTTAAAGCAAAATGTAAAGAATACTAGGGATGACTTAAGACTTTTACACAGAAACATATCTGTTGTGACCTGATTGTGACTCATGTTTGCAAACCTCCAAACTGTTTAAATCTGTATGTTGGTTTACCTCCAACAACTGTTTTGGTTGACTGTTTTAACTTAAATCCACCCTCTAGGGTGAGAGGCCAACAGACATTTACTTTAGAAACTTAGACGTACAACTCAGAGACGCTGACGTCAGTTTATCAATTGGAGACAAACACGAGTCTGACAAAAAGCAAATGTGCTGAAAAGAGCAAATCAGGAACGTCTTCTCGACAAAAGTCACTAAAGCGATGACGGAAAGCCTTTGAATTAACGGTCAAACCTAACACAGATTTAGTAATAGACTCTGACTTTAATCTTTTAACATTCCTTCTGTGAACTTTCAACAGTTCCCGTAATTCAATTTTTTACGCATTTATCCTTTTTTTTCTGATTGATTTTTTTTAAAGCCTCCAAGTCTGAACTGTTAAGAATCTCAGAGCAACCCTGGCTTAAAATGAGTCCCAGTTGTCCCTAATGACCTGTGCTCCGCTTCCCTGTGGGTATTATCACAGTGCCGTTTTAGTTAAACAGTAAACAGATGCCTGAGAACCTGAGCAGACTGAGATACTTTAACCATGTTACACAATCAATATAACCCAGACGTTTGCCTGAGCAGAGCTTTTCTTTTTATCACTCCCTCTGAGTCTGCAGCTTAGAGCTGCCTTATCTGACTTTTTTTATGCTCTCTGATTCTTTCAATCTTATCTGCACATTTGCTCAGTCTTGCAAAAGCAGAGCAACATATAAAGAGCAGCTGCATCCAAAACCTAATTGCATCCATTGCAGTCATGAAGTGATTTTTGTAAAACAGTTAAGGGTGAAGCACTTTACACATGACATCTTAATTTGTGAACGTAAATCTCTTCCCACTTGAGCGTGGAAAAACAAGGTTTTGGCTGCTCCATGACGTCTGTTTGGAGACTCTTTTGTTGACGTTGAAAGAGTGAGACAGAATGTCATCGTCAGCAGGCGTGCTTTGTGTCCTGGCGTGGTCTAAAAGGTTCGAAGTGTTTGAAGTTTAAAGATTGGCATTTTTATTTGAACTGGCGTAAAACGAAGGATTCGCAGTTCACAGTAGATGTGACTAAAGAGCGCTCTGCTCAGTGTTCCCACCAAGCTCAGGCTGGGTTCATGCTGGGAGTCACAGACCTGCTTTGGGTGGAAATCTCCGTTCCTGTCACAGTTGGGTATGGGGATCGTGAAGAGGTCGTCATGGGTTCGGCTGTTCGATGCCAATCTGTCCAGAGCTCTCTGTAGCTCAGCACGGCATGGTGCCTTTGAGAGAAACAACTTCTGATTAGATATTCCTGCACCACCTTAGTTACCGGCATTCGCTTGATGCTTTTATAAAAAACAAACTTCATGTGGTGGAAAAGTTGAAAAAGAGAGGAAATATATGTATTTCAAGTCGTTTAGACCCTGACATTAGATTTAAATTGATCAAACTTGATAAAAAACTTAAACAGCTGCAGCTTTTACCTGCTCAACACTTCAGAGCTATCGTTTTATTCTCTGGCTGTGTCCCGTCTGCCTAACCATGCTGGTCCAACCACTTCTTAAGAAAGACGGCCTAGACTGGCAGAATCTAAATAACCTTCACCCCATCTCTAAGGTGCCCTTTTTTGTCCAAGGTGATGGAAAAGGCAATCTATGGGCAGCTACAGGTCTACCTTGAGAATAATAATGTTCAGGAACATTTCCAGTCAGGTTTAGACAACACCACAATACAGAGATGGCATTAGTTTGGGTGCTAAATGACCTGCGGATTGTAGACCATGGTGTGCTGATCCTTCTGGACTTATCAGTGGTATTTGATACTGTGGATTGTGAGATCCTTTTATCTCGTCTCTAATTGTGGGTAGGAATTAAGGGTGTCCCTCTCAAATGTTTCCAGTCATGCCTCCCAGGGAGAACGTTTTCAGTACACCTTGGCAAATATTCATCATCTGTGTCTTCAGTGGAGTTTTTGGGGTGCCCCAGAGGTTGATTCTGGGTCCTTTGCTTTTCTCATTATATGTGCTACCACTAGGGTGTGTTTTCAGAAAATATGGGATCTCCTTTCATATCTATGTGGATGACCTGCAGATCTATGTATCAATAGCTGTGAATAGTGGCACTCTTTCTTTTTGTTAGCTTCCTTAAAGATCTGCAGGAAAGTTGTTTGACACAAACTTTCTCAAACTGAGTCAGAGGAAGACTGAGATCATTGCCTTTGGGTCATCTACTGCACAGCTTAACCAAAAAGCAGCCTTGGAGATCTGTCCTCCTACTGTCATCCCACAGTTAGGAACCTGGGGGTTGTTTTTGACTCAGGTCTCACCTTTGTGGATCAAATCAGTGAAGACTAGTTTCTTTCAACTGAGGTTTCTTAGTAGGATTAAGGCCTATTTCCCTCTTAATCTATTTGCAACATTTATTCATGTTATGATCTCTTCACGTCCAGACTACTGTAATGCGTTATACATTGGCTTGCCACAGTCCACGTTAGGTCGCTTACAGAATGTCCAGAATGCAACAGCTCGCCTTCCGACGGGAACAAGAAAGTATGATCACATCACTCCTGTTCTGGCTGATCTTCACTGGCTTCCTGTTAAGCTCAGGATTGATTTTAAGATAATGCTGCTGGTTTTTAAATGTCTGCGTGGATTGGCTCCTCCATATCTGTGCGATCTTATTCAGACCCATGTCCCGTCTAGAACGCTGAGATCAGCTGACTTCCATCTGCTAGCGACACGCAGATCACGGTTAAAAGCTAAGAGTGCTAGAGCCTTCTCTGTGATGGCTCCTGTCCTGTAGAGCAGCTTGCCCCTTGAGGTTAAGACAGCTGATACCATGACCTCTTTCAAAGTACGTCTGAAAACGCATTTGTATACTTTGGCATTTCAGTGATAATCAATAGGCAGCAGGCTTCTCTCAATCTATTTCCTGTGATCTTTTATTATTGTTTTTATTCTTTTGTAACTTGTTTGATGTATTTTGTTTTATCTGCCTGTGATTTCAGTCTCTTTTAATGCTTTTGTTGGCTCTTTTATTATTTTTAATGCTTTTACTTTCCTATGTGCAGCACTTTGGGGCAACGGCTGTTGCCATTTTATTAGGTTTGACTTTCTGTGGGGGATTTATGATCAGTCAGTATCTTACCTGCAGTAGACATCGATCACAGTGACCTCTGTTTGGACAGTCAGGCAGACGTTCTCACAACTAATCTGTGTGGGACTCATATTAGAAATGACTCTCAGCTCATCAGATATTAGCTCAATGTCTCTAAAACGGACCGAGTTGGATCTGTTTTTGCATCAACTAACGTTTATTAGCTGTGGTGGCCATCGTGGATTGGGTTAACCTAATCGGTTGTAGATGTTCATTCAATGATTAAATATTATTCTACATTTTTTTTATTGGGGAGCTTGTGAATTTGCTCCAACACTGACATTACTTGTGCAAATATCGACAAACATTCCTGGGAGTTGTTTCGTGTTGTCTTTATAAATCATCCCGTCAGACTTTTTAATCAAAATCCGAACAATTTAATTTACGAAATGATGTGGAAGATGGGTTAGCATGTCCAGAAATGATTTGTGGAGGGGCGTAAATTCGACGCAAAGCTGAGATTAATCTATATTTATGTGACATGTTTCTTTTTTATATGAATGCCCCAGAATATGTGCCTGGCACTGATTAATTAGGGTGGTATGATGGTTCTGTCTCCTGCCAACGTGAAAATCCCAAATTGCGTGCTGATGTCAGTGTAGATTCTAACTTTATTTCCCAAGACTGTAATTAAATGTTATGGTCTGTAAATAACTAATTTGTAGAATTTATAACCTGCCTGTTTCTACTCGTGACTTAAGAACCATAAAATCTTAATGTGAAACACCTGCTGAGGCTCAGGCTTATGTTTCCTGGGTTTCTTGTGTTCTGTGAAGCTTGTAAGACATCAAAAGTTTTTTTTCTCACCAGCACTAGCTTGGCTTCGTCTCTGGCGCTGTTGCTTCTCGGGTTTATGGATTTCAGTCGGGCCATGTTCTTCTGTATGCATCGCTTATCCTGTGGACTGCAGCGGATGTTGCTGATGTTGGGATGTTCGAGGATGATCTCCTCCTGTCTGTCCACTGCTAAAAAAACAACAGAAAAGGGATGTAGTTTTTTTCTTTTACATTTTGTGCTACCTTCTTTAGTGCAGCACCCGTCCTCTCCGCTCTGCCAGTCGGCCCTCCTCATCCTTTAACATCCCGTACAGCTAAATGTGGTGAAATGTAGGCTAAAAATGAGGCCAGGTTAACCTCAAGGGCACAGAGCCTTGTTCCTGCACTAGGTGTGGGGTACTCTACCACACTACAGCCACACCACCAGCTCTGAGATTTTTTAAAAGGATGCCACCCCTGTTCTGCCACCCTCTGTACATTGTGGTCAGCACCACATTCACCTTTGCATCCCTATAATTCTGCAGCTCTGCAGCCCTGGAGGCACCCAGCTGCTTCCTGAGGAAATGCTCCCCTCCCTCACTCTTTATTCTCCACCCCTCCACATCAACACCAGCCTCTGCCAGATGGAGGTCGTTAGGGAATATTTACACTGACACGAGTGGGCAGCAGTGGGTGAGTGTGGGGTGCATGAGCGTACATTCACAATAAATCAAAATATCAAAATCTGGAATAAAATCCTACAAAGCGACAGAAGCATCAGATCAGTTCTCGGTATGATCACTGAACCAGGTGTGAACTAGACCTGACGTCCAGGTATTAGCAATCAGCTGATATCGTTTCTCCAGGTTTTCATGAACTCATATTCATTCTGGTTCGATTTTTACTCTCAAGCAACTTCAGATCCCAGGAGCAGAACAATGACCGAGTTTCTCAAATCTTGCTGGGTTTGTTTGTCTGCGGTGGAACTGTTTATCAGCTGTTTGTATTTTTAGTTTTGTTGGTATTAAGTTTGGTCATCAGCACTTTTTTTCCACAAGAGCCAACAGACTTTCGGCTGCTTCCTTCGTTTCAACTTTTCTCTTTTGCCAGCTCTTACTTTTCTGATTCCACGCTTTTGCAGGGCGAGCCTAAGTCGTTTAGAAGTGGGTCAGGGGTGGCATGTCCTGTTTGCTACCCCTGCTGTTTTCCATGGAGGAAGTTGACACTTCTCTATGTGGTTTCACTTTATTTGGATCCCCACCCTTCTGCATTGGATAGTTTTCCTACATCATATGTCCTGAACTAACCCATGAGAGGGAATCTCTTATCACAGGTGAATCTTTAAAATAAAGAATCTCAGAATAGTACCATCGTGCTTGTCTGAGCTGTTCGAGCCGATAAACCATGTTTGATTTTCTCTAAATATGTTGCTATGCATTATGGGTAAACATCTCCACTTTGTGTCTCATCTGCCAAAAGGTTGTTGTTGCACAGGTTACGTTAAAGTTAAAGTCCCACTAGTTGTCACACACACTGGTGTGTGTGAAATTTGTTCTCTGCATTTGACCCATCCCCTGGGAGAGCGGTGAGCTACAGACACAGCCGCGCTCGGGAACCATTTGGTGGTTTAACCCCCCAATCCAACCCCTTTAATGCTGAGTGTCAAGCAGGGAGGCATTGAGTCCCATTTTTTCAAAGTCATTGGTATGACCCGACCGGGATTTGAACCCCGATTTCCCAGTCTCAGGGCGGACACTCAAACCACTAGGCCACTGAGCTGGTCTGGTGGTTTGTTCAGATGCAGCTTTGCTGCTTTATTGGTTTTTAGAGAAAAAATATTTTCTCCTCTTTCCAAACTAGCTTGTTCAGTTTTTTTCTAACTGTCCTTTCATGAACTTTAACCTTTAACCTGTGAATTGAGGCCCATAGAGTCTGAGATGAAGCTCTGAATGTTTTCATCAATTCTCTAAGCATTGACCTCCGACCTCTGGGTGAATTTGCTGGGACGTCCACCCCTGGGAAGATTGGCAGCTGTCCTAAATGTTTTCTACTTGTGGATAAACTTTCTCTTATAGGTTGAAAGTGACCTTTAACCTTTTCCCACATTGTTGGGCAGTGACAGTTGCTCCTGATGTCTTTCCTCCTTGTGTTAAAGCTACAATGGCAAATTTGGAAAACAAATTAGCTTAAAACATTTTTTAGGCCTCTTAACAATGTTCTAACATTATATATATATATATATATATATATATATATATATATATATATATATATATATATATATATATATATATATATATATATATTGTGGAGATAAAAAAAATGAAAAAAAATTAAAGTGATTCTCTCGCATTTGTCTAAAAACCTCCGCCAATAACAACTATTGGACCATCCGGTTGTTGGTCTTGACTTCCCTGGGTCCTCCACTCATTCCACACTCACATATTTAGCAACAGAACTCCACTGGTGTGAGAGGAGAAGGAGAAACAGCCGGCTGCTACCACTTCACCTTTAGGACAAACTACCAGAGTCCCAAAAAGAAAAACACCATTTGAAGTCACAGACAACAAAAGACGTTTGGACCTAGAAAACGGAGACTGGTGTTTAGCGCTATCTTGTTTCCTCTGGTGATGTGGGTTCCTACATCAGGGGGGCATGGCCTAGGGAAGAAATGGGTGAGCGTTCTGTGACCGTGTTTGTGTTTAAAAGCTAGCTTGTTTTGCAGATTTGACGTTGCAGCTCCAGACTAACAAACTGACTGACTGTAATAAACTATATCTGGTTAGCAGCATCTGCAGATCCTTTCCCTTTTAATTCCCATGGGGCGCTTAGTGTTTACTGACGTTCTTCTGCAGTTAGATTCATTTTTTTAAATGAATAGTAAAACAAAGAAATTGATGTGAAACTTAGAACAGAAACGTGGCTAACTTTTACCAGACATCCATGTTTATGTGACATATTTCCCTGCTGAAGGATGTTTGAAACTTTAGCTTTTTGTTTTAGTGAAAACATTCAATCTGGGCGTAGCTAAAGGTGCAGCTTTGTTATTAATCATTTAAAAGAGAGAAAAAACAGTTTGGTTCTTTTCATTTAAGTTTCCCCATATGGATCCGTAACGATTATTAAACCAAGATAAAAACCAGGGACAACAAAAGTCAAGCCAGCTCCTCTGCCAGATGATCCATAAAGTAAAGATGCAGTCAGTATGGAAAAGATTTAACGACATACTCTGTCAGTCAGCGCTGCAGTAAACCTGTCCCAAGTGTTTAGCTGGAGTGGAGATCCACTTCTTTGATTCCCCTTGGATCATTCTCATTCCTTCACCTTTTTCAGATCAACCTGCTTTCAACAAAATATCCTTCTGAGACACTTAAAGTGAATTCAACCAAGAGAAATGAAAACATTCACGATATTGTCAGGGTTCCGTACGACACTAGACAAAACAGCTCATTCTCCACCGACAGCGACGTTTAAAAGATCCTGGCAGCGAGTTCAAAAGTCATCCAGGCTCGGGACCAAAAGGCTTTTCTTTTCAGTGAACACTGGATCCTGCCAGAGTATCAGTGTCAGACCTTCAGCTTCCAGGCAAAATACTTCTTAAAATCAGTTAATCATCAGCTGATGTCGTGGTACAAGCACGGATTGGCCCGTGTGAACTGTCCCCGTTCACAGCTCTGCTGTCATGTGTCAGTGCAGAGATTTAAAGAAAGCTAAATCAACAGTGGATCATAAAAACAAGACACCAGACGCTGCTGCTGCTGTGCCTCCTTTTCTGCTTCCAATTTATCTTGTGTCTAAACAGCTCAGCATGTTGGTTTGTGTGAATCCAAACCTGGAAATGAGCGATGCACACGTTCAATCCAGATGTAACATTTAGCTCATTAATGCCGCCACGAAACAAAAATGAAACAAACTGAAGCTGAGTTTGAAAATCACCATCACGCTTTCGTAGCAGCTTAGCAATTTTCCTAAAAGGAAATAACTTTGTTGACTTTGAAAATTGTGTAAGACTTCAGCCTGAGGCCTGACGCACTTACAAGCCAGATATAACACACTCACAGGTGTGGATCAGATACAAAAATATGAGCAGAACCTCTTCCAGATGGATCTTCAACAAAACATTGTTCTTAATCCTGTGAAAGACTTTTGGATCAAAGCGTTGTCCACATCTTCCCCCCCGAGACTCTGGGGTTTCTTCTGTTTTCAGGAAGGAATTTTATTTTTCATCTCAATGAAAACAGAATCTGAATTTATGTCAGATTTCCAACAAAATTATCCGAGCCGTGGTGGGGGTTGCATGACATTAGCCCCCGGGACCAAACTCCATGGACAAAAGGAAGCACATCAGGTGAAACTACTCTGAATCATTTCTAAAAGCAGTTACTACATCCAGAAAATTCATGTCCTCTCGTCACCAAATGCTTGTTAATAATACTTCTCATAGTTTAAAGTCCCATTCGTTTAAAAGGCTTAGAAAGTGGACAAATGCAAACATTTCTGACCGCGATGATTCCCTGTCTTCAAAATAATTATGCGTCATGACCGGGACAAAGTTGGCTTGTTTGTTTGTCTCTCAGCTTCAAGTGAAGAAGGGGGTCCGTGTGCTGCGGAGTACAACAGTAAGCTAATCACATTTACTCCCGCATAAGAGCCCCAGCTGTACAAATGTGTTACACGGCCTAAAAAAAGCAAATACACAACACTGAGGAACATCTGCTGGAGGAGATCTGAGAAAATCCACATTTCAGAGTTCCAGAGGAAATCTATGGCTGCAAAATGTAAAGTTAACTTGGAAAAAAGTTTAAAAAATAGGTGTTTTACTGATTTAAAGAAGACTTTTTAACCTGTTAAGGCCTTTGTTTCAACCCTTTTTATATTTTTATAATTTTATTTTCGTATCTCTTCTAGACAGAGTCACCGCTCCGCTGAACTTGTGATAATGTTTTTGCCTGTGTGTGTGAGTTAGTTAGCAAAATATCAGATAATAATAAAACTATTAGAAGGTGATTATTGATTGTGGAATTTCACGTGATTTATTTTGACTGTTAACCAAATCCAAGATGGCCACCACAGCTGCTCAACCTTAAAAAATACAAAAATGGCCCCTAACTCAGTCTTCAGACGTTAGTCAGGAGTTATCCTCGTCCCCTGTGGAGCTCTAACTGCTCATGTGAGATCTTTGCTTTAAACTTGGGTGATACACCTCGGATTTAATTGTTCAAAATATCTCAAGACTTCTCTTTTCATCTACAGCTAATTCAGTTTTTACCTCAACCTCATTCAAGATAGACACCTCAGACACAAAAATGTCCTTAACTCAGTTAATTTTACAAATATTTAGGTACAATTTGATGTAATAATGGTCATTTGCAAAGAGTCGTAACAGATTGAAAGGGATCGTGCATGACCTCATTTTGAAAATAACTCCTGGGTAAGATGACCATGAAAGTTGGTGATTTGGGTTTCTTTGAGATATCTTTCGGTCTTTAATGAATCTTTACTATCGTCCGTCACCATATTTGCTCAGGAAGTAGAATCGAACCAAACTAAACATTTGATTCAGGCCCATTTCATCTGACAGCTTTTGTTCATAAACACTATTTTCCCTGAGTTTAATTATTTTAAATTAGATTATAGTCTGGTGGTGCAGGTGGTAGTACTGTTGCCTGGCAGCCATAAAGTTGCAAGTTTGAATCCCAGCTGTGGCCTTTAGCCTTTTCTCACCATGCATGGTTTTCTCCATGTATTCTGGCTTAATCCCACAGACTAAAATCATGCATGTTAGGTTAACTAGAGATTATAAATTGTGTGAGTGAATGTGTGAATGGTTGGTTGTCTCTGTGTGTCCCTGTGATGGACTCAAGACTTGTCCTGGCATCCCCCGCCTCTTACCCAAATTCTGCTGTCTTAGGTACCAGCTCCCCACAACCCTAAAAAAGATGGACAAATGTAAAAATTTCTGACCGTGATGATTCCTTGTCTTCAAAATACAGAGAAAAAGCGTTTAGAAGATGAAGGAGCGAAAAAAACTAACTATTGAACAGGACTGTGCATGATTAGAATGTGCACGTAATGAATTGAATCGCAACTGGATTAATATTTGACCAGTTTAAATTTGCAGCACAGTTTATTTTTGTTGTAAACTGGAAAATATAAATGAACTGAATTGAATCGAAAAGCCTCCAGCTCAGCCAAGAGAGCTGTTCCCAGGTTAGAAAGCTGTTTTTTAAATCTCTGCATGTGCACAGCCAGCCAAAGTTTTACAGGACCCTTAAGCAAAATGGGATTTGGACTTTGTGGTCTCCGTCTACCTCCCACCTCAGCTGCATTCATGTCTTCTGTTTGTTGTGCGTGCTTCATCTTTGGTTCGCTCTAACTCAAACATCCTGGTTGTGATTAAAAGTAAACCGACATTATTTAAAGAATGGCTCTAACGACACTAAATGTCTGAATTTTAAGATTTTCTTTGCACCGTGAATAAAAAAATTAGGCAAATTTTTTTATGTTTCCAAAGGAATTTGTGCTCAGGTTCAGAAGTTCAGAGCAACTGAATGGAAGAGAGAAAATTTCCAACATGAAACGCTTTGATTTCCTGTGTTTTTTTTTAGTAGAGTTTTGAATCAGGACACTGGGAAATCTGTTAAAAACCTTTCCTGCTGTCAGTGTTCTGAAGTAGTTTGCTTTCATTCCTAAGCTTCAGGTGGCCATGGATGGAAATGTTAAAAGATTATTTAAATTTAGATTAAAAATGGTTTTATAATCTATAACATTTAAAAATCTCTACATTTTAACTGTTAACTGAGTATCAGGCATGTAAACTAAATTATTAACAAATGCCCTTTTAGTGGCACATGATTTAAGCCCCACCCCCTTTGAGTAAATAAGTAAATTTACCTGAATAAAAAGCATAAATATATTCCTTTTTTAAGTGTTGATCTTACATTGCTGCTGCATGTTCAAATGTTTTTAAACACAATTCACTTTCATTAGTTATAGTTAGAGAACACATAAAAAATACACCTTGACTGTTTGTAGGTGAGTAGGCGGAACTTTCATGCCCACATTCCAGGTGAGCCGACATGGCTCCAAAAACTCGACAGCCGTGTTTCCACTATAAGAGTTCCAGGAAATTTCTGGGAGGTGAAAAATTGACCAGGAGGTACGATGTCGTTGTGTCGCTATACAAACTCGGCCCTTTCAGGACTTCGCTGAGACGTCAGCATATCGCGACTGCTTCAGCAGTGAGTGACATCACCGATCAGCGCCTAAAGGCATCCATGGACATTAATAGCATTAATAAGATTTTATTTTGTCAAAGTACGCTGTAATTTAATCCATTTGGGGGATGAAGAGAGCAGCTGTGGGGATTAAAAAGCGGCATTCAGAATGACCAGAAGAATCATCGTTTCTTACGGGTGATTTCCACCACGTTTTTTGGTGTTGGGAGTTTAGAAATGGTATTTTTAAGTATTTTATTTTTCATCCATTCTGCTTCACCAGCAACTCTTCTAATTTCATAAATTGGTTGTTTGGCAATGGTTGCTGATGTCATTTCCTACTGAGTTGCAACCAATCAGCATGAGTTAACAACATGTCCCGCTCAGCGACCCGGTGAAATGGAGACACGCACATGCCGCAAAGATCCGGTAAACTTACACGGATGTTCCCGTAGTGGAAACGGGCCTAACATGGCTGCTCCTGTACACTGGATATTCCAGCTTCACTTTTAAAAAGCAAAAGAAGGCGGAGCTTCTTTTCATATGTTGGAGGCTGGTCAGAGGGCCCACGCTGCAAATTTAAAAGTGTTAATTTTGGGGTGTTGGTCCAATTTAACACTAAGAATAGTTAATTTTACAGTAAGAATAGTTAATTTAACACTAAAAGAGTTATATAGTGGATATGTAATGCTGACATGAGAGTTAAAACCAAGGGTTATAAAGAAGTGTTTCTAATTAACTCTGTAGGTGTCATTTTGGACAACATAACTCCTGAAAAACTAACTCTGAACTCCCACAGTAGCTATAACACCTACAGAGTTAATTCGCAGGCTCTAGTGTTAAGAGTTACTATATTAACTCTAACGCCGGTGTTAAATTGTCAACTCCAGAAGAGTTGGTTTTTGACACTAAATCAGAGTTAAAGTACCAACTCTCCAAAAAGAGTTAAATTAACTCTTTCTGGTGTGGACACTTTAAAAGTGTTGAAATCCACTCTGATAGTGTTAATTTCAGCATGCTGAATTTGCTGTGTAGCTAACACACCACTGTTACTCTCTTGGGCCCCCTGTTGGTGTGGAGGTACCAAATAGAGGTTCAGGTGATTTTTAGTGGGTGGGGTCGGGCCGTTCGCTACAGTTCCAGCTAAACAAAGTTAATCTCCATCAACAGCTTCATCCATGCTGCTCCCACAGGGCCTGCAGGTCTAAAACTTTTCAGTATCAGTTTGGAAATGATATCCATGATCGTCGTCACAGAGAACCGTCCAAATACCAGACACCGAGTTTGCTCGGCAGGAATGCAGGAACAGATGCCAACATGATGATTTATTCTAAGTATTAAGACACAGAAGGTTTCTAGGAATGTGAGATAAAAGCTGCCTGAAACCTTATCTAATTCAAGATGGTGCCTGTTGTTGCTATGGAAATTAGTTAAAGAAGAGGTGCATCAGAGAAAAAAATGATTTTATAATTGATCCTCATATGCTTCCTGATGGTTTTTGTGATATTAGCTCATATAAATGACCAGAGAGGGGAGTAAAAAGCTGTTTTATTTCTGCAGAACTGTAACTAACAGCCTGAACACCCTAAATTCTCCTCAGTAAAGATGTGCCTCCTTCCATCCCAGCTATGAATCCTCTTGGTTTTTGAAAACCCTCTTCTATTTTTATCTTGCATGTTCACTGTTGCTAGGAGTGGGGCATGTTTTCAGGAGATGCACCCCCATGTTTAATAATGCATAACTATGCACCACAAAGGAAATCTGCTGCTTGTGAATGGAGTTGCTTTCCTCTTTCCCCTGTTTTTGAATTTTTTTTATTGTTTCTCCTCCACTGTGGTCTCACTCGGCAGGTCTGAGCTGCCGCCCAGCAGAATCGATTTACAATGAGATTTATTGGGCAACGCTTCACTGTTTGTTATGACAGGCTCCAGGGGCGAGAGGGAGTGTGGATGCAAACAGAACCTGACGATCGGATTACAGAACAGCCAAAGAAACAAAACTTATGAACTTTACAAAAGGTTCCATTCCCAGAAAAAAGAGGGGGACTCCCCTCGGCTCGCTGTGGGCCAGATTCTGGCTCAGTTAAACCACAGAGCCAGCATCAAAGAGCAGGGGGAACGTTCAGGTGTTGACGGACACAGCCAAGACAAACTTAGACAGCCGTTTGTTTTTAACAAGCTCAAAAATCAGCTTCCCTTTTCTCTCTGATTTCTTGCAGTCACGCTAACCTATGCTGGCCCTGCACAGAGAGAGGGAGCAAAAGGCTCTAATTTCAGCTCTGGCAGAGAGGGTGCCGATGAGCTCATCCTCACCAAGGAGCTGGACATGGTGGGCGATGTGCTCCAAGGCTTGTTAGGGCTCGGAGGAGGTGGGGTGCAGCGGGTTCAGGAGGAACAGATGCTGCAGAGATGATGCCCATCCAGGGAATTTTATATTGACTGATCCTTCTCTTCGATGTTCTGAGAGACTACTACCATCAGCTGTAGCTGTCTGGGAGTCTGGGCTCGGTGAGGAAATCAACGCCACTCCCTTTTAGAAGACAAACAGTGGATTTCATCAATATAAAGAAGTTTAAAGCTGCAGATTGGGGTCGTTTGTGCAGATAAGACATCCCTCTGACTGTGCGGTGGTGAAAACGGACTTTGGTCATTTCAGGAGTGCCATAACAAAGAGGGGTGGGGGGTGAGGAGGCCCAGAAGAGCATGATAGAGACATCAGCACAAGAAAAAGTGTGAGAAATCTGCAGCAGCAGGAGGAACAGCAGGGGGGAGGAGGAGGAGGAGGAACAGGAGGAAGGGGGATATCCATGAAAGAGCACCAAGTGAATTACTGATTGCAGGGAGCACTAATAGCCCCAGACTGGCCACAGTCCATTACAGTCGTTTCATACAGCAGCTTTTATTACCTCCTCCCATTACAGAAGCAGACTGATGTTTGCAGCAGCACCACACAGCACATCCCTGCTCCTGATGCAGCTTCCCTGCAGGATTCGTCCTGTTCACACTCCCTTCCCTGAAACAGGTTTGATGCCCACGCTGCCTGCTGCAGCTATCACCAGGACTCCCTCCTATAATAAAACTGTTCTGCTCAGCAGGGCCCCGTTCACAGCAGGAGGACTGTGTGTGCTCGACTAACCGGAGCTGCGGCTCTGCTTGATGGCTCAGCTGAGAGTGGCGTGAACAGGCAGGACATTGTGTCAGGCGCCTCCGAGCCCGGAGGCTGCCCGGCTCAGGTGAGGGCAGCAAAGACCTGTGACTGACAACAGCTGAAAGGATGAAGAGTCTCAATTTCTCATGCACACAGTCAGATATGCCTTTGGGCTTACCTGAGTTCTCCTCTGCCTCCCTCTCGTCCGTGCAGACGCCCTGGCCGTGCATCAGGGAGTGCAGCGGTCTCTCCACGCCACGCGGCGGGTAGCAACGGAGGCCCGTTCCACACCGGGGGGAGTACACGCCACAGTGCGCCCCTTTAGACAGGGCGCAGGTGGGGCAGCAGCCACAGCCGGGCTCCCGCACCGTCTCCTCGCAGCCCTCAGGCAGACGGCAGCTGGCCAACCTCTCCTCGGAGCACACCGGGCATCGGATGGCCTGGTCGGACAAGCACAGTGCCGCCAGGGACAGGGCGCCGAACAGCCACAGGCCCCACCAGGATGGACCCACGCCACGTCCCTGCGCCATGACCGCCCCGGCACCTGCACACAATCCTTTGCCCTCGTCAATGATCCCCCTCAGCCTCCCTCCTCTTCTCTGAGAGCTGAGCAGCTTTTTGGTCACTTTCTACTTCAACAGCAGATTTTAGACAAAGGATGTTTGAGAGGAACGCTTTGTCCAGGAGAGTCTTTGATATTTTCAGCTGGTTTGTGTTTCAACTGCAAAGGCACAATGCTGCTGCTGTTTTGCTGCTTCGTTCCTTTGGTTCAGTTTCACAGCACAGAAATCAGAGCCTGTCCTTGATCTCCTCAGCTGGCAAACGTTGTGATGGAAACTAGTTTTTTAGTTCAGGTGAAGCGATCAGGAGGGATTGACAGGGTTTCGTTCAGGTGAGCCGTGCCTTCCCTCTGCTGAATCTCCCCCTCCTTCCAGAAAAATAAAAAAATCTGGTCAACAAGTGTCCAAATGCAAAGCAGGTCATCAAAAAGACAGCGGTTTGAGTCAGAACCGCTGTTTCCTCCTCCTGCTGGTGTGCAGTGCAAAAGACTGTCTTCTGAGAACACGAGCAGCTCTGCCTGGACTTTATACTGGTCCGTGGACACGCCTCTCTGTACAGGCGCAGCGGAGGAAAGCCAGGCTGAAGCTCTCTCCTCTGTCTCCCTCTGTCTCTCCAAAGCTTTCTCACACTCAGACCCACAAACTTGCACACTATTTGTTTTGTCCTCATTTGGTTCTGATGGAACTGAGACAAACAGCTGCCTCCGTCTCACCCAGTCTGCTCTCTGTATCCAGGCTCAGATCTGGTCTATTCCAGGTGACTATACGCCTGCTGTGGGATTAAGAGTTGGATTAAACATCTGGCTCCATAAGGAGCAGAAACTTCATCCCTCTGATCCACTTCAACCCTAAATGTTAAAAACCCACGTTTGGACCTCTGGGGCCGACCTTTACGCCCTGAACCAGGGCCCAGTGTGTGTTTGCACACACACACACACACACACACACCCTCTCACAAACACACCAGCACACCTCATTATGTCAGCTCCCAGATTTCTGTTTCCCCCTCTTGCAGCTAACTGAAGTGGGCAGCTATAAAAGGCAAATGGACACTCTAACACCACCCTCCCTGCTGCTTCCCTGCCCCCCACCAGTCCTAAAAAAGTCCAACACCCCCCCGAAGTGGAGTTACAAGATTATGTTTTAACAGCACTGCACAGCAGGGACGGTTTATCATACGTGTGTGTTTCTGATCAGGAGAGGCTTTGTACTTTGTTCTTGTTTGCCCGTGTGAGCAGATATGCCCTCCACCCAGCTTTTAATGGCTTTTATTGGTCGACGTCTCTCTCTTTTTTTTCCCTCCTCTGCTCCTTTGCTTTCATTTTGCCATGGAAACCCAGCATGCTTTGTATTGCTTTTGTGAGTTCTTTCAGCATTTTTCTTTTTTCAGGCCGGTGGCCGGTTGCCATAGACGAGCCATGGGCAGCAGCCAAGCCTCCGCGAGGCCGCGCAGCACTCAGGTGGGTGCTGCAGCGTGTTCTGCTGCTGAGATTCACCCAGAGGCGTGTGTACGCTGCGATACCCATGGCACTGATTACATATTTGTTTACACATGTCAGACTACACAACAGCTACACTTATTCTTGTTGAGTCATGGTTTAGAGGGAAAACATCTGTTTGCTTTTGAGTAAATGCTCCTAATGAGATGACTGGCTATAATAAAAATGAACTGAAACTGTTGGTACTTAGTGGGCCTCTGAGCTCTCAAGTGGACCTGCGGTTTCATTATGTGTCATTTTTTACTGTTTTTGGAAGAGTTAGGATGGGTGAGCACAGGTCAGGGTTAATATTTTATCCAGCATCAGAAATTGTAGAAAAGTAAAACGCAATTAGATTAATTTTCGTTTCATTGCAGACAACTTGAGCTCAATGTTTTGGTCACATTTTGTCTCTTGTTTCATTTCAGACTTTAAATTTAAAAGTTTTACAGCTTTTTTGTTTTAATTCCTCCTCAGAACACTCGAGAGCCGTTCCAACATTCAAGATAGAAAACAATCAAATATTGATAGAAAGGTAGTCAGATGGTGTCACTCCATGGATTTCTCATGTAGTCTGAAATCTCCGTGTGTTTTAATTCCTTCCACTTGAGCTGCAGGCAAAAGAAGCGGAGGAGATACAAATTAGAAAAACAAGTAGAGGCTCCTTTGTCTCTTTCAGGTCCTTAACCCTTTAAAGCCTGAACTATAAAACAATGATAATCTGTTTATTGTCTTTGTTAAAGTAACAATGAATAAGTTTTATTTATTTTATTTATATAACAGTATTAAATAAACAAAACTGGCCTTTTGACACCTGTAGATCCTCCACCAGGGGGCAGTAGACATGTATAGGACTGGATATGGCAGGTTTCTGATGAAGGTACTAATCCTGATGCTCCATCTGGACGTTTTAAAGTAGCTCTCTGGAGTATTTCTTTTATCTGACGGCACCATCTAGTGGCTGACAACCGTATCGCACCAATAGTCGGGTCGACTCGGAAATTTAAGATGGCGACTGCACGTTTCTTGTTTATGAATGTGCTTCTGTAGCCGACAAACAGAGCTAAAACACGTTGTTTTACAAGTATTATTCTCATGTCATGTTGTGTTTTCATGTATTTATATTTTAAAGACTTACTTGTCCGTGAAAAGTTCATCAACTCTGCATCAGGCGAGGTACTTCCTTAAATTTGAAGCACATAAGCGGTAGTCTAATGCTATTGGTTAGTTCTGGGCGCCGCTCAGTTTCCTATTGCAGGGATTTTACGGGGCAGGGGGCGTGCTTAGCAAAAAAAAAAAAACAGATGTATCGCTTACATTATATCACACTACATGATAAGACAATCACTTTTACAGATTTCTGAAAAATCATACATAATTCCTGAAAGGGGAAAACTCCGGATTGCTGCTTTAAGGCCAGGAGTGGTTTAATTAGGATTTGTGACAAACGTATACAAGAGGTTAAGTAACTGTACTATTAACAGTATTTCCATTTTGAGGATAATAGTTTCCTGCTCAGAGAAGGGTTTTTATCCTTCAAGACTGATATGCTAATGGTTAGTCAGAAGTTCAAATACCTCAAGCAGCAAACCTTCACAGCAGTTAATGCAAAAATCCTTTTCTAAACCTTTACACCACCATTAATTTCACATTTCAGGATTTTTTCAGCATGAAATACTAGAGAATTTCAGGCAGATCTTATTTATTTATTTATTGACTTATGTTTTATGAGGATAAACTGCTTGAGATGCGCCATATCGTTTTCGAGCGGGTCCTCTTTCTTTACAAGAAATAAAAAGAAAGATAACAGAGTCAATGTATATATAACAAATCTAGAGTGTTAAAAAAATTATAATAGTAATAATAATTATAATGATAATATTACATAAAAAAATAATAAATAATTAAATAAAAACAAATTGAAAGTAAATAGTAAAAATAAAGCCTGCATGGTGTAGTCCAGATATACATATACATATTCTCACATTGAATTTCCAAATATACAAAGTGTATTTAACAAAAGGTGACAAAATTAGTATTTATACTTGGGGACTGATTAGGTTATTAAGTGAAAGAGGCAAAACATTTACAAGTCTGCATAACATGTTCTAAAGCTAAATTACTGAATATACGAAATGATGAAATTGACCTTAAATCTGTAGGTAATTTATTCCTCTTATATATACAGTCTTTGATTTATTCCAATCCCATGGAGCTTTAACACAGAAGGCACACTTACCTCCCCGTATTCTGTTGGTGACTAAAGAAGGATGTTTAAACAGCAGGTTCACTGAGAAACCATTTCTTACTTCTTTTTTTTGTTTAAATGATCAGTCTCTCTGAGTGTTTCATGCAGGCTAAACATGAAAATAGTCTCCTCCACCTACCTCTTGCATTAGTTTCTGATAGAAAATAGACTCTAGGTGAAACTCTAGGATTAGAAAATCCTGACAGATCTACGTCACACTGTCACTGAACATTCATGGACTCACCCATCTTGACTCACGACGGGGAAGGCTGTTGTTGGTTTAGCGTCCAGGAAACAGCAGAGAACGTCTGGGCTAGTAGAAGCTAACCGTTAGCATTAGCAACTCCACCACACAGCAGAACTCCTCCAGGCTTGTGTTATTTGTGGAGATAAAACATCAACGTTGCAGAGCAAACAGAGTCAGTGGTAGAGTCGTGTTGCTGTTAGCCAATCAGAGGAGAGATGTCCAGGAATAAGACTCCAGATCCTGTCGTCTGAAGCTATTTTCTCCTCCAGTTGACTTCTTCATCCTCACACAGGTGCACCGGAGCTTTTTCCCCCCCAGAGAACGACTTACAAGGCATTCATTCCTACTAGAAACCACTGCAAATGTATTAAAAATATGAGTGAAGTTGACCTTTAAGCTAAAAACTGAGAGAAAGATGTCCGCATCAAATAAAATTGTTTTACCGTAAATTAAATGCTGTTTGTAAAGCTACAAGAAGTTAGTACAAGGCGGGTTAAGTGTCTTGCCCAAGGACACAAAAGCAGCATTTTATGGCAGGAGCCAGGATTGAACCTGCAACCTTTCGATTATTGTACAACCCGCTCTACCTCCTGAGCTACTGCTGCCCAGAAAAGATGCATGGCCATCCCTGGAAAAGATGTGTTGCTGAAGGCAGCAGCAGATGTTTCTGTAAAATCTCTGCTGGGCTTTTCTGCGAGAACGCTGCCATCACAGAAGTGGAAATGAGCTTTGCCAGGGACACAGATCCAAGCTCGTACCATCACAGAGATGGAATTTTGGACTTGTTGCTGACAAAAGTCTGGATACTCCTTTTCCTCTTTGGTCCGGAGCATGCGGCATCCGTTTTACATTTTATGGCTTCATTTGTTGCCAGGAGGAGAAGAAAAACAAGAGAAAGGGGAAGAAGGATGTGGATAATAAAATGGGACAGAGGACCAGATGTGGGCAGCGGACACTGCAGTTTATGGACGGCGCCTTAAACAAGCACAGAGAAAGCACATCCTTCACTCACACTGATGGATGGAAATAGTCTGACATTCTTGTGGGAAACTGATGAGTTTTACTGACTTAAACACAAACTGTCAGTGAAAACGTCTTAAGTATTTAAGTGTGTGTGTGTGTGTGTGTGTGTGTGTGAGCACATACATGCATCCACCACACCATCACTCTGAATTCCATTAACACAGACGGAATTCTCCTCCTGCTCAGGCTGCAGGAAAAACTGGAAACTAACCGAGTTCATCTCCTTGAATACATTTAAAACCAGACTGAGAGCCTTTGAGACAGCTTCCCTGTGTTGTAACTGCCTTCTGTAATTTTGTACATAACATGTCTGTGTAACTGAAAAATTTTGTAACCAACTTTAGCTGCCTCTTGGCCAGGACTCCCTTGAAAATGAGGTTTTTAATCTCAATGGGACCTTCCTGGTTAAATAAAGAATAAATAAAAATAAAATAAATGTAAGCGTTGAGTCTTCTGACCAAACAAACGTGAGCAAAAAGCTTGATTTCATAACAAAAATCCTAATATTTCCAAAGATAAAAAGGGTCTCGGGTTGATGGGATTCAGATGAAGAACAGGACTTTTCTGGTAGATTAACACCTTTTGACCTCAGATTTTCTCTCATTAGAACCAGATTTAAAGTTGAAACATCTCAGATTTTGTTGTGTTTCAGATTCTGATAGTTTTTAGTGCTGCAGCTTGTCCAGTTTGTTTTTGTAGAACGTTGTTCTCCATGCCGCTTGCCTGATTAGGTCTGAAGATAAGAGCAGCCCCCCTGGAGCTGTGAAGGAGGAAATGTGTTTGTGAGGAAGGTAATGTAGGTTTTGTGCAGGTCTCCAAAGGCGTTTCAGCTCAGGGCTTCAGTTAAAAAACAAAAACTTCACTGATTCTGCTTAATGTTAATTTTACAGATGTTTCTGTTCAAATTAAAGATTCAAATAAATCCCCAAAAGCAGCTAAACTTGTATTTAGAGTGGAAGCAGCACCTGTGCTGAAAGAATTTAGAGATTTTTCTGATAAAGAAATGAAAAGCAACTTTCTGGTTTGGCCACTAGATGGTGCTGTGGTCCTTAAACTGAAATGAGTCAGAGTCGGTGTGGAGCTCCTAAAAATAATAATCAAACCTGTAATCAGCTGTTGGTTTAACGGGTAAAGTGGTAGAGGTGTGGAGTTGACGCGTCCAGGCTGATGGATGTTGAGCGGTTGCTCTGAGCGACTTTCTCTCCTCTCTCTGCTGTCTTTGCAGCCCGTGTTGCTCCACCTCGTTCAGAATGAGTTCCTGTTCCTTTAAGGGATGTCTCCAGCGCTCACCGTAGTCACGCTGATCCATATTCAGAGAAAGTCCAGCGGTGGAGTGTGGGATACCAGAGCAGTTTTCCTCAGGGCGAAGAGCAGAAAGCAGGTGAGATCACGTCTTCATCACTCAAACTCACAGTTTTCCCTCCAGACCCAAAGAGGAGCCTCAGCTGTGCCTGCAGCTCAGACGGACGTGCTCTCAACCTCATTTTCAGCTCACAACAGAGTTTTTCCTCTTGTATTCTGATCTTTGACCCCTCAAGATGACATCTAACTTTATGTATTTCATTTATGTTTCCTGTTGATGTAAGTTTTCAAACTTTGAGACACTTTGTCTGATTTAGATCTGACAGGAAGTTTCTAAAACTATGTTTTTTAAAATTATTTTAAAAGTGATGTACATTTTCAGCCTGTGTCTGTGAGTGCTCGAACCTGCCTGGCTGTTGGAGTGGAAAGCTCTTTTACATGATGTACAAACCCAGCAGGAAATACACGTTCAGTGAACATCACCTCTTTCTCATCAGGCTAAAAGTAGAGACAGGGTCGAGCGATCAACCGTGGGCTTTCACCCACTTTTATTTTTGTAAACTTCTTTTTACACCATCCACCCAGCAAGAACGGCGAGTCTCGAGCCTTGCTTCTATTTCTTTTACGTGTGCTGCAGAAATAGAAAACAGGTCTGTGTTTAGGGTCAGGAAACGTGTTCTGGGTCCCTGTAGGTCAAGCTAAATGTGACAGGATGAGTGTTTGCAGCTGATCTCTGCTTCGTGAACAAACTCTGCTTCTGAAGCTGATCTGATCGACCGGGTTCTGGCTGGTTGAATAATCTCACCCTCCATCTTTTGCAGAGGGTTTACTCATCATGAGCGCTGATAAACATCCTGAGTTTGAATCCCCAGATGGAGACGGGATAGGTGAGTATCTGATTCCTTCTCTGGAACACGTATGTGATCAGCCTTGGTTCGTTCCCCACAGAAACCGCCATCCTGCCTATGGCGCGGAGCTGAAGGCTCGAGGGAGGGGTGTGTGTGTGTGTGTGTGTGTGAGATTTGTGCTGCAGTTCTCACATCTGCATTTATTTCTTGCACAGTTATCGCTCATGGAAAGACTTTGACATTCTGTTGTTGCTGCATGATTAAATTTCTAACCTGCAGGTATAACTGTGACTCTTTCAGAAACCAGTGACGACGTTTCAGAGATGAAGTCACAAGAGGAAGAAGAGGAGCAGGAGGAGAACTCCGTCTGTGTGAATGGAATTCAGAGTGATGGTGTGGTGGATGCATGTATGTGCTCTCACACACACACACACACACACTTTTCCTAACCGTGTTCACAAACATCGCCGTTACATTTTGCATTTTCATCTTTACGAGCGCTAAGAGCGCAGAGCGAAAACTTCAAAGACTTTTTAGTCGCGCCATTTGTGGGTTTAATTCTGCACTTTTTTATTTTACAGTCTTTTAATCAGAAAACAGAAGTTTTTTTAATGAAAATGTATTTTACAACATAATCCGAGCCAGATTAGGAATTAGGTCTTTACAGGACCTAAAAAGTGTCTGAAAGTCATCTATAAGATCCACAGTCTGACATTTTTCCCTCTGATGCGTTTAAATGTCCTCTAAATCGTATGGTGAAACTCAGCTGATTCTGTTCGAGCAATTAAAGGCATTATTTTCTGATTCAGGTTTGATTAAAAGAATAATTGATATACAGGTTTGACACCAAGAAACCCCAAAAAGTGTGTTCTTTAATGGTGCTTAATACGACTAACGTCAAGTTTAATGTGATGAACAAGCTTTTTATTTGAAGGAAAGGTGTCAAAACTTTTATTTCTTCATGTTAAAATATTCATTGATCATTTTAAGTTATTTTGTATTGTATATAATTGTTATTTCTTTCTGTTTAAGATGAATTAGGGACTTAATCCGAGTGTTTTTTTAAGGATGGGTAAGAGACGTTGAATAGAACATTAAAAGTGCAGACAGACGAGGCTTAGGTCTTTAGTAGGAACATGGCGTTCAGATTGCGCCCTGCTGGGTGCACCTTCTAAAGCCGTCTGCTGCACGGCCTGCGGTTCCTTGCTCTGAGACCCTGGACTCTATATCGGGCGTCTCGGATCTGTGTGTGTGCAAAGTTTCCATAGCACCTCTGAGCGCTTTCCACAATTCAAAGCGCTGCTCTTTAGCTCATCATCAGTCACCGCCAAGACCACAGTGTGGTTTCTGGATGGAACTGAGCACTCTGGGGGTTGGTTCAGGCTTAGTAAGAGGCTAGGTGAGAGGTCCTGCAAACCAGCCTGCAGGACTCTGCAGCTTGACGAGATGACACACACACAGCTAGCTGTGCAAATGCTTTCAAATCACCTCTAATTTATGTATGTTTTTATTTTTAAGCAGCCAGATTAGAGTTTTCCATTCTTTAGTTCTTTCAACCCTTCGGATCATGACAGTTACATCTCTATGTTATGAAATGAATAAAAATCGGTCTCGTTCCTGACACGAGACCCAGTAAATAAATCACTTTTAGATGATAAGTTTGCAGCTAACAGCTCTTTGGAAACCACAGAAATTTTCATTTACTGTCTTTCAAACGGAGATATCTCTGGTTTTACATTCTCTGTTTGAGCCTTTTAATGTCTGAATGAAGCGCAGCTCAGGGTTTAGTGGTATAAACAAACAGAAATGTGTCTTGGACTTTGAGTGGAGAAGCAGCCAAAGCCCTAAAAGATGTCTGACTGCATCGAGGCCTGATAAAGACTTTTTTATGTTACTGAATGTGTTAAAAGGGTTAAAAAAATGAAGGAACCGAACAATAAGTGGACTTGATCTGGCTGTGGAAGAAAACGATCAATAAACGGAGTACAAAAGCAGCAAAAGGAAAAAAAACATGTAAAAGAACATAAGAAGGTCTGGAGAACTGTTGACTGAGATGACATTAAAATCTTTCAGTGGAGCCGTCGTGAGACGGGTTCGTTTAACCCTACTGATGATGCAATAGTAATCCTGTTCTGTAAAAGAAGGGAAAGACAAAGAAATGGGGTCCAGATGAAGACTTTCACGGCTGTGAATAAAACAGAAGAAGGAACAGAAGTTGTTCTGGTTGTGGTTGAAAACGATCATTAGGTAGCTGATTCATGATGAACGTTGGGGGTGATAAAAAAAACAACCCTGAAATGACTCTTAAAGCAGAAGAAGTGGCGTCTTGTCTTGTGTTTGAGGCGCCTGTTTGTCTTTCTCCTGGCCTGGTTCTACTTTCTGCGTTTTCAGAGGAAACGCTTTCCTCTTATCTCCTCTGCACATCTTCTGAATCTCTTTGTGACTCTACGCATCGGCCCAAATTAAGCTACCCACACTCTGGAGACATGCTTGTTATGAATAAAAAGTAGAAGTGACCTTCTTTCATATTCTGGCCCTTTTAGCTCCTTATTTGGCAGTGAGGAACATGTCCACGCTGCTCCTCGTCCAGTCATTAGACGTGTGTTTAAATGTTTCTTTATGTCCTCCACTCTGCTCAGGTGTGATTAAGATGGAGGCCGAGGAGACGAGCGAGCATGAGCAGTATCCCAAAGAGGAACACGAAGCAGAGGTTGTTCCCAAAGAGGAGGTGGAGGGGGGCAGCGAGGATGGGATGGAGGAGGGATTTGATGAGGAGAGGACGGAGGAGGAAATTGACGAGCAGAGGGATGAAGATGGCCTGAGCGAGCCACAGGACCTGTCGCTGATCGACTACTCGCGCTACAACGGTGCAGACGCCCATGCAGCAGCGACGGCAGACGAGGCTGCAGAAGAGACCTACGTGCCCGGCGGCGCGGCCCCCCGCATCCAGACGGGGGGCAAGTTCAGCTGCGACATCTGCGGTCTGTCCTGCATCAGCATTAACGTGCTGCTAGTGCACAAGCGCAGCCACACGGGTAAGCGCCCAACACGCCACCGCTGCACCATTCTCACGCAGCTCCAATCTCCTTTTATTGATCAGGTCAGTTCGAGACAAACACACGATGCTCGCGTTCTAATCAGCAGCGGGATCTGATTGTGAAACGTCTTCTATTGTTGTTCAGTAACAGGCACAAACTGTAAATGTGTGATTTGATGGCAGAAACAGATAAGTATTCAGATCAAGCTGCTCAGAGTCGCAGCTGCAAGATGGAGCATAATATTCATCCTGGACTCATGAAGCAGCGCGTTTTCTCATGTTCCGCTCGATCTAAATCAAACTGACATTAATCTATCGTCTGAATGTCGTAAGAGCTGATCGTCACACCTTCGATCGCGTTATGGAGCGATGGAAAAGCTCCCTGTGATCCAACAGATGCTCTAACAGACTTATTCTGAAATAAGTGTCCCAGGAAAGCACGCAGGGGCTCGTTCTCATGATAAAACACAGATTCAGGTTTACTGCACGTGAATATTAGAGCTACTGGTGCTTTCAACATAAAGTAACATAAGATGGTCTGATTCGTGGGAACGCTGGGTCAAGCAATCAAAGTGGATCTGACTTTGTTCCTCTCCTATAGATGGTGGATGATTCTGCTTTTTGCAATTCACTGTAATACGAGGAAACTCGTATAGCACGTTAGCCACGAGAGATCTGCAGTCGTACCTTTAAAAAAATAAAATAAAGGAATAAAACAGCAAAGTAGAAAAGTAGAAGAAGCTATGAAGCTCAGTGTGGCTGTTGCCTGAAATCCTAACAGAATAATAATAATAATAACAATAGTCAATATTGTCCCGGTTACATCATGATCTCCAACCAGTGACATAAACAGGGCCACCTTAAAAATAAAATTTTGTGTTTTACAGGACAAGCAACTTATCACTAAGAACCAAACTTTTCTGATTGTAGTAGACATGAACTTCACTGCATCATAATAAAACATTTCTTCTATAACGTGGTTCCAGATTGACGTGCAGCTCGTTCCCGATCCGGAGCGTTTTGGTGCCGTACGAGAGGCATAAACGCAACTAAGAGCAAAAACATGTTAAATCTGCTGGTAGTAGCTCATTATAGTCACCATGGCAACCACCAGTAGATCAAAGAGAACATGGTAGCTCCATAAGGTCACCATGGTAACGGCACACCCGTGTCTCATTGTTTGACAGCAAGCTTAACGAGAGTAGAGCAGGCTTAAAGGCAAAAATCAAACAACCAATGAGTGAAAACTAGAAGTCGTTTTGGGAAAACTCTTAAACTGTGAGCAGCAGACGGCTCCGGTGGTCACGTGAGAGTTTTTATCCTTCTGCAATGTTTCATCTTGGAGAAAAAAACTGAATATTTGGAGCTAAAACATAACTAAATTAATGGAGACGTTGGTGTGCACTATGAGGGAATTTGAAACAAAACCATCAGTCCTGCAGCAGCGAGCGACGTGGCGGGCAGAAGAAGACACAAACATGGACGTTGGAAAGCTGTGGTAGTGAGAAGAGCAAAAGATTTGCTAAATGTAAACAGTTCAAAAGGTCGCTGTGACATCATCAACCTCTATCAACCCTAAAACTTTGACAGTAATTGTTAAAAACCTGTTTCGGAGATTTAAAATATCAGTTCAGGAATGTGAAGTCTAACTTCCTGTGACCTGTTTAAACTTTAAATCAGCGGCAAATGAAGTACTTGATTTTTTACTCAAGTAAAAGTACAGATAAAGGGGTAAAAAAAAATTCTTAAGTAAAAGTATCCAAGGAATCTTTGGCTTAAGTAAAAGTAATAGAGTATGCATTTTTAATGTACTTAAAAGTAAAAAGGTAGAAGTATTCAGACAATATTTAAAGATGTGATGTGTGTGTTCTGTTGGACCGGGGTGAGGACGTGAATTAAAGTACTGTTACCTGTGATGCTGCAGTCCGGCGTGGACAAGGGAGTGTGCTGCCGGTCTCCACCCGACTGGGGGTGGGGGGTCACACAAAACGCAAATTAAAGTACTTTTACTTTTGAAACTTTTTAGAAAATGTAGGGGAGTAAAAGGAACAGATAAGTGCTGTAAAATATAGTGGAGTAAAAGTAAAAAGTATTTTGGTTGTTTATCAGTAAATGAATCTGTTTTACATACATTAGGCGTAGTGTTTGGATGTGTGTGTTCTTTTATCCAACGCTGCTGGATGAGAAAACAAACATAAAGAGCATCGTGTGTGTGTGTGTGTGTGTGTGTGTGTGTGTGTGTGTGTGTGTGTGTGTGTGTGTGTGTGTGTGTGTGTGTTTTATCTCTCAGGAGAGAGGCCCTTCCACTGCACCCAGTGTGGGGCCTCCTTCAC
This sequence comes from Aphyosemion australe, assembly GCA_006937985.1. Classification (NCBI taxonomy): domain Eukaryota; kingdom Metazoa; phylum Chordata; class Actinopteri; order Cyprinodontiformes; family Nothobranchiidae; genus Aphyosemion; species Aphyosemion australe. Next base: position 410,245 of record SSNS01000184.1, read on the forward strand.
CCAGAAGGGAAACCTGCTTCGCCACATCAAACTGCACTCCGGGGAGAAGCCTTTCAAATGCCCGATGTGCAGCTACGCCTGCCGCCGCCGTGACGCTCTGAGCGGGCACCTGCGCACCCATTCTGGTAGCAGCCCGCCACATGCACTCTTCACTTTTGGCGCTGATACGCTCTGATACTGTATGCACCTGTGTGTACAGTATCCTTTCAGTTGGTTTCTTACTCCTCCAAGTCGGTTTCTCACTCTTTTAATTCTTAAAACCTGAGGTCTGCAGAGCCTACGTAGCTTTTCCAGTAACAACCTGTAATTCAGCCTTGTGCAAGCATCTCATATCATGTCTTAATCACCTCTGGAAACTTAGTCATTTGCTTTCAGGTCGCGTGATTTTCCTGCAGAGAGGCTGCACGATCTCTAAAATCCAAATCATCAGTTTAGAGCGAAACTGCCTGCTTAGGAGAATCTTTCTTGCTGTACTAATTTTTCACCTTCTTGCTGCTGCTGCTAGTGATTGACTGAAACCTCTGTTTGCAGTGGAGAAGCCCTTTAAGTGCAACCACTGCAGCCGTAGCTACAAGCAGAGAAGCTCCCTCGAAGAGCACAGAGAAAGGTGCCATGTGTACATTCAGAGCAAAGGTCCCGCCGAGAGAGGTGAGCACCATCAAAACTTCCTCACGCTTCACACGTACAGCTGTGGTCCGTCAACACGACTGCACGCGTGCAGCAGGCGTGCACTCAAAGCTTGTTATTGCCAGCAGATCCTGTTTTTATGGCCTCATTAAGTTAATGAAGTCACGGCTGTGCCCCATGATTACAGCTAACTAGGCTACGGCTGCTGTGGCGTGGAGGCTCAGTGCCTCTCGCGTCAGTATCAGCAAAAGGGGAAGCCAAATAGGGCCAACGTTTGAGCCCATGTCAGGCCCGGGCTCGCTCACACAAACATCAGCATCATCTAGCCCCCCCCCCCATGGTGCTTTTATGCGCCGGCAGGACAGTTGCACGATTGCAACACACACACAGACTGTGCACTGTTTCTGTGGTCACCGAATGTCGTAAGTCTTTGCTTGATAGTGCTGTAGTGGTGAGGAAGTACATCCTCATCCTGTGGTCTCCTCTCCTGCACTGATGAGGTAAAAAAAAGAAAAAAACGTCAACCAGGAAGTGAGGTCAGAATAGCGGCTGATCTTAAATTAATATCTTGTTCCTCTCTCTGAGGCAAGCAGCTGGTGCCTTTTTATTACCTCAAACGCTCCGACATGTGGACAGTCGCAGCTCAGTGAGCTCATCATCACACAGCCTGATCAACAGAAGGTTTCCTTTTAGTTTACTCGCCACTTTTCCTTTTTGTTGTTGTTTTCGTCGCGCGGTCAAGCAGAGGACTGCCACACAACCAGGTCTCAGATGGGCTCTGAGCGCGCTCTGCTTCTCGACCGGCTCGCCAGCAACGTCGCCAAGCGGAAAAGTTCGATGCCACAGAAGTTCACGGGTAAGAGCGGCAGCAGAAACTCCTAAAGAGGATTTCTGTAGCTCAGCGCCTTCATTTTCTAATACTTTCTATGCATTTGATGTTAAATTGCACCTGTTTTTCAACCTGCTTTCATCGTATACGCTACTGACGTTTTGATACGTTGATTTGCTTTTTGCGAGCCTTTAAGCTTTGAAAAAAAATATTTATGCTCCACAGATGTTTTAAAGCTGTCTGTCTGAGCTTTTTGTCTGTCTGTCTGTTTATTCTGGCCTCTGTCTCCTGCCAGGCAGGCATTGAGGGCAGAGCAGCTGCCTCTTACCTGCACACACCACAGAGTGGTCTCCACTGCCCTAAATGCTCCACAGCAGTGGTATCATAGGTGGGTATCTGTCACAGTGCATGGTTATTTTCAACTAATTCATGTTTTTAAAAAGTAAGGCCGCGTGCATCTGAAACTTGTCGGTTTTACTGCTCACTCTGTGTGTTTTGATTCGAGCGCCGAGCGATGATGGATCCGAGGTTTCAGTAAACGCCTGAGTCGGCTCTGCCGTTTCCCAAACCTTTAAAAACACAATGTTCACCTCTGTTCTTAAACTCAACACTGGGTTGTAGTTTCACAATCACGCCTCAAGTTCCTCACACACACTCAAAAAAAAAAAAAAAAACTCCTCCGTCTATCAGCTTGACAAATGAAGTGAGATCTTTCAATATGACAACCACAGGGGAAAAGAGAAGTAAGAGAGTCTGCAACCACAGAGAGAGATAGAAGAGGCGGGAGGCGAGAAACGTGAGCAGGTGTTTCTCTGTCGATACTTCTGCCGCGCAGCTGCGCTGAAGGCCTCCGTCTGCATCGTCTGCTTCCTCTCAGCCTTCTGTCCTCTCCTCTTAAAGCTGCTCTTGTCCCGTGCAGCGCCCGTTTGGGCAGGTTTCCTAAAGGGGGTCCACTCCAAAGAGACGCTCCCCCCTCACCTCATATGGAGCTCTGTTAGCTTTTTGGCATCTGTAAGCAATACCTGCCCTTGCTGCTTTCTGCTGATGCTTTTCTGGATGTGTTCTTAAGTGCCGTTGGTGAAACCTCCTCTCTCCTGTTCAGGTGACAATGGGGTCTGTCTGGACCTGAGCTTCAGCCGGGACATTCTCCATCGAACTGATGTGAAGGACCCATCACCGGGCTCCCCCGGGCCTGATGGACACCAGCAGCAGTCCGTCCTCACAGGCCCAGATGGCGACCCTCCTCCCGCTCACAGGCCCTATCCCATCCCATTAAACCGCACCGACATCAGCCCCATGGGCCTCACGAATGGCCACAAGATGCCAATTCTGGGCCTCCCTCATGCCACGCAGCCCCCCCTTGGCCTGGACTCCTTCCACTCCGACGGTTCCCAAATGTCCCAGCCCGTCATGTACAGCTTAGGGCACCTGCTGGGGGGCCTGAACCACCAGAACGGCGTCCCGCACCCTCACAGCCAGCCCATCCCCCTGTCGCCCCTGGAGGCCCTGCGAGTGATGCGGGGCGACGGGGAGGCGGGGGCGCTGCCCGGAGCCGTGTATCCCTGCGGCCACTGCAGAGTCATCTTCCTGGACTATGTCATGTTTACCATCCACATGGGGTGCCACGGCTTCCGCGACCCGCTCGAATGCAACGTGTGTGGCCACCGCAGCCGGGACCGTTATGAGTTCTCCTCCCACATAGCCCGCGGCGAGCACCGCCTCGAACTGAAGTAGACGGCTTGGTACGCACAGACAGAACAGACTGCTCAGACGCAGACAGACTTACTCATATAAGTAGTTAGTAGTATCAGAAACGAAGCGTTTAGTAGCTGCTCTGTCTGTGTTTGTTTGAGTGTGAGAGTATAGGCGCTGTAGGAGTGGACGTTTGTTTTTAGTCATTTTGTTCTCATCTGAAAAGATGGCCTGTAAAGTGTTATTGCAGGAGTAATTCTGCTTCTTACCGTGCATATATGTTTGTACCATAAAGCCATGTGTTTTTATTCCAACAAAAAGCAAAAATGAAAGAGTTGATTGTGTACCAGTTGTTTTTCTACTTTTGTAAACGTGAGAATAAAAGACGATCTTCCTCCATCACACACACACTGCACCGTGTTGACAGAAGTTCAGCTTCGAGACTGCAAACAAAAAAAGATCCTATTATCTCGAAGGTCACATGTCTCTTTTTTTAGGCTGTGGTTTGCAGAGAGGTGCAGTTCACAGCTTCAAAGGACACCACGCTGCATCAAGCCTCGGGTTCTCATTCCTAAATAATGTTCTCGTTTGGCGCTCCCACCAGGCAGAAACATTCTGGGTTTTTCATGAAAGAACGCACATTGCCCTCCACCTTTCTCACCTGGGGTTTAGACTAAAATCATTACCTCAGACTCCAAAATGTAACTCACTACCTGTCAAACTGACTGTCTTTGCTGAAGTCTGTTAGCTGCAGGCGCCATGTTGAATGGGGTCGTCTCCAAAAGCGAATCAGTTGTAGATGTACTTCTAGTGATCGTAGGAGTTTCATTCAAATCTAAACACACACCGGCACTAAAATGATCATCAGGAAAAAGAGACGTTGTGGCTCTAGTTCCGTGCTTTTCTTACGTGACGTTTAAAAGAGGTCCTTCACTCATATTTTTATTACATCTGCAGTGATCTCTAGTAGGAATGAATGCCTTGTAAGTCATCCTCAGGGGGGGCAAGATCTGGAGTCTTACTTCCTGATATGTGGACATCTCTCCTCTGATTGGTTAACAGCAGCACGACTCTACCACTGACTCTGTTTGCTCTGCAACGTTGATGTTTTATCTCCACCAATAACACAAGCCTGGAGGAGTTCTGCTGTGTGGCGGAGTTGCTAATGCTAACGGTTAGCTTCTACTAGCCCAGACGTTCTCTGCTGTTTCCTGGACGCTAAACCAACAACAGCCTTCCCCGTCGTGAGTCAAGATGGGTGAGTCCATGAATGTTAAGTGACAGTGTGACGTAGATCTGTCAGGATTTTCTAATCCTAGAGTTTCACCTAGAGTCTATTTTCTATCAGAAGCTAATGCAGGAGATAGGTGGAGGACCAGATTTCCTTTACTGAGGAAAATTAATCTTGGAGGCATTTCTTCCCATCATCTGGAGGAGAGGTTGATTTCTCTTTATGATTTAGCTGTGTGAAAGTGGTCTGGGGGAGGAGGGTCTCAGTCAGAATGAACAACAGCCAACTGTCATAGTTATTCAACTAGAAAAGAACAGAGAGACACCACACGGATGATTTTAATCAGCAGTTTCACTCTTCCCTCCTCCCTCTCGCATCACCCACAGAATGGATCATCGCTGATTATTCATGCCAGTAAAGCTCCTGCTGTGGGAAATTATTTGCTAAATTTATTTTAAAGTTGAGGTTTTCTGGGAATTTTTAATGTGAAAGACCTTCCAAACTTCCAGTGACTGCTAGCTGTGCCCCGTCTGAGCGCAGCGGGGAAGTTTTGTCGAGCGTATGAAATGACACGCCACAGAATTGATCATGTCCTTGCGTCAGGCTATGTGTGTGTGTGTGTGTGTGTGTGTGTGTGTGGATGCACTTCGCCCACACGGCGCTGCAGGAACTTGTTCACGCCTTGCTGCCTTTAGACCAGAAGCCTCATCCAGCTGCCGCCACGCTATCTGTCCTCTCCATCAGCTCCAGTTCCCTTTTCTCTCTCTGGGTTTGAAGAGAAGTGACACTTGTGAAGGCAAACTGTTATCACAGCTTCCATTCCACATGACAAAAACCATAGTCATCCATTTCTACAGAACTTCACTGCTTCTCTTTTTGCCCAGGTACAAGACACGACTCACTTGTTAACCTAACTTGCCTGTTTTTGGTTTCTGAGCAGAAGCTGGAGCACCAGGAGAAATGTGGAGAACATGCTAACTCTAAACTAAAATAAATGCTGCAGTCAGGATTTGAACCTGTGACCTTCTTGTTATGATGCAACAGTGTCACTGCTCCAGCTTCTTTGAACAATGGTTCTGAGTAAAACTGACTATATCATTGCTTCATGGAAGTGTGGGAAGGTGAGAAAACATAAAATATGTACGATAACAGATAACAGAAAATACTTTCTTCAAAGACTGAGTCTTTGGTCGAAATTTCCAACACATGAAGTCAAAAATGAATTATTAATGAACACAAAGGAAAGTGGTGTTTTTGGTGACATCTGCTGACTAAATCGTGGGACTCAGGAATTTAGAGCTGATACTTTTCAGCTGAACATAAAACAACAAATCAGTTCTCTTCCTGATCATGTGAAATGTTTTAGAATACATAAACAGGGTGAACACATTTAGATATCAAAGATAACCTGAGTCAATACAAAATACAGTTTTCAAAACATGATTTCATTTAAGTAAAAAATTTATTTGGTTGGATTCATCCAACAAGGTCAAACATTCTCCCTCAGGATTATCTGCTAGAGAGCAGAAGTCACAGCAAGTGGCCCAGACCATCACACTACCACCACCATGCTTGACTGTCAGTAAGACGTTTTATGGTTGGTTTTACTTCAGATGGAACAGGATACACACTGCTTTACTCTCATCAATTCACTGAATATTTTCCCAGAATTCTTGGGGATTATCAAGATGTTTGGTTTTTTTTGCTTTGTTTTTGTAATCAGTGTTTTGTGCTCTTCAGGTCAGAGAAGGTTCTGGCCTTTTGACCTTGACCAAGTGAGGCATGCAGTGCTTAAAGCAGCAATCCAGAGTTTTCCCCTTTCAGGAATTATGTATGATTTTTTAGAAATCCGTAAAACTGATTGTCTTATCATGTAGTGTGATATAATATAAGCGATAAGTCTTTTTTTTTTTGCTAAGCACGCCCCCTGCCCCGTAAAATCTGTGCAATAGAAAGCTGACCGCCGAGTAAAACTAACCAATACCATTAGACTACTGCTTAAGTGCTTCAAATTTAAGGAAGTACCTCGGCTGATGCAGAGTTGATGAACTTTTCACGGACAAGTAAGTCTTTACAATATAAATATATGAAAACACAACATGACATGAGAATAATACTTGTAAAACAACGTGTTTTAGCTCTGTTTGTCGGCTACAGAAGCACATTCATCATAAACAAGAAACGTGCAGTCGCCATCTTAAATTATCGAGTCCACCCGACTATTTGTGTGATACGCTTGTCAGCCACTAGATGGTGCCATCAGATAAAAGAAATACTCCGGAGAGCTACTTTAAGATGCTCTGGTTTCTTGAATTTCTTTAGAATGATGTGTTGCTTTTGAGATCTTTTAGCCTCCATGTTAGACAGCTTCTCTTGAAGGGATTTCTTAAAGTAACAATAATTTTTAAACTTTAAGCTAGAGCTTTAACATTGATCTGAGTGATTGTTTAGTTAGAAACTTGACCAGATTCATATTTGACACCAGTATGCAGCCCTCTGCTGACCAAAAACGGAACTAGATAGTTTTGTGGAGCGGGTAGGTGCCCTATAGGAGGATCTTTGTTGACATATTTTCATCGTTGTGCGCATGCGCGAGTAGCTGTGTGGCAGAAGACGGCCTGCTATCAATACGCGACGTACACTTTCACGCAAGTTTACGGGCGAAATCCCCAAAATATAAACACTTTAACGTCTAAAGACAGGAGGAGGGTTAGAGAGAAGCTTAAAATCTGTAATGAAGACAAAAATAAAGTTATTTAAAGCCTGTTTGAGCTCTGGGATGACAGAAAACGTTGGTCCGATTCGCCGGTGTTTTCTCCACAACGCTGCTGGGGAGACATTTATTCCTATTTAACAGAAAGCCCTGGACCCTTCACTCATGAACAGTTAAAGGCTTTCAAACGTCTGGAGGTCTACGATTATTGTGTTTCAAGGAATGTTTGGCTGAACTATTCTGCAAAACAGGAAGCCGTGACTTCAGTAAAGCCGTGGTCGCTGCTGAAAGCAGGAGTTGGCACCGGCCAGCTAGCGTGATTCACATCACCTGTGGGTAGATACATCCTCACGGCGACTGCAAAGCTGGGTAAGTCTTCATTAATCAGTGTTGTTAGTTTTTACTTATTCATTTATTTATTATTATAAGGATCGCGGGCTGAGACGCCTGAATCAGAACGCGAAAACTAAATGACTCCGTGGATATAAACTACACGAAGATGAATATTTTAAAAAGCATCTTCTCTTATTAACAAATACTTAGTTACAAACACTTACCATGAACAAATGAGCCACACAAACTCCATTGCTGCATGAATCCAGGCTTGCTTCAGACAGTCGGGTCACCCGCAATCATCTATTTCGTATTTCGCGCTCCTTTACGGAGGAAATTCTAATAAAACTTTTTATCAAGCCTCCCACAGGCCAAACAATCAACCACACAGCTAGAATGATCCATCTGCTTCCCTAAATCCTCCTCCAAGCATGCCAAACAATTGAATTATAGGCTAAATACGCTGTTTGTTGCCACCCAGGTCCCATGATGCAATGTGAAAAACATAAACATTGACATCACAAAAGATCCTCCTATATGGGCGCTCTTTACCTGCTTTACAGCTGTTAGTTTAGCTGTAATGCTAGCAGTTAGCATATTAAGTTAGCCGATCGTCAATAAAACACACAAGAAGACAAAAAAGAAGTGTTCTTTTTTCTGTTGGTATCATGGCGGAGCCTGGAAGTAAAAGTAACAGAGTCTTTGGAGGCAAAGCAAAGAACTAAATCCAGAGTGAACATCGCTGCAGCCTACGCTAGTTTGAGGGAGCTAAAGGAGACTACTAAATCATGGACTGATGGTGACCTGGCTTTGTTGCTACTGGACTTGTAAGTAATAATATTTTTTGTCCAACAGTGTGTATCTTTTTATTTCGAGGTTTATTTTAGTACTAGTTGGCTCATGTTAGTGTTAGCTCGTTGTTTGCGCTAGCTACAGCAGGGTGCAGCAGGGTTGTTTACGACAGTTGTAAATCCACTTTCAACCAGTAGGGCAGAGGAGCAGGAAACTGCTCTGTTAATTTAATTCTACAGGTCTGACATTAATCAGGCCATAATAACAGATGTGGCCTGATTAATGATTGTTTTATTTTATTCTGTTAAATATTTATTTAACCAAATTAAAAAACAAAGAGTTAAAGATCGCTCTCACAAGGGTAACCTTTTTTAGGGGGTCCAGAACTATGAACCTCACAGTGCTCCAGCTGATAGCACCTCAAACGGCAGCAATGTCTGAATTAGGAAAAATAAAATACTTTATCTTGTTTATATATTCTATTAATATTGTGAGTCAGACATTATTCCAGCTTTTATGATTTAAATTAAGATAAAGACAGTTTTACTAAATAAGTATAGTGAGATGGTGTTCCACCACTCTCCCTACCCCGTGTGCCAGGTGCTGCACGTTGGGTACCTGATTAAGTAAGATGTGATTTTGGTAGAGAACTTGTCAGGGTGGGAAAAAATAAACATTTGCAGATGTATTTATTATTGTCATTCAACAATAAGAGAATAATGAAAATGTGTTATAACCTAAATTGATTACACGTTCTACTCCCTGATATCCAGCTTTAGTGTGTGATCTGTGTTTGGACTTTACACACATGTATTTACAGAATGGTCTTAATGAATAATAACAGCCAGATGTATGACTGTTGTCTGTTTTCAGGCCAGGACGTTGGGATGGTGAAATACCCTGTAACAGTGCCCGCTGTTCTGGAAGTGTCCGGCAGATGGCGCTGTTTCCACACAGCTGTAAAAATAGTGCAGCCAGCGGTTTTGACTGTTTGACCTACATGAGTCGCTGAGCTGATAACGCAAAAGAAGCAGGTCAGGTGATTTAATTCTAATAAGTTGGTACAAATGTAAAGTTTATTGTCAGAGTTTGGAAACGTGCATTGAGGAGGTCGGGGGTTCTGAAGTTGCTCCCTTCGCCTTGACTTTTGATTCCGACCCGGAGGAATCAGCTGTGAGCATGCGCACTGCATCGGGAGGACATCACGGAGAAAACGTAGAAGCAGCAGAATTTCACACACCGAGATTTGGTTCCCCCGCTGCGCCCAAACCGCGCGTCCGACGCGGAGCACGACGATGCCCGGTGCGGCGTTAAGGTGCGGGGCGACCACCTGACAAGGCCCCGCCGAGGTCTGAGTCGTCGTCCGGAGGGGAATTTTATTTCTTCGTATGGGAGCAGCATGCGGGAAATGGTCGGAGGCTGCTGCGTGTGTTCAGACGAGCGAGGCTGGGCTGAGAACCCGCTGGTTTACTGTGATGGACATGGCTGCACCGTCGCCGTTCACCAGGGTAAGCCGCCGCTAGCGTGCGGTTGTCGGGCAGCTGTTGGGGAGGCTGAGCCGGCGGCGCTGCCTGCCCGCCCGGTCGGTCGGTCGGTCGGTAGGTAGGCTGGCCGCTGTCTACGTGCGTGTTCCTGTGTGGGTGGGAGGGGTAGGTAGGCGTGCTGTTTGTTGTGAACGCTCAGGGCCACGCAGGCTGATGGAGCCTCCACGGCAGGTCCGTGTGGGGATGTTCGGCCCGGTCGGGTCCATGACAGGCTTAGCCCAGCGGCTCCGGGGAGGCCCTCCGGTCCGGTCCGGTCCGGTCACTCGCTTTGTTGATTTAATCTCATCTGAAAGGAGAAGAGCTAACTCTGCGGATCATATTTCTGAGTAATAAGCGGTCATCAGGTCTGAATGAAGCATTTATTATGTTCATCATGACTCTAAAGCTGTTAAAACATGATTATTACAATAGAAACAGCAGGTTGGGTTTATTTTAAGGGTTAAAACAAGAGATGTTGGGCTAAAAATAAACATCCTGTAACAAATGACAACATATTCACAGGAAATGACCGAAACAACAACAAAGTTAACACATTCTTATCATTTAAATGAACTAAATACTCATAAAACTAATGATCTGCAAACGAAAGGCCCCTTTTTATCGTCTTTCCTGATTATAGTGTATTTACAAACGCAGAATAAACTATGTAAATACAAGACTTTTCTAAATTATGCAGATTTATATCATATTTACAGAATAAGAAATACGAGATAAAGTATTAAGTTGCACACTTGCATTTTATATCCATTTTTTGCAAGAAGGGATGTGAATTATTGTCAAAATAACCAAATGACATAATAATGGAATGGGATTTTGATCCTGGTAATTTTGTTTAAATGAGATTAAAATGGGATCCAACCAAAAATGTTTCACCAACAACATAAAAATACACCAAGTTGTTCATTATGAATATATATACTCTTGTCGTGATCTGGCGCTATATAAATAAACTGAATTGAATTGAATTGAATTTTGGTGTGTTAAACTCCAACAGAGATTCAAAACCACATTACTTTATTTCAAATATGTAAAAATATAATTCCATCTTTTGGGTTGTGAGTAAAGTTGCACAAACAAGGAAACAAATAATTACTGCTCAATAGTTGCAGTGATAATTTAACTCAGTCACTGCATTTTAAACCCTTTTTTGGTGAAAACTAGAGTTGTTTTAACTATCTCTGTAACCTTATTGATAAATGATGTTCAGGTTTGCGTCGAAGCTGCAAGGAGCCACTTTAGAGGGGCTGAAGACCCACATGTGGCTCCAGAGCCGCAGCTTGCAGGCCCCTGGACTGGACGAAACACTTTTGGGTCTTCTGATGATTCCAAGAAATCAGATAAAGCTGTAAAATAATAAATTTGACTAAATTTAATGTTAAAACTAAAAAAAATGTATGTTGATACAAACTGCAGTTTGAGTTTATTTATACCTGTTTTTTCAATATTTTTTCAGTCCAACCAGAAATATTCAGGGTCACACGATCAAATTTGTGGGTCAGAAGCTAAAGGTCTTTAGCCTGGCAAGCCATCCTATATATGTGAATATATACAAACTCTGCAAAGCAAGAATTTGGTCTAGTTCACTAGGCTAAAAGGTTTTAGGAACCATCTACATTTTCCTGGCGATGTTGGGGTTTTGTGTATTTTTTTAATATCATAAGTTTTCTCCTTTATAGGTGAAGTGCAGTTTTTTAAAAAAAATCATTATAACATAATATTACTAAAACACCTTCACAGGTTATAAAACATTTGTGTTTTTGTAGGAAAGTTAATGTTTTAGGCTCTAATGTATCTGTAACTATTCAGACTAGAAAATCTGGATTAGGATTTGTGTATTATTCAACACTTTTGGGAATCCGTGAGATTAAAAACAAATAATTTAAATTATAACTTTGATTCATGATCATAAATAGAAATAATATCATACTTCTGTTTTATAATAATAATGTTATTATTATTTATTTATTCTTCTTTACAAGAGAATCTTTAGATGTTGTGTGTTTTAATAATTGAGAAAACATTCCAGAACCGCTGATCCAGACTAGGTGAATAAGAACCCCTCAGACAGGTC
>SSNS01000184.1:427592-597071 GCA_006937985.1 Aphyosemion australe
TTTTTTTTTTGCTCAGCGCTCAGATGGCTGGTCTGCTGTGTGAGGAGGAAGGTCCAGAGGCCGACAACGTGAAATACTGCGGCTACTGCAAACACCATTATAACAAAATGGTAAAAGGGGGATTTTTCTCTGAGAACCCCTGAGAGGGATGTTCTGGAAAGCTTTAGTTTCTTTCAGTGGAGCTGTGAGGACTTTTGTTTTATCATTGGGGTCAGCAGCAGCCAAATCTAGACCTTTGTTGTGTTTTTGTTTACAGCAGAAGAAGCTGCGCTCTAGTGAAAATCCCGGCAGCTCCTTCACTCATTCCAGAGGGCGCTCCAGCTCTCCATCCCAGGAAAAGCAACACCACCATCACAAACCGAGGAAGGTGAGAGCAAGTTTCATCTGACTCATTAGAAAAGGTTTCTGCTGCAGAGAAAATCCACCAATCAGGCCGACCGCGTCAAACTTAACCCTTCATGAAGCCTCGATCCTTTCAGAAATCACACTAGCATTCACATTTTCTAGACGTTTTTTACATTAATGGATTACAGTTGAGCGGTTGGTACCACTGATGCCTCGCAATGAGAAGGTTGCAGGTTTGAATCCTGGCCGTTGCCTTTCTGCACCGAGTTGTTCTCCCTGTTCATGCCTGGGTTTCCTCCAGGTAACGGGTAACCCTAAATTGTCCCAAGGTGTGAGTGAATGTGTGACTGGTTGTGGCTTAAAGAGAGCTAAAGCACAGCAGAGAGGGAGGATTCCATCGGATACCAAGAACAAAACCCAAAGATGCTTGTTATACCTCAGTATTTACTGTTTTACACTGTACGTGTTTTCAGAGTCATAAGGACAAGAATCGTCAAAAAGAGCGACACAAGAAGTCCACAGACAGCCTGAGCTCCTCCATGACGACAGCAAGCAGCGTAGAAAAGGTACGAACAGATGCTTTGGTCATTATCTGTCATAGGTTCACCTAGAATAGGTGCAGTTTTTATTTTTATGTGACGCCACAATTTCCTCACTAACGTTTCTTTGGTCTGAACACAGTAGAATTACAGGAGCGCAGCAGCGCTTCAGATAAAGCTTTAGTCGTTTTTCCTAACCCCGGCTTTCAACTGGACGGGTAACGTAGTAGACGCGTTTTCCCCACAACCTACTGGGAGTGTTTTAGACCTGAGATCGTTCCAAGCTGCTGATCATGAGTGACTTCACCAGTTCACGCAATGACAAGCAAGGAGAACGACGGCAGCATAGATCCAAAAGATCCGGTGTTCCAATACGTTTATGCTAGCGTGATGTTCGGCGCTCATTTGAGAAACAACAACTTTGGTGTAGGAGTACTTGTGTTCATGATCAGAACCTTCACAGAACCGACGTTACTGATCGGTGCCCCTAAAGTGGTCGTGTTGTTTCTTTAACCGCTCGGTTCTGACAGCTGCTTCAGAAACACTCAGAAGCTTAAACATCCAGCCGTTTGGTTTGAATCAGCTCCGTGGAAAAGTTTCCCTGTTGATCCACCAAGAGCAACATGCTGCCTGTATGGCAAGCTGTTATGTCACGCAACACTTGGAATGTCCTCACAGGCCATTTCTGTATTTATTCATTTATCAAACAGTTTTCCAACCTTTGGACTCGTGTCGCTAAGTTTAGTGTGTAAAGCGCGTTTTCCCCACAACCTACTGGGATTGTTTTAGACCTGAGATCGTTCCAAGCTGCTGATCATGAGTGACTTCACCAGTTCACGCAATGACAAGCAAGGAGAACGACGACAGCATAGATCCAAAAGATCCGGTGTTCCAATACGTTCATGCTAGCGTGATGTTCGGCGCTCATTTAAGAAACAACAACTTTGGTGTAGGAGTACTTGTGTTCATGATCAGAACCTTCACAGAACCGACGTTACTGATCGGTGCCCCTAAAGTGGTCGTGTTGTTTCTTTAACCGCTCGGTTCTGACAGCTGCTTCAGAAACACTCAGAAGCTTAAACATCCAGCCGTTTGGTTTGAATCAGCTCCGTGGAAAAGTTTCCCTGTTGATCCACCAAGAGCAACATGCTGCCTGTATGGCAAGCTGTTATGTCACGCAACACTTGGAATGTCCTCACAGGCCATTTCTGTATTTATTCATTTATCAAACAGTTTTCCAACCTTTGGACTCGTGTCGCTAAGTTTAGTGTGTAAAGAAATGGTTAGCTTTGCATTTGGACTCCATCTTTTCTCTTGTTTTGTGTCTGTTTGGTTCTGGATGTGTTGGGATAGATCTCCTCCAGTCACCATAGCAACAAGGACAGTGATGGAAAATCCAAGAAGCTGAGCTCCCACAGTCACGGTCATCACAGCAAGAAGACGGGAAGCACAGGCAAGAGCTGCTCTTCCTCCTCCTGCTCCTCCAGCCCCTTCAACACGGGTATGAACTCCTTCGTTACGTTGGTTCAGATGTTTGCGTTTGAGGCTAACTTTGTGGTCCTCCTTCAGGGGGCGCCCTGTCGGCCGCTCAGGACTTCCATCAGTTCTCATCGTCCTCCCGCGTGGAGCACGACCGTGGAGGCGATGACCACGGCGGGGAGAAGCGCAGTGAGCGTCACAGAAGGTCTGCAGTGCATAAAGAGGAGGAAGACGAGGAGGAGGAAAAAGAAGATGACAAAGATGAGGAGGAGGAAGAGGAGGACTGTAAATATCATAAGCCACCGGCGTTGACTCCTGCTGATTGCCCCCTAACAGGCTCACAAAGCCACGAGCGGGCGGAGGGCACCTCCAGCCCCTTTGAGAACAAGGTCACCATCTCCACCTTCGGCTCCATCATGCGCATCACCTCCTCATCGTCGCTCGGCACCAGCAGCAAGATCCGCAAGATCTCCTCTTCAGCCGACTACAAACCCTCAAAAACTCTCGGCAAGCCGTCTCAAATGAGCACACCTCCTATCTTGGAGGAGGCCCCCCTGAAGGAGAAGGCCACACCCCCTCCGCCGCTGCCGCTGCCCCGTGAGCGGAGGCACCACGGCAACAAGAAGAGCCGCCACGGCCCGGGTCGTCCGCGGGGGAGCAAAAACCGAGAGAGGAGGGAGGAGGATCATCATCACCACCACCACCACCCCACAGCACCGCCTCCCCCACCTCCTCCAGCTCTGAGCTCCTCGCTGTATCCGAGCCCGTCCTTCCCGTCGACACTTCCGCCCACCTCTTCCTCCTCGTCTTTCTCCTCCTCCTCTGCGGGGAGTTTTTCTGCAGGTCGTGGTAACTCTCTGCTTGGCTCTGGTGAGTCTGAGCGAGTGGGGGGGGGGGGGGGGGGGGTGTGGTAGCCCTAGAACTTCCTGTGTGTGTGTGTGTGTGTGTGTGTGTGTGTGCGCATCACACTCTGTTTGCACTTTGGTGTGTTGACTTGCAGCTTGTTGAAATGTTTCCACCACATGCAGAAATTTATCAGAAGATCACAACTTCACAGAGTTGCTCAACATGCAGGTTCAACAGAAATCACCAGTTTTTATTCAGTAAATCTGTTTCAGAGTCTTTATTGTGTGTGTGTGTGTGTGTGTGTGTGTGTGTGTGTGTGTGTGTGTGTGTGTGTGTGTGTCAGAGATATTGTCCTAGATAGGGTTTGCTGTGTGCGCTGCACACTTCCTGACCTACTTTCCGACCGAGTCGACGTGTTTCTGAGTCTCAGAACTTGGTGTAAAATCAAAAGAAAGCAGTTTTTTTATTTATTTCCTCTCTTTTATTCTTAGATATCTACCCAAGTCTCAAGGACCCTCTCACACTGGGCGGAGGTGTCTGCAGCACCCCTCTGTCCCTGGGTGGGGGTGTGTGTAGCACCTCCTTGTCTCTGGGAGGGGGAATGTGTAGCACCCCCCTCTCCTCGGGACTCCTTCCATCTTCCCTTTCTCTTCCGTCGGTCGGCGCCGCCTCGAACACGCAGGTACGTGAGGCCGCGGACAGAAACGTCAACGCTTATTATTTCATAACCTTTTCCACAGTTGAACACAAACATCCGTGAAATTACTCACACTTTGAATGAAACTTGATGCACTCGTGTACTAAAGAATCACATCTTCTGATTCAGATCAAATAGATTTCTCCAGGATTTATGCAAACATTCACACCACAGTATTTTATGATGATGAACTTCGACAGAATAAAACTTTTATGTTATTAATGTTAGTGTGGACGCTTTTTGGTGCTGATGAGTGACATCACTCACTGCTGAGGCAGTCACAATATGCTGACGTCTGCGCAAACTCCTGAAAGAGCTGAATTTGCATGGAGACACAACAGCTGAGAGGACCGGACCGTTAGTTTTCCCCTCCCAGAATTTACCCTGAAGTTTTCACAATGGAAACGTCTACTTTCTCAGAACTGAGGCCATTCGGGATACTTGCTATTTCTAACTTGAACACAGAGAAACGCCTCTAAAGAGATGAACCTTTCTCCTGCTGTTCCTCATCTTCTCTATCCGGGTCGTGCACACATCGAGTCTTTCATGATGACATAAATCTGCCTTGTTCTCTGTTCTTAAAGTTCAGCCAAAAGTTCAGTTTTGATGCTTAAAACGTGACGATGAGTTCTTTATGGTTTAAATTTAGCTGCTTCAGCCTCGGTTTTATTAATAAAACATCAAAGGACTGGAGTCTGTTTTAAAGCATAAAAACCTGTTTCATGCTGGTTATTTTGAGCAGATGTGGAGTTTTAATTCTCACAGATGCCTTGAATCAGTCTGACGTTGATCTTCGCTGTCTTACAGGTCCATCCTGGTTCCAGCGCCTCCTACAGCCTGAACTCCTCTCAGCCTTTTGCCGGCTGTCTCTCCTCCTCCTCCAGCCTGCCGCCTCTTCTGAGCCAAGCCCAGACGTCACTGCCAGGTGAGAGGATGGTTAGATACCACCAGCAACGAGGTGCTTTTAAAAAAAATGTTTTAATTACGTTTTATTCTCGTTCTCAGAGACCGACCTCGATGACTGTCGCTTCCAGTGTCAGGGGAACTCGCCGAGAGAGAGCCTTTCCTCGCAGTACGTCTTTGATTTTCCTTTTGACGCCCGTCCAGCTGGTGAACCACCAAAGTGACGAGCCCTGTTCCCCCACAGGTCCCCCATGAGCTGCCTTCCTCTGCTCTTTGACCAGAGAGACGGGTTGGGCTCTGGAGTCAGAACCCGTCCGGAGAACGTTCCTCCCGCCAGCTCCCACATCGAGCTTCTGCTGGAGAAACATGGAAACGGAGAGATGGGAGTCAACAGTGAGTTCACGTCACGACTAGGAGATCAAATCTGATTTCAGACGCGATTCTGAGCGTGAAAGGCGGAACTCTAAAGTGAGGAAGTGCAGCACCCGGACCGTTTACGGGGAGCACAGAGCAGAGGCGCTGGTCCTACTGAGACTGGTGTTGTGCAGAAAAGCGTTCCTCCTCCTCTTCTGGTTTCCTAAATCTCTGAGTAGATTATTTTCTACCTGAACCACCAGCAGCAGCATTTTAAACTGCTGTGTGAAATTTTAATCTGTTTATTTTCTGGTGACAGAAAATAACAACAAAACACAAACCCCTTCAGCTTTTTGTTTCTGATGTTGATTTGCTTGGTTTCGGCTGCTGGTCCAGACTCTTCACCGCCTCCTCCCTCGAGCAGCTGATGCCTGTTCTATTATCTGTTTTTTGCTTCTTTTCTCACACACATAAAAAAACGATTAAAGGTGTAACGTGAACTCTTCCTGCCCTCTTTCCAGTTGTGGAGATGCTTCAGTCGCTCCACTCCTTGCAGCAGGAGAACCAGCGGCTCCAGGACCAGATCCTCAGCCTGACGGCCAAGAAGGAGCGCCTACAGCTGCTCAACACGGAGCTGGCTTCACCTTTCCAGCCCCACGTTCATTCAGCTTCCCACCACACGTCTGCCCAGATCAGCTTCCTGTCCTCCCAAGGTCGGTTCTCTGACGGCGTTCAGGGCGACGGGACAGAAAATTGTTGTTGTTTGATTTAAGGCGGAAGCTTAATGAAGCGGTGACCATCAGGCTGTTAATGGTAGAGATGAGAACAAACCTGGAGAATCTGATGCAGTAAGCTGTGATGCATTAGAGGGGTGTGGGAGAAAGGAAACTCGAGTGATAAGAAAACAGCAGAAATGTTGAGATGATGCTGCTCGTGGCTCGTTTTTCTCTGCGTTTCTCCTCCTGTGAGACGATGCGATGACGCTCGGAGGTTTTCACCCCGTTATTCGCTCTCCTGTCTCCTCAGATCCCCTGAGCACCAATAAGAGTCCGCTCTCCAAGAACTGCTTCCTGAATGACGTCTCCTTTGTTACCTCATCAGAGGTGGGTCGTTTTAGAGTCATAGGACGAAACTAAAGAGGATTTCACCTAACCCTAACCCTTTTCTCCAGGAGCTTCACTCTGGAAGTCCGTCCCGCAGCAGCTCGTCGCTCTCCTTCCAGAGTACTCCTCCTCCCCAGCAGAGCCCCGCCTCCTTCGGCCAGCCCCTGCTGAACGGGCTGAGTCGAGGAGTGACCGACGGTTTGGGCAGCTCCGGCCTTCCCGTGGTGGGCGGGCTCATGGCGTCCCTCGCAGGAAGTCCTCAGCTCAACATGAACGGCATGCTCGGCGGTCTGAACGGCGTGATCCAGTCTCCCGCCCAGAGCGCTCCGCAGCCGTCACTCCCGGCACTGCGTCCCCAGCCGCCACCGCTCAACCCTCAGACACTGAATCAGAGCTTTCAGCTTCCCAAGAGCGCCAGCCCGTGAGTAGACAGATTTGGTTTGGTCCCATCGGGATCGTCCCGATCCGGATCTTTACCGGAGTCTCCGAGCACACCTCGGCTCTGAGCTTCTGCTTCTTTAAACCTGCATCTTTTCTGCAGGTCTTCTCTTCTGTCGGAGCAGCAGCAGCAGCAGCTTCAGCAGTTCCTCATCTCACAGAACTTCACACCGGTAACGGTCTCTTTGTCTTTAACACCAGAATGAACACATGAATACGGCAAAACGATGACCTCTGTTGTAAACGGCTCAGTGACCAGATGCTTTTATTAAAGGATACATGTCCGTTGACCTGTAAGACGCTGCTGAGGGCATCAATTTTATTCTGATAAAACCTGTTTTGCTTCATCGTGTCTGTTTACTTTATTTAAATGAGTCTAGGTGGAGTCTGAACGGGTTAAAGGAGCTCTCGTTTAGCATTTCTCACGTTGCAGCAGAGATGATTTTAATCTTGATCGTCTGTTAGGAGATGGGAGCAGCCTTGTGGAGGGTTTTTCTGCAGCGACGCTGCCGCGCTTATTTGAATTGCAAACGACTGAAAGTCTGCAGGGCCTGGACCCAGCCAGGCGCCATGACGCTAAATATAGAAACCAGTTTGTTTCCTGTTTGTGAAGTTCAGTCATTCTCATGAGAACGCTACAACCCTTTATCCTGGTTTTATTCTCTCCTGAGCGACATGAAAGGATTAAATAAATAAGAGTTTTTGATGAGATAAGACTCGTGATTTTTTGGTTTTACTCTCTAAAACCCGTTAAAGGGATATTTTTAGTTCTGGACAGCTTATCCTGCAGCTGCCTAGTGGTTCGTTTTAACATTATTTTATAAATATTTACCTTTACAAGCATAAAACGGTGGGAAATGTTTTTAACCGTGTGGAACTGGAGCGAATCAAAGCTCCAGCCGCCTCTTTTTTAGCTCTGAACATTGATTTTTCTGCGGCTTGCAGATAAAAGATGTTTTTTTCTTTTTGTCCTGCTGTTCATCACCACACGTTTAGGCAGCAGGATTTTCCTTTAGCTCTGGTCTCAGGTCAGTTCCCATAAAGCTGAAGTCTTCTCCCCCTCCTCCAGGAGCAGCAGGTGCTGGTTTGTCAGATGCTGCAGCATCAGAGACAGAGGGAGCTGCAGCGCCTCACGCTGACCGGAGCGCTCGCCTCCACCCCGAACTCACCCATGATCACTCAGTCTCCCAACCTGCTGTCGTCGGCCACGGCCTCCCCGCTGCAGGGAAGCCAAGGAGGCGGCCTCTTCGGTCTGCAGGACAACGCACTCCACAAACCTGGGGTGAGTTATCCTGCAGGAACTTGGTGTTTGTGTTCAACGGATTCATCGATTTTTATCATCCAGCCTGGGTCTCTTTTACTCAGCCCTGGTCTTCTAAGGTCAGGGATGCTGGGTGCTTGTGCGCTAGATACCAGAAGTGTGGCAAAGCGATGAGCACCCTGCTCCTGAGACAACGTCTCTAACCTGGAAACTTCAGGCTAACATCTGTGAGCTCATGAATCTGAGGAGGAGATGAGCTAACCCTGCAAAGGAACCAGCCTGTAGAATGATTTTGGTTTAACAGCTGCATGTAGAGAAGTAAACGACTTAACCTGGGTCTAAAACCTTCTAAAAAAGATTTTAAAAAATGGAAAAAGCAGCGCAGAAAGGTAACAAATAAAAAACCTCTGCTGTAATCCCGGACAAGCCCCCAACTTGTTGAAGAAAAATCTTGAAATTGAAGGAGCCAGCCTGTAGAATGATTTTGGTTTAACAGCTGTGCAAATACAAGAAATAAAAGTGTCAACACGTTGCTGCATGAAGTAAACAACTTAACCCGGGCCTAAAACCTTCTAAAAAAAGAAAAAGCAAACAAGAAAATTAACAAAAAAAAACCTCCGCTCTAATCCTGGACAAGCACCCAACTTGAGAGAGGCTAATTTTGAATTGAGCAAAATAAATGATTTAACAAAACTCGCTAATAAAACATACGTGAACTGTCTTCGATGGTGGTTTTTCTCGCATAAAGACACTTTGGCACCTAAAAGTTCGTCCATCCACCAAAATCACAACTGCTTGCTTTATTTGAATTCATTATTTTGCGAATGAAAGTTGAGTTTCAGATTCATCAGACGTGAACACGAGGCTTTTGACTTTGGATTTAAACCAAACTGGTTTCATGAGTTATTCAGCGGGTGGTTGAAAAGTGGCCGGTGCCGTGTCTGTTCCCAGAGTTGAAACAGAATGCTGTGATTTTTATTTTCAGGCTGCAGGAGAGAAAGGAGGAGACAAGAATGGCTGATGTTTCCTGGTGACTTCCTGTAGGAGCAGCTCAGATGAAGAAATCTGCAAAGTTCACGAAGTAGTGAGGTCAACTATTCCTCGTCTGTCATCTTCATCTGACAAACGTATATGAATGTAAAACAGGACATGGAGGTGGAGCGTCTCGTTATGTTTTTTTTAAGAATAGAGGTTTTTATTTTTATGTTTTTTTCCTGGGCAGCTTTGAGAGAACATGAGTACAGTGGTCTCTTCTTAAATTGCACTAATTTAGCTCGACCAATGGGGCTGCTTCTGAAGCTCACCACTGCAGGAGGTGGGTGGGCTTTTATTTTGAAGTTTGAAATGAACGTTGACCTTTTTGCAGCACTGAGATCTCCCTCCACCATTCAAACCAGTGTTTCCAGTCAGTCGGTCCGTCAATCAGAGAGGAAAACAGACTTCTGCCACTTGGAGCAACCTCGGCTGTCTTCCTTCAGATTTCGTCTTCCCGTTTGAGTTCCTCCCGGTTTCATCCAGATCTCCGGTCTGTCGCAGGCACTTGTAAAGATGAATATAGTCATGTTGTTGTGTGGTTAGTGGCATTTCCTCATTCAGCTAGTTATTACCTCAGACTCTCTGCCAGCTATCCTCCGTCGTGATCTTGTGTTACCACGATAGCCTTCAGTGGATAGAAATACCCACCAAAAACTCTTGTAAATGTAAAAACTCTGCATGTCGTCACCGGGTTTAGATCCAAACCACCACCAGAGTTTATTTCCTTCCTGTTGCTGTGGAGATTAAGCAGATGAAACCAAACATTTGGAGACCGTTTGAGAGAAAATCAGTTCTTTTTCTGAACGTGTTGCACTTTGCATGTGAACAGACTCTCTAAAGGACGTTTCGTAGGACTACAGGTTTATGATTTGTGAGGTTTTTTTTGCACTCTGTCCTGAGGTTTTTGTGTTACTTCCACAGATAACTAGATGTTGTTTTAGCAATACTGGATAGATAATGCCTTAATGCTGGTAGATTCACAGAAAGGCCCGCGGGTTCGTTTTGTTGTTTTTTTACCTTGGCACTTGGACGGGGTTGTTTTTTTTTTTTAAAATGAACTCATTTCTACTTTTGATAGCTGACTTTAAAGATTTCAAACGGCTGAAACGTGTGACTGAAACACGGAAAACTGTTTTTTGTGTTGAAATGCAGAAACTCTTTTGGGTTTTTTATGCTTCAGAAAACTCTTGATTCTGTTTGTGACGCGTAATGTGATGTTCTCAGCACTGACGGGCGGTGAAACTCGAGCGCAGAGTCCAGCCTTCCTGGTTTTTCCTAAACGATTTTCCCTCCAGCTCCCCGGCAGACCGTCTCCTTGGCCTTTTTCACACCTTTTCTCTCTTCCGTTTGCAGTTTTGAACATAATCTCATGTGATGTTTTGTTTCAGTAGCAGCAGCAGCTCACTAGTTAAATACTGTAGCAGCGACGGAAGGAGAATGTTGATTATATAAAGGTG
Source organism: Aphyosemion australe (assembly GCA_006937985.1). NCBI lineage: Eukaryota > Metazoa > Chordata > Actinopteri > Cyprinodontiformes > Nothobranchiidae > Aphyosemion > Aphyosemion australe. The sequence goes on from SSNS01000184.1 coordinate 438,050, forward strand.
ACTGTGTGTTATAACTATAAAAAAGGAAAGAGAGTCCAGCCACCAAGAGTGGAGCGAAGGATTTCTGAAGCGGTTTCTTTTGTCACGTTGCACTGGGGCTCCTGGAGCCCAAATGTAAATTGTTTTTTAGTCCTTTTTTTCCAATTTAGTTCAAGTTGTAAACTTTAAAATGCGTAAAAAACACACTCATCGTTTTAAGCTTTGAGGTTTTTTGGGTAAGCGAGATAATCCATGTTCTGAATGTCGTACTGTGTATCTTTTTTGTTTGGCAGCATTTAAGCACCTGGCTCTAAACGAGGCTTCACCTATCGGGATATGAAATGCATGAAATGCAGTGACGTCTCTCAAGTATATGGCTAAGTACCAAGTAATAACTATGCATCATTTTAAATGCATCGTTCCCTGAAAAAGAAAATGAAACGAGCACTGAATTATAAAGGAAAGCACGTTGTGGTTGTACAGTGTATTTGTTTGACAGAATTGAAATTCGACAATATTCAGATTAAAATCCCTGTAAAGAATTTTGATATTTTTGTGTGTAAAATTAAAAGACAGCTTTTTTTGTCAATAAATGTATTTTGCTGAGTTGTTTCATTGTGTGCACCACTGTCTAATTTATTCTCTTATTTACGTTATGTTGTCATTTAAAGAGGACTTATTCTGACTTTTTTCTTAAGTTACAATAGTTCTGTGTGGTCTATAATAAAAATATGTTTATGAAGTTCTTTTCACTAAATCCCTCTCACATAAAGGGATTTCAGCAGCTTTGTAATTGGCAGTTTCAGTACCTTCCAGAATGAGCCGTTTCAGGTCTCTGTCACTAGAGCTGGCCACGCCCACCCATCTGACACTCAGACTGCTATAAGCTGAGAAGCTCTGATATCTGAGAGGCGCTCAGAGGAGTAGTCTCCTGCATGTGGGAGGTGGCTTTAGTCTACTTTTCCCATTTGTGACATCACAATCTGGGACTTTTTGAAACACCTTGTGTTAGTCACATAACAGATGCATTTTTTTCATGTTTGGAGTGTTTATAGAGGCAAAAGAGACCCACACAACCCTTTAGTGACCCACGGTTTCTAAAGCTTTATTGTAAAGATGAGTGATTTGGAAATGTGCTTCTTCTAACTTCATTTATTATTTTAAAATGTAGTTATTAAATTTTACTCATTTTCAAGTTTGCCCTTTTAAACATAATTTTATTGCATATAATTAAAATTTTTCATTCATCTGATTAAACAAGTTTATCTAATTAAATCAGCTGTTGTGTTCAAACCTTTACTCAAATTTTTAGTTGCCTTTTTACCAAAATGTTTTTTTTATTTGTATTTGGTTTTTATTTAATTTGAGTAGTTCATCAATTCACTGTGAAATCCAAATACATAAATATGGACCTTTTAAAAAAGAAATTCTGAGTGCCAAGCCAAGCCAACTTTATTTATAAAGCACTTTAAAAACAGGCAACACTGACCAAAGTGCTGAACATAAAAGTAATGAACAGAATAAAAGATAAAGATAAAAAGAAAAGATAAAAACACATTAAACAACTTACTTAAAACAGTATCATAGCAACACTCATACTGGGTCAAAGGCCAAGCTGAGTGATTTAAACATTTCCAGTGAGGGAGCCTTCCTAATCTGTGTTGGCAACGAGTTCCACATTTTTGGAGCAGCAACAGCGTGTGTTTATTAGATGTAATTGGGTATTTATTGGTTTAATAACTAATAGTTTTAAGTTTGATTAGAAACTATAAACATGTGCTGGTAAAATGTGTAATATTTATTTTATATTATTAATAATTTGATTTATTAAAAGTAAAATCCCTTCAAGTCAACCGTGGATTTAGTTTCGCCCTGTGGCCGCCAGAGGGCGTATGATCAGATATGTTTGTAGCACTTTTAGCTACAAACATATCTGATCATACGCCCTCTAGCGGCCACAGGGCAAAACTAAATCCACGGTAGATTTAGAGGGATTTTACTCTTAAATTAAATTAAGTTATTAATAAGTAATATAAAATAAGTATATTTAATTAAAATTTGACGGGTATATAGTTTCTAATCAAACACATCAGATTCAAAGACTAAAAAATACTCAACTGCATGTAATAAACACACACAGACATTGATATATTGCTTTTTTTATTTTTTGAAAGTCCGTATTTAGTTTGAAACAATAAAATAATGAATGTATTTGGTTTTCACAATGAATGTATAAACTACTTAAATAAATAAATACAATAAAAACCAAATTAAACAAAATTGACCAGTAACAGAAGAGAAATGTGGTTATTTTTTTTACTGTTTGTTCTTTTTCTAAATAAACTTTTTATTTATTTACTTGTAATCTGTCGTTCGATTTGATTGATGGCAACATTCCTTTTCGGGATTTATACGTTTTAGATCAACTGAATGAAAACAACTCAATCCCCTCTGGCTTCCGAGATTAAGGATTTTTCCGCCCTCTAGCGGATAAAAGCTGTTACTACAGGCAGCGTTCATAAAGCTAAACAAGACATTACTCATTAGCACTTCCTGTAGATTCCTTCAAAATAAAACACACCACTTATAAATTATACGTCATTTTTCAATTAGCGTTTAACAGCATAGTTAGTCTAAAGAACGGGAAACCAGAACGTCTTCACCTATACATGCTACTTAACTACTAAAACTCAATAACTATATGTTAATTATCTGTGTTCAACACAATTAAATCAACGAGCTAAAGCAGGAGCTATTAGCAGCTAGCTAGCTGCTAATAGCTCCTGCTTTAGCTTGTTGATTTAATCTTGTTGAACACAGATAATTAGCATATATTTATTGAGTTTTAGTAGTTACGTAGTTTGTATAAGTGAAGACGTTCTGGCTTCCCCGTTATTTAGCCTAAATATGCTGTTAAACGCTAATTGAAAAACGTGTAATTTTTAAGTGGTATGTTTTATTTTGAAGGAATCTACAGGAAGTGCTAATGAGTAATGTCGTTTAGCTTTATGGACGCTGCCTGTAGTAACAGCTTTTGTCCGCTAGAGGGCGGAAAAATCCTTAATCTCGGAAACCATAGAGGATTGAGTTGTTTTCATTGTTGATGTAAAACTTATAAATCCCGAAAAGGAATGTTGCCATCAATCAAATCGAACGACAGATTACAAGTAAATGAATAAAAAGTTTAATTAGAAAAAGAACAAACATTAAAAAAATAACCACATTTATATTCTGTTAATGGTTAATTTTGTTGTATTTGGTTTTTATTTTATTTTATTTGTTTAAGTAGTTTATACATTCATTGTGAAAACCAAATACATTCGTGCTTTTACTGTTTCAAGCTAAATATGGACCTTCAAATAAAAAAAGCAATATATCAATGTCTGTGTGTGTATTAGATGTAGTTGGGTATGTGTTAGTCTTTGAATTAAAAACTAATAGTTTTTTATCTGATGTGTTTGATTAGAAACTATATACCGGTAAAATTTTAATTAAATGTTTTTATTTTATATTACTTATTAATAACTTAATTTAATTTAAGAGTAAAATCCCTCTAAATCTACCGTGGATTTAGTTTTGTCCTGTGGCCGCTAGAGGGCGTATGATCACGTATGTGTGTAGCTAGTTGCTAATAGCTCCTGCTTTAGCTTGTTGATTTAATCTTGTTGAACACAGATAATTAGCATATATTTATTGAGTTTTAGTAGTTAAGTAGTTTGTATAAGTGAAGACGTTCTGGCCTCCCCGTTATTTAGACTAACTATGCTGTTAAACGCTAATTGAAAAACGTGTAAGTTTTTACGTGGTATGTTTTATTTTGAAGGAATCTACAGGAAGTGGTAATGAGTAATGTCGTTTAGCTTTATGGACGCTGCCTGTAGTAACAGCTTTTGTCCGCTAGAGGGCGGAAAAATCCTTAATCTCGGAAGCCATAGAGGATTGAGTTGTTTTCATAGTTGATCTAAAACTTATAAATCCCGAAAAGGAATGTTGCCTCCAATCAAATTGAATGATAGATTACAAGTAAATAAATAAAAAGTTTAATTAGAAAAAGAACAAACAGTAAAAAATAACCACATTTCTATTCTGTTACTGGTTAATTTTGTTGTATTTGGTTTTTATTGTATATATTTATTTAAGTCGTTTATACATTCATTGTGAAAACCAAATACATTCGTGCTTTTACTGTTTCAAGCTAAATATGGACCTTCAAAAAAAAGCAATATATCAATGTCTGTGTGTGTTTATTACATGGAGCTGGGTATTTATTAGTCTTTGAATTAAAAACTAATAGTTTTTATCTTATTTGATTATAAACCATATACTGGTAAAAATTTAATTAAATATATTTATTTTATATTACTTATTAATAACTTAATTTAAATTAAGAGTAAAATCCCTCTAAATCTACCGTGGATTTAGTTTTGTCCTGTGGCCGCTAGAGGGCGTATGATCAGGTATGTGTGTAGCTAGCTGCTAATAGCTCCTGCTTTAGCTCCTTGATTTAATCTTGTTGAACACAGATAATTAACATATATTTATTGAGTTTTAGTAGTTAAGTAGTTTGTATAAGTGAAGACGTTCTGGCTTTCCCGTCATTTAGACTTCACTATGCTGTTAAACGCTAATTGAAAAACGTGTAAATTTTAAGAGGTATGTTTTATTTTGAAAGAATTTACAGAAAGTGCTAATGAGTAATGTCTTGTTTAGCTTTATGAACGCTGCCTGTAGTAACAGCTTTTGTCCGCTAGAGGGCAGAAAAATCCTTAATCTCGGATGGTAGACATTAAAGGATCGAGATGTCCCGGTGCTCCTGGGGCCATTCCGCCACTGCACACAACTGTGTTTAACACTGTTACATCAATATAATTAAAAAAAAAAAAAAAAAACAGAACGACTAACTATTGTAACTTTATAAGTGCAGTTCTCTATTCTCCCTCTTCTCCTCCTTCTCCTCAATATTTCCAAGAGGACAAAAAGCAGGATTTTCCCAGCTTCATTTAGAGAAGGAGGGTAAAATATTCTCTAAATGGTTTAACAGAACCAGGGTTTAGTTTTAGCTTTTCGCCACTTGAGGGCGTCATTTCCCCCTTCTCGTTCATATAAGGTCAATTTAAAACAGAACTTGTAGCACAGCGCTCCTTTGTCATCAACTTTTTATGAATGAGGAGGGGTATTTATGCCCTCTAGTGGCGACAAGCTGGACTAGTTCTAAAACTTTTTAGCCTTCTTTTCTGAAGCTGGAAAATAAAATCCTAATCTTTGTTTTTTTCACTTGGGAGTATTAAGTGTAAGGAGGACAAGAAAGAGAAGAGAGAACTGCTTTGGTGAAGGTACAATGTTTCACTTCTTGTAAGTTCATTCAAAATTCAGGGGCACATTATTTTATCTGTTAGCAACTGTATTCCTGTTATTATTTAGCTAAAACACTATTATGCCACTGGAGGGCGCCAAACTCCCCTTTCTTCTAAATGGCTTGACACCATTAACTGTATAAATAATGACATGGAGCCGTTTAGATAGACAGACAGACAGACAGACAGACAGACAGACAGACAGACAGACAGACAGACAGAAAGTCGTTTATTTTGACAAACAGTTTTGACAGTCACCCGTAAGCAATTAAAGTCCGCTTTTATTTCGAAAGGTGGCCGTAAACGAGAGTACCGTAACGCAGCGTGTTGTCGCGCTGCGCACGTAAAAATCGATTGTTGTTTCGGAAGTGGAGGCTGGCTTGAGCGCAGACACGGAGACATGGATCTCATCAGCAAACCCAGAAGCAAGTCCATCGTGTGGATGTACTTCGGTTTGAAGGCAGATGAAAACGGACAGCCTCTGAAAAATGATGAAGCCATTTGCCGTTTATGTCGGAAAATAGTGCTGGCAAAAGGAGGGAACACCACCAATTTAAGAAGCCACCTGACACGTCGCCATCGTACAGATTTCTATGATGCTACTTCCTCTGCGTCTCCTGGTGCTTTGTTTGAGACTCAAGGTAGTTTTTAATGCAATTATTTTCTTTTACTCCACTCTCTCTGCAGATGCAATGCCCCGCTGCAAAACACCAAACACAACACCAATGCGTACTTAAAACAAACTCTCGTTGCTAATAAAAGTTATTCTGATTCCTGCAGGGAAGGTTTGCTCTACAAAACAAGGTAGTCATTATAATTCAAATTCCTTCTCGTTTTCTGCCATAAATGCTTAACAGTGGAAGCATCAACCCAGTCCTAAGATGATCAGAAAACTTGTTCCACTCTCATGATTGTTGGCTCAAAGTCAGTTTTATTCTTTATGCCTCTGATGCCACTGCCATGAAAAGAGAAGTTACAAAACAAAACCCATGGTATCCTCAAAGAAGATGTGCAACATCTCTGCAGCAAGTTGGGTATCTAGTATGCTTCTGCTAGTCAGGCAAAAAAAAAAGCTCCTATCTTGTTTGGTTTTGTAAATAGACCACCTGTTGCACTTGTAGTTTTTCAGAGGTGATTAAAACTAGCAGAAGCTCAGGAGGTAGAGCGGGTTGTCCAGTAACCAGAAGGTTGTAGGATCAATCCCAGCTCCTGGCAGAGAATTCTGCTGTTGTGTCCTTGGGCAAGACACTTAACCAACCTTGCCTGCTGGTGGTGGTCAGAGGGATCAGTAGCGCCTGTGCTGGGCAGCCTCCCCTGTCAGTGAACCACAGGGCAGCTGTGGCTACATTGTAGTGGGACACAACAGTCTCTGGGTCTGCAGCTGTGTACTATTGTGGAATTCACACAAGCATTGTATTTCCGGGTTGAAGTAATGGCTCATGAAAATATCTTATATTTCATAAAAAAATGACATGTCAATAGTGCCAACATTAGTATTTTGTTATATATTGTGCCTATAGTTGCTCTTGAAGGTGTAAAATAGAATGATACGGCCCCTTTAAAAAGTTCAGAAATATTAGAATCTTTTAAATAGGTGTTACAGGTAGAGAGCCCCATTAACAGATAAGAATCCTGGTAAAACAGGTGAAAGAATGAGAGTTAGCCATTTCTTCTGTTCAGAGCGGCTTCACTCACTCAACAGAAGGAGGAAGTCCACAGAAACCCGTCGCCAAAGAGATTTTCGTAGAAGCAAAGTGCCTCACTGCCTCCTACTGGTCAAGTCAGATATTACAGAATATACCCCAAATGGTATTAGCCGGTTTCTTTCACAGAAACAACTTTTTAAAAATAAGAAATAAACCAAATTAATGAAAATGTGACCTAAATTATTTGTATCACATAGGCTGTCTACTGACTTCTGTTCTGAGAAAGTCTTCCTTAACACGTCACTAGGGGGAGCCCTTCCTCCTCAAACCTGCATGTCTCCAGTGTCCGAGGCCTTCTGGGGAAACCAACCAATCAGCAAGCAGCTCATTATCATATTCATGTCCTGGCCGAGTGGGAGGGGCAAACAGCTCTTTTCACAGCAAGGCTGGTTTAGAATGGCCTGTATCAGGGCTCCTGGGACAGATGAAAGCCAAAAGAACATTTCTGATGCTTTTTAGAGGCTCAAAGCTGTTTTAGATAGTTGATTAACTGCATTCTAGCTCCTCTTTAAGGTTGCTTACATTGTCTCACTGCTGTCAGACAGGGCTACAGTTCGGGGTACTTCAGAGTGGTCCAAGAACTCAGAGATCTGCCACTCCTTCAGGGAATTTCCTAAAGAACTCACCCGTGTTTTTGATTCCATCCGGCCAGAAAGAGATGCCACCAGAGGATTATTAAGACTGAAAGTCACGGATAACATCACTGACTATTGCAGCTGACAGTTGACGGAATGTGTCTTATGGAAGCTTGTCTGAGGAAATAAAAGATGATATCGCCATCTTAAACCCTCCAAGGACCCTCAAAGTTCTGGAGAATTTGGACACCTGCACTGATCTCAGATTGCCAGAGCACAGGAGAGAAAAGAGGAGGACTAACACCACAGACTTTCTGGCACCCATTCCCAGCCAGACCTGAGGCAGGACCATCTGTGAGTAACCGATCTTCTGAATCAGCTCTAGAGCAGGAGGAACCAATGGAGATTGGCAGAGCTAGACTTTCACCAGTGGAGAGACAAAGACAGAACAGTTAATCTTTCTTTCTACTACTCTTATCTGTACGTTGGTTAACTTCCTGTCTACGCAACACATTAGCTTCTGTGTCTGACATCCAAGCATCACCAGAGACATGCTCAAACCTATCCAAAACCCCACAGGATTACCATGATCTCAAGGTGGAAGCCACATCTCTACCCCCACACCGTCCTTACGATTGTGCCGTAGATCTCTTGCCTGGTTCTTCTCCCCTAGGGTCCACCTTTTTCTTGTCTGCCCTAGAATGCACAGCCATGCCAAAATATATTGAGGACTCATTAAAGGCAGAGATCATTTGTACCTTTTCATCTTCAGCCATTGCTTGAATTCTTTTTTGTAGGGAAACAGCACTCTGTGTCCCTGCATTGATTATCAAGGACTCAGTGACATTAAGAATACTTATCCTCGTCTTCCACGTACCAAGAGCCAGCTTCTGTAGACGAGGATCAGACTGCCAAGGTCCCTGCCTTTGGCTACCACGCTTTGTTCACGAGTGAGGGACGGGTGGAGCGTGAGATCGATAGGCGGATTGATGCTGCGTCTGCAGTGATGCGGGCGTTGTATCGGTCTGTCGTGGTGAAGAGAGAGCTGAGCCGAAAGTCGAAGCTCTCGAGTCACCGGTCGATCTGCGTTCCTACCCTCACCTATGGTCACAAGCTTTGGGTAGTGACCGAAAGAACGAGATCACGGATACAAGAGGCTGAAATGAGTTTTCTTCGCAGGGTGTCTGGGCTCTCCCTTAGAGATAGGGTGAGAAGCTCGGTCATCCAAGAGGGGCTCGGAGTAGACCCGCTGCTCCTCCACATCGAGAGGAGCCAGTTGAGGTGGCTTGGGCATATGATTAGGATGCCTTCTGGACGCCTCCCTGGTGAGGTTTTCTGGGCACGTCCAACCGGGAGGAGAAAGGAAGATCCAGGACACGCTGGAGGGACTATGTCTCTCAGCTGGCCAGGGAACGCCTTGGGATTCTCCCGGAGGAGCTGGCCCAAGTGGCTGGGGAGAGGGAAGTCTGGGCCTCCCTCCTTAAGCTGCTGCCCCCGCGACCCGACTCCGGATAAGCGAAAGAAAATGGATGGATAGATGGATATCCACATCTTTTCATTAATACCGCTTTAGACTCTATCCAGGGCACTCGTGCAATAACTGAGATGGACATGAGAAACCACTTGGTCAGGATCAGCGAGGCGGACGAGTGGAAAACTGCCTTTAACACCCCCAAAAGACATCATGAATATTTAGTCATTCCTTGTGGTCTAACCAATTTTCCTGCTGTCTTCCAGGCATTAGTTAATCGTTTACTTTGGAACACAGTGGGATGATGTGTTTTTGTGTATCTGGAAGATGTTCTTATATTTTCCCCAGATCTGGAGACACATAGGAAACATTTCCGAGGAGTCGTCCTCCGGCTCCTTCAAAATAACCTGTTCATCAAAGCGGAAGTGTTTCAGTGTCCTTCTATATCATTCTTGGGATTTATCATTTCTCTCAATCAGATCTCCACGGATCCCAAGAAGGTCTCAGCGGTGGTTAACTGGCCAGAACCCAAGGACAGGAGACAGCTACAAGGGTTTCTGGGGTTCGCCAACTTCTACAGGAGGCTCATCAGAAACTATAGTAAAATATCTGCTCCCTTCCATGCCCTCACCACATACAAGGTCAGTTTTCTTTGAAATAATAAGGCAGATCTTTCCTTCAACAAATTAAAGAAGCTCTTCATTTCCTCCCCGGTTCTTCAATCTCCTAACACCACCAGACAATTTATTGTGACTGTGGATGCTTTGGACGTTTAAGTTGGAGCAGTCCTAAGTCGAAGGTACAATGGTATTGAGGTTCATCCCTGTGCCTTTTTTTCCCAAAAGTTTGTCCTCCACAGAGAGAAAATATGATGTCAGAGACCGGGAAATCCTAGCTGGCAAATTAGCCTTGGAGAAGTGGAGTGATTGGCTGGAGGGGCTGGAGACACCTTTTCTGGTGTGGACTGACCAAATGAACCTGGAGTGCATCAAGTCAGCTAAGAGACTGAATCCACGTTAGGCCAAGTTGGCGCTTTTCTTTAGTCGGTTCAATTTCACCCTGTCTTACAGACCTATACAAGAATGTCAACGACACCAAGGGATTTGTCTCTGCCTGTTGCATCTGTACTCCAGTCCTCTTGGGTACCAGGGTCCCTTCTGACCATGTGGTGGCCACTCGGCTGTCAGCGTGTCTGTAAAAAAAGCCCAGAGGAGTCATTCTTGCCACCTATGTGGTCTACTCAAGGGCAGCCAATGGACATAGATCTGCGGCTCTTCAATACATGGCCAGGAAGAAAGTTGGTTGTCCACCTGTGATGTCCAAGTGGACATCATTATCTAAACATTGTTTTACTGACTTAAATTCTGTAATTTAGTTTTCTTGATGAAAAGTTTTGTTCAACTTTTCACTGTGATGTTTATTTGCTTTATTTATTTTGATTTATTTCGTTTAATTTTATTTATTGACCTTTATGTAACCACAAAGAACCCATCAGAATCAGAATCACTTTATTGTCATTGAACCAGCGTCCCAGTACGAGATTTTGTTGCTGCACAACCTGCTCCATTTGCACTCAGTTTGTGCAAATGGAGCAAAAGTAAAAGTTAATCTTGCACACGAAGAGAGTAACTGTCACTTCTCATTTCAAGAAGGGAACATGTACAGGAAGGTAGCAGACTGAGGATTGCCTCATATGGCTGGGTACCTTTATTTTTTTATGTTTTGATACCGGTACTTTAACTCAGTCTGATTTTGGTACTGGTATCTGAAGGATACTTTTTGGTACCTATATTTTTAAGTTTAATTTTAAGTGAAAAGAAGTAATTTAAGGTTGTTTTTATTATTAAACTAAGGGGAAAAAAACCAGCTTTCAGTGTAAACAGTAAACTATCATTTAAAGAACATCTTTATTTTTAGAGCAAGAATAAGACAAGTTTTAAATATTTGTTTAAAAAATAAAAACAGTTATTTTAGTGTAAAACAAAAGTAAATTGAGAAAAATAAAGTGCAAAATATTATATATTATTTGTTGCAATAAATGGGAAATATCTACTCTAAAAACCTAAAATAAAAAAATTTTTAGATCCCAAATAAATAAAATAAATATAGAAGAATAAACACGAGTCCTAGCCTTATCCTTTCAGAAAAAATAGAGTTGCTGATGCAGTGGAGGAATAAGGTTGTGGACTGGGGTCTGCTATTTATTTTTATTTATTTATTTTGTTGCAATGGAGGACGGTGCACACTTTGGCTCACAAATTGATGCCATTAACAACAAAGTGCTTTGAGTGCTGGTATTTATGTATAACTCCATCAGATTTGTCTTGTTTGTATTGAGAACAAGTTTCAGCTAAATTACAGAGTGCTAGAGACCGGCAAAAGCTTTCTGCAGCTTGGACAGGAGTTGAGTTGCAGCTGTAAATTTCTGTCATCAGCATACAAATCCAAGTTTGCATCTGGCACCCTGAGACTTTGATTATTGATGTAAATTAATAATGAAGGCGGGCCTAAAACAGAGCCCTGTAGTGCCCCCTTAATGGACTGTAAAATTCAGAAGTTGGACCGTCACGTTTAAGAAAGTCCTGATTGGAGGAGTCTGAATTTTAAAATGTCATGAACAACCATGTCGAATGGTTTAGACAGATCTATGAAAAGTGATGCACCATGTAATTTCCTGTCAAGTGCAACAGAAATATCATTTACAAGTCCTTTTCTGAAACCTGGTTGGTATTCAGATAAATCAACATTGGCGTATAGAAACTCCCATGATTGATGAAACACACAAGCATCAAGAACTTTGGCTAGTACATGAAAGATTATATATTAGGCTGTAGATAGTTAAAACTGATCATTGGTCAAAATGTCTATTTAATGGACTGTATAAATAAACAGATGGGACAAAAACTTTTTAAAAAGCAAAATAAATCAGTTTCTGCTTTTCAGACATTTTAATTGCATTATAAAGAAATTTGCTTTGGAAAAGTGGCATATTTATTGTATTGACACTAGCAACTGGCAACCCGAGAAAGTCGCATTGTAGTGACGTAAGTCAAAGTTTAGAAATATAGCAGACACACCGGAATGCCAACCATACAGTTTGGTATTTGTTTGCTTTAAACTAACAGTTTCTAAACAACTAGGTTACCGTGTATTCTACACAGTATGCGTGATTTCTTTTGTACTTATTGATGAAATTGTTTTAGTCACGTGTGTGATTTGATTTCCCCTGGATTTCCCGCGTTGTTTGTTCTATCTGCTGAAGCTCTACAGGCAGCTGCTGAGTGAGGAGAGAGCGGACGCACAAACATGGATCTCATCAGTAAACCCGGAGTTAAGTCAGTGGTGTGGATGTACTTCGGTTTGAAGGCAGATGAAAATGGAAAGCCGGTGAAAAATAAAACCATTTGCCGCATATGTCGAAAAATAGTGTGGACAAAAGGAGGGAACACCACCAATTTAAGAGGCCATCTGACACGTTACCATCGTGCAGAGTTCAACGATGATACTTCCTCTGTGACATTTGGAACTTTGCCTGAGACTCAAGGTAGTTACCAATCCAATTATGTCGTTTTATTAACAATAAGAGATTAGTTTCAAGTATCCACTGGTGTTTTGTTTCGCACAAATGGACGCGGGGAATTGCATCTGCAGAGTGGAGTAAAGTTCTGACTCCTGCAGGGAAGATAAATGAAAACACGTGATACTTTCTTTAAAATACTGCAATCCACATAAGTAAAACAGAGTCCTGTATTACCCCCTTATGTGCTTTAACATATTCAGAAGTGGGACCATAATTGATTGAAGGAGTCTTGAGTTTAAAAACAGAAAAATTACAGATCTATGAAAAGTGGTGCATAATGTTGTTTCTACAACAGAAATATCATTTACAACATTCGTTGCAGCTGTGGTTGTACTAAGTCATTTTCTGAAGCCTGATTGATATTCTGATAGATCGGCACTGGCATGTAGAAACCTAAGAAAGATTAGTTGTTTGTTAAAACTGCTGGATCATTGGTCAAAATGTCTAGTATTTAACAAGACTGTAGTATAAATAATCAGACTAGACAAGACTTTTTAAAAGCAAAATAAATCAGTTTCAGTTTTCAGACATTTTAGTTGTATTTGAAAGAAATTTGCTTTGGAAGATTTGCGTATTTATTGTGTTGACACTAGCAACTGGCAACCCGCGCAATCTCATGGTAGTGACGTAAGTCAACAAACACGTAAAAGTTTAGACATACAGCAGACAGAGCCATTCTATTTGGTATTTGTAATAGCTTGGTCAAAATAACCAAGTTACCGTGTATTCTACACAATTTGAGTGATTATTTGAGTCATTGATGAAGTTCTCTTAGTCACGTGTGTGATGAATCTCTACAGATTTTCCGCGGTGTTTGTTCTATTTGCTGAAGCTCTAGGGGCAGCTGCCCAGTGAGGAGAGAGCAGACGCTAAAAACATGGATCTCGTTAGCAAACCCGGAGCCAAGTCCGTGGTGTGGATGTACTTCGGCTTGAAGGCAGATGAAAACGGACAACCAGTGAAAAACAACAGAGCCATTTGCCGTTTATGTCGAAAAATAGTGCCGATAAAAGGAGGGAACACCACCAATTTAAGAAGCCATCTAATACATTGCCATCGTTTAGAGTTCAGTGACGCTACTTCTGCGACTTTGCCCGAGACTCGAGGTAGTTATCAACCCATTTATGTTGTTTTATTAACAATTAGCTTCGTTTTAATTATGAGTTGCTGTTTTGTTTCGTACAAATGGGCGCGGGAAATGAGGAAATTGCACCTGCAGAGAGAGTGGAGTAAAAGTTATTCTGACTCCTGCAGCCAGGGGAATATTTGCTCCACTATAAACATGCGATAGTTTATTAAGAAAAAGGGACAATCTGTATATTTCAAGTCCCCTCTCATTTACAGGCATACATGCTCAGCAATATATACTTATGTACAGCACTTTTGGTCAGCTGCCATGCTGTTTTTAAATGTGCTTTATAAATAAACATGGTGTGGTAATATAGGCATAACCCCTCAGCTTGGAGATCATGTTTACTGTGATAACCAACACTCACGTTTGTTGGCTCAAAGTCAGTTTTATTCTTTATGCCTCTTGATGCCACTGCCATGAAAAGGAAAGTTACAAAACAAAATCCGTAGCATCCTCAAAGAAGATGTGCAACATCACTGCAGCATCTCTGGTTATCTAACAGAAAATGGGTTTCAGAATGCTTCTGCAAGTCAGGTATCACAAGAACCTCTGAAAAAGCTCCTATCCTGTTTGGTTTTTTAAACAGACCAACCGTTGCATCTGCAGTTTTTTAGGTAAACATCAGTGCAGGATTAATATCTCCAGAGCCTCCCTGCCTACTGACCCCCATGGACCCACTCATGCTACACCACAGGGAATGAATTGTGCTTTCGTCACACATTCACATTTCAGAGGTGATAAAAGTGATTCTCTTTTTTTTGACAAAACATTTATTGATTGCCATCAGTAATGTAAAGAGCATTTCAGTCATTATGGCAAAATAAAATTGTACAAAAAAAGATCTCCCATTGCACTTTTGAGGAGTGAGGAAAATGTTGCTATATCATAAGTTTTGTCATTGCGATAAATAAAAAAAATTATGTTGCGATTACATTTTCTAACCTAATATTGTGCATACCTAGTTCTCGCCACCCTTCTTGTCAGACTAAGACCCTATTATGCTGAGAAATGATGGAGTCATCGTTGTTTTTGTCAAATTTTGTAAATAATGTCAAATGTGAAACTGGAGCTAAATATCTGTAAAACTAGCTGAGTTGTTGCCAGTTTTGTGTTTATAATGTCAGTCAGCTGTAGCAGCCATCTTGAATTAGATTGACTGTCAAAGTTAATCAGCTGTAGATGTAAATACGATTATTATTAAGATTATTCATGAGATGGTTTGCAAACATACAAGGTGCAAATGTAGTGTAGCATTACAGGAAATCATAAAAGTCACAATTAAAGGTAAGATTTTAAATAAGTGTAAAAACACATCTGGTCTTGAAATAAAATCAAAAATCGTTGGGATTTCACTCTAGCTTCATTAGAACACCAACTATTTCAAAAATGCTATTTAATAAATTAGCCTTATTTTTAATCTTTTAAAGCGTTTTTCTTTCTCCTTTAGACTTGTGGGTTTAGTTTGTAATTCATGAAGCTTTCCGCTTATTTCTTGTTGAGATTGGTTGATTGGTTGCTTTTCTGTTTTTAAGTCTTTAACTTTTAGCATTTTTTAAAACATAACATTAACAAACCCACCACCCACCCACCCTGCCAAATTCAAAAAGACAAACAAAAACCAAACACAACATCAAAACACAAAGACCAGTCTACAAAAGAAATAAAAGAAACACACAAAAAATATCTGGATATTTTTGATAGTGACTATCAATAGAACTTTGTCTTGTTCACATCCATGATGAGTAGATTCCTTCCACTTCGTCTCATATTCACGTGATGCCATCCACGTACAGATGAGCGGGCGCTCGCTGAAGCAGGTGGCGTTCACTAGTTTCTGTTGAACTTTTTTTGTTGTTGGGCGCTGGAGAAATTGTATTGTTTTTTTCTTAAGAGAATTATTTTCCTGGTTGACATTCAGGTTTCAAAGTGTTGTGTATGATCCCAGTCAGCTAATCTGCAGTCAGCTATGTCTATTTCCTGGAGGCAAATGTGTTGGTGAGGGAGGTTTGTGTTTCACGAGGACTGGGGAGATACAGTTGTGATTGTATGAAGGAATGTAAGGTGCAGTGGGGGAAGGGAAGTTATGTAGAGGCTCCACACCATTTACTGCATGGCTGACAAAGTGGCTCGATGGGTGGGTGGAGCTTGTCCTTTGCTAAAAGCTGCAACCAGCTGAATGTCCTGCTCAGATCCAGCGGGCCTATCGGTTTAGATCCATTTTAAGGATGGCTGAAATATAACAACTTTTTTAGATTCTAAGGTTAAATGAAATAAATAATGAATCTGTTGAATATAAATCTGTTGTAAAGCGCTTGGAGTCCTCTGAAAGGCACTATACAAGTGCGGGTCATTTATCATTATCTTTGAATTACAGGTTATATGTCAACCAGAAAAAGAAGAAAACCACTTTACTTGTATAGTGGCTTTTAAGATGAAAATCATAAAGTGCTTTACAAACACAATAAAAACTAAATAAAAGGGGAAAAAAGAGACAGAAATTACAGAAACCACAAACAGCCGATATATTGGTCTACCCCATTGCCTACAGTATATCACTGTACAGGATAAGACTATCACTTTTACAGATTTTTAAATAACTGCCTACATAGCATAATATGTCGCTAATAGCCGTCGTTACAGTGGATGTGTGTGTTCAGACTGTTTCTGTGTTTGATTTCCTGTCTGTTCAGTTCTGAACTGCTGAGCTTGACGTGTTGTGAAAGCGTTGCATGTAAACATTTGACCTGACAAGTAAATTTAGCAGAGGTTCGGCGCTACGCCTCTGGGATATGTCCGAAATGCACTGCTGTGCAATCGTTAGAAACAAACTATTGACCATAGGGAGCCTAAATCAAGTCCATCTACTTTAGGACCAAACACACATAATTATTGTTCATTTAAACTGACATACAACATATGTGTGTTTCAGGGCGTAAGGCAAAGCGGACTAGAAAAAAAACTTTTGTAGCCCCGTTCACGTAGTCATTTTTTCCACTCAGGTACCATGAGCCGATTGGGAGGGGAGGAGACTTAGGCTCCCTAGCCACCTTACCCCTCCTTTTCTTTCCACCAGATGCGAAAGCGGCGTGTAACGTAATAAATTTCGACAAAAAACGGGAGTTAGAGCGATCCCCGCAGCTGGTCACGCGAGGTCGCAAAATCACTGGAAAATTGCAACACCACGCGTGATTTCGGGAGTTCACATGATAACAAGCAAGGAGAAAGATGGCTGCATGTATCCAAAAAGGCCTGTGGTTTATTTTCTGTTCTGTTTACCTTGGCTATGGAGGTTTCACAGGGAATGACGTACGTTTATCTGCACGTGACTTTTATTTTGAAAGTTTCCAAATGTTTTACACTGCTTTTAATGTTTGACTTCCTGTATGGCCTGATCTGAATTGCAGAGTTTGATGTGTTTTGGACTAGACTCAAAACATAATAAAGTCGTCCCTTTGCTTCTGGGACGTGTCCTAAACGTTACACTTTGCAGCCGGTGAAAAAAGGAACCCATCCACTAAAACGGCGGCTAATTGCTGCGACGTACGTTTCACTGCTGTTTTGCGGCCGTTTTGTGTCTGGTGGAAAGTAGGGGTTATTCCTGAGCCGGCTAATGTAGAAAAGATTATGCAAGCATCCGGTGAGATACCAGAAGTAGCGCATAGTCATTGGTTTGCATGGTGAGGAATCGTTGCTAGTAGCAGTTTATTTGAACATTTCAAGGGGATTTTAAAAACTATTTGCCCCCGAAAAACGTACTCTCGTGACTTGGAAACATGTTGCACTGTTCGTGGTTGTACTAAAAATCAGAGAAAGTTACATTTGTGCCTACAAGAGTGATGTTTGGAGCATGCACCTCAGACTAATGGCGTTTTCACATCTGGCCTTGCCTAGTCCAGTCTTTATAGCACCGGCCCCACTCAACCAGGTTTAGTTCACACATCCTTCTCAGGAATGCAGATGTCTCCAAGCATGTGGGTGGGGCAAAAGACGCATGGAGAAGTCTGTGGTGTTTTCCATAAGTTAGTAAACAAAGGCGGCCGTGAGCAGTGTTGCTTTTGGAGACTCTGATATGAAGCACATGGCTTTCTACTTGAGAGTGCTGCATGCTTGTCTCACCGCAGCCTGTCCTTGCTCTGGAGCGGTGGTTCTGAGCAGCAGTCAGAGCTGTTTACCCCACTGCATCCAGACTGATAATGAAATCGCACATGCGGGAAGCTGCTGCTGATTCTACCCGCCAATCAGAGGCTCCCTCTATAGGTAGACATGATGTTCAGCTGGCCAATCTGTTGGTAATGGGTGTGTTGGTTTGGCTTCGCATGGAGTGGACAGCCGGGGAGCAGGTCCAAAAACGGTCACCTGAGCGCAGAAAACGCACACATTACCCCGATGTGAATACAATTAACCTACCAGGGCTGGACCGCGCCGACCCAGATGTGAAAGTGCCATAAGAGAGAGTGTGCCTGCATTCCACTTTCGCTGTACATCAGTGCATGAGGACCTGGTCTTTCCCTGTCTGACTGAATTCTCAACCTGAATAAAAAATAATTCAAAAACATATACACAAACTTTCAACTCAAAAAATAATTGAATTAGATTATGCTTTTAACAAGCGGAAAAATGATTGAATAGAGCTCAGTGTTTAACTTTAAAAATGATCAAATAATTGAAAGACAGGAAAGATACCCGAGGGAAGGGGTGATTGTTCAATGAACGTGTTTGCAGATTCACTACAACTGCTTTAAGACTCAGTGGTTCCCAAACTTATTTCCTTGGACACCCTTGCCCTTGCCCGTGTCCAAGACAAGCCAAGATCCCCAACCCCAACTCCTACATGCAAACACGTTAAATGTGATCATTTACAAACTTTATACAGGCATACAGAATTAAAATTATATAGAGTTTTGATTATACAGTAGGGTGTGGTATTTATTTTATACATGTAATTTTTACAAATAAACTGGGGAGAGGGGAGAAAACGTGGAAAGGACTGGGTAGACAAGGGACACTGGGCATGACAGTATATGTTTAACACATAAATTGTCACCTGTCAAAGAGGTGGTGACGCTTATCTTTCTTGGAATGTCTTATTTATGAGGAAAGCTCCTCCTTCCCCACTCCACCCGGGTCATCACCCGGCTGACTTTAAAGGAACGGACCTATTGTAACAAAAAGATCAACACACTAGACCTGAATTTATGGTAAATTTAACGAAACAAATAAAACCAGCTGCAACTTTTACGCTAATTTTACTTTCTGGCGTGGCGCGTGTTTTCAGGATCCGGAAGCCCATGCGCGTCGCCGTAAGGACGTAACCAACATAGAAACAGAACAGATGGATGACGCACCATCCAGCCAGCGGATGATAATTCTGTGCTTCTGTCGCCAAACTCGGACCAAATAAAGAAATATCCAACTGTACGAAGGTGTCGTGTGAACGAAAGACAATCTGGATCAAATTTCAGCCTTCGGCCCCTTTAAAATCCGTCGGTGCAGTTTAGCATGTACGCTCTGCCTTCTCCAGCTCTAGCAGCAACGCTGCAGCCAGGCTGCAGAGACTCGGGCCGCGCAAACATGGATCTGATCGGGAAACCAAGAGGCAAGTCCATGGTGTGGCTCTACTTTGGCTTCAAAGCGGACGAAATGGGTCGACCGCAGAATGCCGAAGAAGCTGTTTGCCGTTTGTGCCGAAAAATAGTGCTAGCGAAAGGCAACACCACCAATCTGAGGAGTCATCTGAAGCGTCGACATCCAGTTGAGTTTTACGCGAGCATTATGACCTCCGGACCGCAGCCAGAGCAGCAAGGTAATTTTATATCAGACCCAACGCTCTTATTTCAAAATAGTATTTGTACACAAGCAAGTTTCTGTATTTTAAAGAGTGACACAAGTTTACATGAAGCTAACCATGTGGATGGACTGCAGCTGAAGGGCTTCGTTTTGAAGTTGCGTGGAAGTTTAATTCAAGAAAAATAGTTGTCGACCTTGAAATCAAGTGCGTGGCCCTGTTGTTAACATTCTTGACACCATGTTTCACGCTGTGAAGCTGATTCGTGTAAATAAATGCCCATTCTCCATTTTGGCCAAGCCTCACGAGTGGAAACTTCCTTCGGGATTTAATGGCGGAGCCTTTCATTGTGTATCGGCTGTGGTTTTTCTCTGTGTTTTTCATTCTGTCGCATCAATAAATGGTTCGATACAGAGCTCACTGGAAAATTCTGCCCGTAAAAATTGACATTTCTCTTTAACGATTGAGTCACTCTTGTACGCATGCGCATAGTGAACTCAAATAGTTAGCTTTCTCGACCTTGTTTCCATGGTATCAGATAACTCCCGTTCACGTGCTGTAGCCATTGTGAGAAACGTGCCCTTACATTTTAGCTACATCTCGTGCCGTTTTGACCCCCAGCTAGGTGATGAAAATCACAACGCTGTGGTTTACTAATCGCTTTTCACAAATTAAAAAAGACATTTTTCTTGTCACAATGGCTAGTGTCGAACTTAAAAGCGTACATCACAGTTAATAACTATCATTTTGGCAAAATTCTTTGTACACAAATGTAAATTTGGAAACCTGTTTTTGTTTTTCTGAACAATCTAGCATCTTTTAATGTCTCTTTAAGGCTTTGTACGGTTATATGATTGTATGATGGCTATCTCTTTTACCCCATGACATTGTAATGTTTAATGGTTTTAAATATTTTATTTGGTACGAATGTTACACAGTTAGACCCTTTGATCTTCTTGTTTTTTTTTGTTTATTCTTCATGCTCAGAATGCATTTGTTTTGTTTGAAGAATGTAAGCCTGTAAGCTTCGTTTTGTGGAAAAATAAAACTTAAAAGCGTACAATTTACATGTTTTATCTTCCGTTTTGTGGGAGGAAAGTGTCATAGACGCTAATCTTGTGCATTTCAAAATAAAAGTCCCTGAAATATTTAAAGTAGTTTTACAAAATAAAAGTGCCAACAAGTAAATAGATTAAATATATTTGATAAAATAGCTCAATCTTGTAAACTTTTTCATAAAGATTTATTTAGTTAAATGATTTTTTATTTATTTATCATTACCTTAATTTATTTAATTTTCAATGAAACAGTTTTTCATATCTATCACAAATGTTAAAAAATAATTATTGAGCTGAGCTCATATATATTTTTCTGTTTATTGAAAGAATATGCACTGTAAATAGGATGAATATTATTTCAGCGCCTTTGAACAGCCTCAGCACCATTTCAATAACACAGAGAAAAAGAAAGAAAAAACTGAGCACTATCTGAATTTGTTCTGTAAATTTATATAATATTTTAACCTAAACTTTTTTTTATTTCCTTAACTGACTTTGGGGGGAAAAATCAGTAAATTTACACCTAATACTATGGAATTTTATAGCTTTGAGAATTTATAACAGGCTAATATAAAGACAACCAGGAAAAGATAAATAAAATGAACCAGAAAAAACTAGACTGAACTTTTATTTTATAATAAATTTATTCCCAATTTAGCCTTTTTAAAAGCCAACCCACGTCTGTTCACTCTTTGAATATGTTGTTGCAAAACATTCCAAAAAATAAAGATGTTAAAGCAACATTTTTGTGAAAAAATATACAAAAGTAATGAACAAAAAAGTAAAAATGTCAAACTTTGCTACAGGATATGTGTAATCCTGTAGTCTGTAATCTCTTACAGGTTTAAACTAAGGGTGTGTTAATCCTCCATCAGAATCCAACATTAATATATTCATGGCAAACATTTCTTCTCTGTTTACCATCAGCTCTGGATATCAGCCATGAAGATGTTGGTGAGGATGTGCCATTTCTCCAGCCCCCTTCCAACTCTAATTATGTCCCAGATGCGGTGGTCCCTCCCGGGGAGCCGTGGCTCCGTGGGGGCCCCTTCAGAGCTGTGCTGTCCCTGCCATCCTGTCTGTGTCTGTCCAAGCTCAGTGTGCCTGGAACATCCAGTCCTGGGTCTTTGGGTGAAGAACTAGGGGAGATGAGGGTGTACGCCAAGTGTCAGCTTCAGCAAGGGGTCATGTTTGGGCCCTTTCTGGGGGAAGTGTGCAAAGGACAAATACCAAACAACCTGAAATATGCCTGGGCGGTGAGTAAACGGACACCTGTTGTGTTATAAAATCTATGTTTCTCCAGATGTGAGATGTTGAAAAGGCCACATTCTCATCCAAAGGCAAGAAATGACACATGCTTTTCTAATGTATTAAACAAATTGTTTTAAATCATCTTCAGATCTGAGAGACTATTTAAGTAAATCATGTCTGATTTGCTGATTGTGTGTGTGTGTGTTCACCTTTAGATTCGAGATGATGCTGCATTTACCTTTTTAGATGCTTCTGATGAAAACAAATCTAACTGGATGAGGTGAGCAGCTGTTTTGGTGTCGGACACATTTGCATTTTTGTTTTTGAAAAATGGGAAATGGGACTTCGGTGTGTGTTTGTGTTTCAGGTACGTGAGGTATACGAGCAACGAGAGCGAACACAACCTGGTTGTTTTCCAGTTTTACCGTCACATCTATTATCGGGTTTCCCAGCCCATTTCAGAGGGCGCAGAGCTCCGAGTCTGGATTGGGAAGGATTATGCCTCTCTTCTGGGTCTGGGAATGGGTGAGTCTTGTCTTACCAGGGTAACTGTCGTTCTGCTGATTACTATCTGGAAATTATTGTTGTTAAAGTTCATATTGTTTGTGATACAGGTGACAATGAAAAATGTGAAATTGGAGACAAGGAGACGGCTCTGAGCCTCTTGCAGGACATCCAGCTGGTCACACTCCCCGAACCCAGCAGTACCTCACTTTGGTCCGACTGCAGCCAATCACAGAGCCCCATGCCCGTCATCAGTGAAGTCACGACCGTGTCAAACTCAGAATCAGCTAATGATCCAGGCTCGGTGCTGGGCTCTTTGGTAGGTCCGATGTCAGGCTCGTCGCCGGGTTCCATGCTGGGCTCAACATTGCCCTCCACCTCCCAGTTTTCCCTGCAGTCTTCCATCCCGACTGTGATAGACAAGTATGATTTCATGCCCGGAGCAGAGAAACTGCTGAACAACCCAAATGCAAACCAGGCCAGCCCCTGGCACTTTTTTGGGCTGGAACCCGACCCAACTGGTCGGCCTCTGGACCGGAACACGGCGGTGTGTAAGTTGTGCATGGAGCGTGTGAACTGTGTGGGAGGTCCATTGGATCTCCAAAACCACCTGACCAGCAAACATCACATCAAACCTCGTGACCTCAGCAAGGATCGGATTCTGCCACCAGGTAATGAGGAGTTCAATGCAAAACTAAACGATTTGGGTTATGTATGTTGCATGTAGGAGTCGTAACTCTGCAATAGTCTTTTATTTTGAAATCTACCAGATGCTTTATACTGATACCGTGTGTTAGTTCCTGTCTAGCCCTATGTTCACTACGGAACTTGACGCATCCTTGAAGCGTGTCATGGCAAAAAAATGGAACCCAATTCTATCTTTAGAGGTGTGGCGAGACATTTCTGTGATCCACGGGAAACATTCCATGCCGCAGCTGGTGTAGATCACGCCATAGACTAGAATGGCTTCTATTTGACACAGAGACATGCCGTAACGTGCCCGCAGACGCTCCCGGTGAGGATTAGGGGTTCGACTCAAAATCCTGCTGTTTTTTGCTCCCCTAACTTCTACTTCCTGAAACGGGAGCACCAGAGCTTTTTCCCCACAGAAATTGCCTCGCAAGACATTAATTTGTACTAGAGACCACTGCAGATGTGTTGAAAAAACGAGTGAACTTGGTCTTCAACAAAATTAACCCATCTGCTGCGGAGAATGACTCGATCCCAGCTACGTTTTCACATTTTGGACAGTTTGTCCAAGAGTTACAATTGCACATGGCGCAAATGGCCAGTTGGTCAGGTAGTGACGGTCAGTAGAACCAATCAGTTCTTTATACAAGAGTGAACGACGTTTTTATTGTGTTCTTGTTAAATTTCTTTCTATTACCAGTTCATAGATTCTAGCGATTGAACTGGTGGGTCTAGACTCAATTTTAAAGATTCTTCTTCTTTAGAGAAAAAAAACTGTTAAACTATCCAAAACTCACTATTGTATAAAGACTAGTTTATACTTCATGTGCATCGGCATGGAGACGCAACGCCATTATCCGTCATCGCAAGGACTCTCCAACAGGCTCGCAAGATTACGGAGTAGAGCCCACTTTCTTAAATATCTGTCAAAAGTGACGGAGATGGCAAGCATGTGATTGGTCAGGATGCCGGATCCTTTAACTTCAACAGCACCGCCATTCACCCTCAAAGCAAAATAAAACGAGAGCCGACCATATCTAGTGACAAGACAGGGAGCAGATTGAAGAACGTCTCGTGGAAAACGTCAGACAATATTAATACAACCATGACTGAAGGAGTACAAAGATACGCAGCAAACTTTTTATTCGTGTCAGGAAATTACAGGAAACATGAGTTTAGTTCTGCATGAAGCGGTGGAGGACACATTTGTCCGTGTTAAAAAGTCTCTGAAATACATAAACACAATGCAAACACACTAGAGACGTGACTGCATTGAGGGCACGGTACCCCAGAAAAGCGCTACGCCCTCTGCTGTCCTGGTGGAGAATTGCTTCACAACACTGACACACCAGTGGAGAAGTATAAATGGAAAACATCTCCATTGACGCGTGAGCACAAATGTGAGTCTACCATGAAGTTTAGTCAAAATGGCAGTGAGAATGGGCAGATTTTGATATAAAAGCTGAATTATGCGGCACAACCTGCTAAAATATATTTTCTGTCACCAAAACTTTTAGCGTGAAGTAACAAAGTAAGGTATCTTGTGAGTGCATCGGCCAACTTTGGAACACCATCAGATAACTGAGAAATGAAGACGACTAGCATACAAGGACTAAAGCAATAAGATTTAATATGTTTAAATCAAAGAACACAGACATGTCTCAACTAGAAGAAATGGAGACCGAGACAGTGATAGAAAAGCACACTGTTCAGGAAATGTACTCCCATGCTTGTCAAGCAGAAGGTAGAGGAGGTTGTGTTTCTTCACCAAACACACTAGCTAAGAAAGCCTAGAGCAGGGGTAGGCAATCCTGGTGCTCCAGTGCCACTATCCAACATGTTTTAGTTGTTTGAACTGATAAAGCTGTTCACTAATGTTCTAATTGATGACTTGAAGAAATCACTGGAGTTATGCCACCAAGAAGTTAACTCAAAAAAGCTGAACACTACACTTCAGAAACAGTGCAGTCTTCTGGAGAAAACCAAAACGGAGATGGAGCTCAAAGTCAACGAGGCTGAGCATTACAAGGGATGGCTTAACCTTTGGTTATATGGTCTCCTTGAAAGTACATTCAAGAAATATTTCCCAGACTGTTCTACCAACAGCTGAGGCTGGAATGGTGCTAGCAGCCATGGATGTCATCCACAGGTTTAGAGATCTCTGTCAGTGGGATGATGAAAGACACAATCCACAACCCTGACCTGCGATCATCAGTTTTATGTCCTGAACGGTAGGGGATGCACTGTGGAGAGGATCCTGCTGTGGAAGAAGCCTGAAAAAGTGGGGACACAGCATATTTCACTGGAAATAAAGCTTATGATAAATGACCTGCACTCGTATAGCGCCTTTCAGAGTCTGAGGATTCCAAATAGCTTTACGCTACAGTGCATCATTCATCCATTCACACGCTGGTGGTGATGAGCTACACTGTAGCCACAGTTGTCCTGGGGCACACTGAGAGAGGCGAGGCTGCCGAGCACAGGCGCCACCGGTCCCTCCGACCACCACCAGCAGGCAATGTGTGAAGCATCTTGCCTAAGGACACAACAGCAGAATTCTCTGCTGGGAGCCGGGATCGATCCTACAACCTTATGTCAACATGAAGGAAATTAATACCTAGGCCAAAGGAAATATCAGTGGAGAAAGGTAATCTTGATATCCATTTGGCGAAGCTGATCAGCATTTTTTGAAGTTCAGGTTCTGGTAAGTTCAGTAAACGTTTTAGCTTGTGCAGCTAAAGGAAATTCTTTGTTCTAATTTTACTGTAGTGTTGGTACTCTGTGTTAGCTTAGCTATGTGCATTTCTGTCCTTTCTGCAAATGCCAGACGTATCCGGAATCATTTGGAAAGAAATGCTTTATTTTTCTATTGTAAAATCAAGGGCACTGATTTTTGTTTTCTTCAGGAGATGCATGCTTTAAAAACAGATGTTTGGAAAATTCAGTGGGGTCTAATGATATGGTTTTCATTTGGTGATAACAAATCAGCTGGAGTGGCTCTTACAGGACAAATTTAGAGGCAGCCATTGCAGACACCAGTGGTTGATGGCCTTTACATTTAGTTCAGATTGATTAGTCACAATTTATATTGGTTGCATATGGTTTCAACTAGATTGATATATCAGTTGGCTGATGTATCAGGCCGATATTTACCGTTTTTTAAATATCTGCGTCGACGATATACCTTCTTAGTAAAGCCAATTTAAAGTCAGGCAAAGCCACAGGCAACCTGGTGCTTCTGCAGAATTTAATTTAACTATATTCAGGTTCCTGAATAACACCTGCATAAAAAATGCCCTAAAAATTCATTTCAACTAAAAATTCTTTTTATATACCAGTTTTGAATATTTAATACTTGGTCAGTAAATTGAGTGGTTTGATTAACTTTAGTTAGTTGTCTGATTTTAACACTGAACAGTGCACAAAATTAAGATTTAACAGTTGGTTAAATCCAGTGTTTAAATTTTGTGCATCATCTGATCCATTAGTAACATTTTAGTATGAAAATAAGGTGGAAAATGTCTAGATATCGGCCATGACATTCGGTCCAAAAATTCGTCACAACATATTGGCCGTCAGCTGACCATAACCTCTAAATATTGGTATCGGCAATAGACGAACCAATATCGTTTGACCTCTAGTTTCAACAGTAAACAGGTAAACAAATGCATATTGATATGTTTGGAAGAAAAATAATCAAACAGTTGTCAGCTTCATTTCCCTCAGCTGAAATCTTATGGGGANNGTGTGTGTGTGTGTGTGTGTGTGTGTGTGTGTGTGTGTGTGTGTGTGTGTGTGTGTGTCAGAGATATTGTCCTAGATAGGGTTTGCTGTGTGCGCTGCACACTTCCTGACCTACTTTCCGACCGAGTCGACGTGTTTCTGAGTCTCAGAACTTGGTGTAAAATCAAAAGAAAGCAGTTTTTTTATTTATTTCCTCTCTTTTATTCTTAGATATCTACCCAAGTCTCAAGGACCCTCTCACACTGGGCGGAGGTGTCTGCAGCACCCCTCTGTCCCTGGGTGGGGGTGTGTGTAGCACCTCCTTGTCTCTGGGAGGGGGAATGTGTAGCACCCCCCTCTCCTCGGGACTCCTTCCATCTTCCCTTTCTCTTCCGTCGGTCGGCGCCGCCTCGAACACGCAGGTACGTGAGGCCGCGGACAGAAACGTCAACGCTTATTATTTCATAACCTTTTCCACAGTTGAACACAAACATCCGTGAAATTACTCACACTTTGAATGAAACTTGATGCACTCGTGTACTAAAGAATCACATCTTCTGATTCAGATCAAATAGATTTCTCCAGGATTTATGCAAACATTCACACCACAGTATTTTATGATGATGAACTTCGACAGAATAAAACCTTTATGTTATTAATGTTAGTGTGGACGCTTTTTGGTGCTGATGAGTGACATCACTCACTGCTGAGGCAGTCACAATATGCTGACGTCTGCGCAAACTCCTGAAAGAGCTGAATTTGCATGGAGACACAACAGCTGAGAGGACCGGGCCGTTAGTTTTCCCCTCCCAGAATTTACCCTGAAGTTTTCACAATGGAAACGTCTACTTTCTCAGAACTGAGGCCATTCGGGATACTTGCTATTTCTAACTTGAACACAGAGAAACGCCTCTAAAGAGATGAACCTTTCTCCTGCTGTTCCTCATCTTCTCTATCCGGGTCGTGCACACATCGAGTCTTTCATGATGACATAAATCTGCCTTGTTCTCTGTTCTTAAAGTTCAGCCAAAAGTTCAGTTTTGATCCTTAAAACGTGACGATGAGTTCTTTATGGTTTAAATTTAGCTGCTTCAGCCTCGGTTTTATTAATAAAACATCAAAGGACTGGAGTCTGTTTTAAAGCATAAAAACCTGTTTCATGCTGGTTATTTTGAGCAGATGTGGAGTTTTAATTCTCACAGATGCCTTGAATCAGTCTGACGTTGATCTTCGCTGTCTTACAGGTCCATCCTGGTTCCAGCGCCTCCTACAGCCTGAACTCCTCTCAGCCTTTTGCCGGCTGTCTCTCCTCCTCCTCCAGCCTGCCGCCTCTTCTGAGCCAAGCCCAGACGTCACTGCCAGGTGAGAGGATGGTTAGATACCGCCAGCAATGAGGTGCTTTTTAAAAAAAAAATTTAAATTACGTTTTATTCTCGTTCTCAGAGACCGACCTCGATGACTGTCGCTTCCAGTGTCAGGGGAACTCGCCGAGAGAGAGCCTTTCCTCGCAGTACGTCTTTGATTTTCCTTTTGACGCCCGTCCAGCTGGTGAACCACCAAAGTGACGAGCCCTGTTCCCCCACAGGTCCCCCATGAGCTGCCTTCCTCTGCTCTTTGACCAGAGAGACGGGTTGGGCTCTGGAGTCAGAACCCGTCCGGAGAACGTTCCTCCCGCCAGCTCCCACATCGAGCTTCTGCTGGAGAAACATGGAAACGGAGAGATGGGAGTCAACAGTGAGTTCACGTCACGACTAGGAGATCAAATCTGATTTCAGACGCGATTCTGAGCGTGAAAGGCGGAACTCTAAAGTGAGGAAGTGCAGCACCCGGACCGTTTACGGGGAGCACAGAGCAGAGGCGCTGGTCCTACTGAGACTGGTGTTGTGCAGAAAAGCGTTCCTCCTCCTCCTCTTCTGGTTTCCTAAATCTCTGAGTAGATTATTTTCTACCTGAACCACCAGCAGCAGCATTTTAAACTGCTGTGTGAAATTTTAATCTGTTTATTTTCTGGTGACAGAAAATAACAACAAAACACAAACCCCTTCAGCTTTTTGTTTCTGATGTTGATTTGCTTGGTTTCGGCTGCTGGTCCAGACTCTTCACCGCCTCCTCCCTCGAGCAGCTGATGCCTGTTCTATTATCTGTTTTTTGCTTCTTTTCTCACACACATAAAAAAACGATTAAAGGTGTAACGTGAACTCTTCCTGCCCTCTTTCCAGTTGTGGAGATGCTTCAGTCGCTCCACTCCTTGCAGCAGGAGAACCAGCGGCTCCAGGACCAGATCCTCAGCCTGACGGCCAAGAAGGAGCGCCTACAGCTGCTCAACACGGAGCTGGCTTCACCTTTCCAGCCCCACGTTCATTCAGCTTCCCACCACACGTCTGCCCAGATCAGCTTCCTGTCCTCCCAAGGTCGGTTCTCTGACGGCGTTCAGGGCGACGGGACAGAAAATTGTTGTTGTTTGATTTAAGGCGGAAGCTTAATGAAGCGGTGACCATCAGGCTGTTAATGGTAGAGATGAGAACAAACCTGGAGAATCTGATGCAGTAAGCTGTGATGCATTAGAGGGGTGTGGGAGAAAGGAAACTCGAGTGATAAGAAAACAGCAGAAATGTTGAGATGATGCTGCTCGTGGCTCGTTTTTCTCTGCGTTTCTCCTCCTGTGAGACGATGCGATGACGCTCGGAGGTTTTCACCCCGTTATTCGCTCTCCTGTCTCCTCAGATCCCCTGAGCACCAATAAGAGTCCGCTCTCCAAGAACTGCTTCCTGAATGACGTCTCCTTTGTTACCTCATCAGAGGTGGGTCGTTTTAGAGTCATAGGACGAAACTAAAGAGGATTTCACCTAACCCTAACCCTTTTCTCCAGGAGCTTCACTCTGGAAGTCCGTCCCGCAGCAGCTCGTCGCTCTCCTTCCAGAGTACTCCTCCTCCCCAGCAGAGCCCCGCCTCCTTCGGCCAGCCCCTGCTGAACGGGCTGAGTCGAGGAGTGACCGACGGTTTGGGGAGCGTCGGCCAAACCGGCAGCTCCGGCCTTCCTGTGGTGGGCGGGCTCATGGCGTCCCTCGCAGGAAGTCCTCAGCTCAACATGAACGGCATGCTCGGCGGTCTGAACGGCGTGATCCAGTCTCCCGCCCAGAGCGCTCCGCAGCCGTCACTCCCGGCACTGCGTCCCCAGCCGCCACCGCTCAACCCTCAGACACTGAATCAGAGCTTTCAGCTTCCCAAGAGCGCCAGCCCGTGAGTAGACAGATTTGGTTTGGTCCCATCGGGATCGTCCCGATCCGGATCTTTACCGGAGTCTCCGAGCACACCTCGGCTCTGAGCTTCTGCTTCTTTAAACCTGCATCTTTTCTGCAGGTCTTCTCTTCTGTCGGAGCAGCAGCAGCTTCAGCAGTTCCTCATCTCACAGAACTTCACACCGGTAACGGTCTCTTTGTCTTTAACAGCAGAATGAACACATGAATGCGGCAAAACGATGACAGGGTGACGGGATTTCTGTTGTAAACGGCTCAGTGACCAGATGCTTTTATTAAAGGATACATGTCCGTTGACCTGTAAGACNCCAAAAATAGAGCAGAATAAAAATAGAGCGATGTCACACAATATTGTGATTTTTTATTGTTTGTTCTTACAAGATAATTTTTACGTTTAAACAATATATCACATTCTAACAACTGGCCTATATGTATGCCATTTACGGTATTATTAAATTGTATAAACGTGATACATATTTATATTTTTAGGATGTGATTGTAAGAAAGTAAAAATTAACAGCACATTATAAGGCGATATAGCTCTAATTTTGTTTTTGCTGTGATACAGCTTTACAATAAAATAACTAGAAAATCAAAAGGTGATGAAAACAAACTTGTTATTGACAAACAGAATCTGTAATCCTGAAGGAATTCTATTCATTTCCTTTATTAGTTTGTAGTCTGCTGTGAGCCCTCTTATATCCATGTCCCTTTCATCCACCTTTGTCCTTGTGTTTACTTGTGCAATTGTTCCCGAATTCAATAAAGATTTTGGGGGAGAAAAAAAAGGCAACAGAACCAATCAAGCCAACATGGATGATAATAAACGGCACGTCGGACCCCTCGATGGGAAATTTGAATTTAAAATCAATCAAGACGGAACAGTCGACCGACAAAAAGTCTTGTGCACGATGTGCTGGAAGGAATTTTCTTTTCACCGAAGCACCTCCAGCTTAAAATACCACATTAACGCGAAGCATTCGTTAGCCGCGGATGCTGCTGCAGCAGCTGCTAGCATTTTGGCTAACGGCCATACGGAGCGGGGTAAGTGTGTCTACCTCAGACGCATAATAGGCTAATTCAGACCCATTATTAGCGTCGAGGACGCGAGCTTTACAAAGGTTCAGCCAGCTACGTCAAGGTGCTTTTCCCAAGCCTCCAACAAGAAGCACAATGTCAAAAAATCATGGAAAATTGAAAAGGACCACGAAGATATTGAGTTTTTTTATTATTATTTTTTATCGTGAATGTTCGGTAAACATGTTAAGTGCATGTGCATTCCCTTTTCATTGAGTCTGTTTTTCGTGCGATTTATTTAAATAAAAAATGAATAATATTTAATCATGATTAATCCGCTGCAGCCCTGTGATTAATCCGATTAAAGGCGTTCACCGTTTTACAGACAGGGTTGAAAACTAGTCCTGCGGCTCATTTCTCCATTTTGAATTTTTGATCCAAGATCGTTTTCATTGTAATTCTGAAAAACCAGAGCTTTGTTCATTTTTGCAGCCAGTTCAAAAACAAAACTGTCTTTTTCATTTTTGTTTTTTAATTAAAATAGGAAAGAACGAATGATAAGCAACTGATGAGCTGTCAATTAATTGCTGCAACGCCAAGAATAAAGTATATTAATGGATTAAATCGACATAGTTTTGTAGCGTCTGTTTGATGATAATTAAAATCCATCAGTTTTGCTTTTTTTATGGGAGAACTGTAAACTAATAAAGGTTTTCTCTCTCTCTCCCTCTTCTCTTTGTGCAGTACCGATACGATGCATGCCTCCTTTGATGCCCCCCAGCGGTCAAGTCGCCCCTGCCCCCACAGTAATGCCCACACAAGTGACTAATGCCATCACCAACTTTCTCATCAGGGATCTTCAGTCCCCAGCTCTGGTGGATGGAGAAGGCTTCAGACAAATGCTGCAAACAATCCTCCCCTCCTACAAAGAGATGCTGACATCATGCCAGCTGGAGAGCCTCCTGAGAGGCCACCACATCAAAGGCAAGCTGAATCTCATTCAGCTGTTTATGAAAAATTCGGACCACACCAACGGCGAGGAGATGAACGACTACACTGCTCCCATCGAGTTTGAGCCAAGGAGGCGTGGGCAACTTCCCGTCCTTCAAAGAGAAATTTCTCACTTCGTCACCTTAAGTGTAGACGTTTGGCTCCACAGCTGGCAGGGCAACAACCAGCGTTACCTCACCCTCTGGGCACACTTCATTGACGACGATTTTAGTCTCCACAACCTGGCCCTGACCACCCAGAGGCTGGTGGAGAACGGAGGGAAAGACTTCAGCCTTCAGGCAGTGGAGGCACAAGTGAAGGTGATGGCAAAGGATTGGGGGATCTCCCAGCCTAACCTGGTGCTGTTAGGAGTGGACGGTAAATACACGATGAAGTTAAAACCAATAAAGAGTGAGAAAGGTGTGGAGGCTACAGGAAGCCTCCCCCACCCAAATTCAACAACGTTTTTAGAGAGGGACGACTCCGTGTCCCCCGAGGAACCGCAGGTCACAGAACATTTTAGTGAAGGTCTTCCATCGGTCCCGTGTTTCTTCAGCGCTGTGCAGGGCTGCGTTGAGGAGGTGATGTCGAACCAAGTCATTTCCAAAACCCTCAGCCAGTTCCAGAGTGTCTTCTCCTCTCTGTTCCTGCCACCGTCTGAGAAGAAAGGCTCATACCTGCACCACGCTCAGAAGCTGCTGCAGACTCTGGCCAAACAAGAACAGGCGAGCATTAAGGCATGGGCTCACAGCCCCCCGTCCTGGAACGGCCTGTACCCTTTACTGAACTCCATCATCAAACATAAAAGCCTGATCTGTGACATCATCAGAGAGATAAACGAAGAGAGCTCGAGGAAAGATGAGGACGCTTCCGAAGCATCCGGCAGCTACCACCCCAACTCCACCTCCAACACATCGTCAACAAGCCTCCCCTTGCTGCGCTCTGAATGGAAGGTGGTGGAGGACTTATGTCTGGTCCTCAAACCTCTGGACGTGGCCTGCCGGACTCTGGCCAAGGAGGCCTTCCCCCGCCTGTCCCTGGTCAAACCCATCCTCACCGGCCTGCTGTCCCGCCACCTCGTTCCCCGGCCAAGCGACTCCACGTCCATCTTGAAGGAGGTGAAGAGGATGATGAGGCGTAAGTTGTTGAGTTGCTACGACAACCCTGCAGTGAACAGGGTTCTGAGCGTGGCGTGTTCCCTCGACCCACAGTTCCACGGGCTGGGCTTCATGGAAGACAAGGTGAGTGACCCGATTAAAAAGATCTGTGGCAGCTTTCTAATCTGGAAGCTAAATTCTTATTTCTGATATTTTAGGAGCAGGTTGCCACTTTCAACTGGCTGAAGCAGGAGGCTTTGAGGATTGCGAAGGAAAACGGGAAACTGAATCCACCCACAACTCTTCAGATCAAGAGAAGCTCCTCCCCTCTGTCGCCAGAGTCGGAGGGTGATATCCGAAGGAGCAAACGCCTGAAACACTGTCCTCCAATCAACTTCAGAGACCTTGGAGTTGAAGATGAGTTCAGCGACCCTGGAGAGGCGGATGATTGTGACTACGTGGATTCGGGGGCTGAGGCGGATCTCTCAGGTATGGAGTTCCTGCTGGGAGACCTGTTCTGCTCGACGCCCAGGAGGACCCGACAGAGCTCCGTGGAGGAGTCTGTCGACATGGAGATGTCCGTCTTCAGAGCTGATAAAGGGGCTTCGCTCGGCGTGGAGCCCCTGCAGTGGTGGAAGACCAAAGCTGTTCAGTTTCCACTGCTGGCCTCGGTGGCGCGGGCCTACCTGGCATCTCC
The DNA here is from genome assembly GCA_006937985.1 of Aphyosemion australe. Classification (NCBI taxonomy): domain Eukaryota; kingdom Metazoa; phylum Chordata; class Actinopteri; order Cyprinodontiformes; family Nothobranchiidae; genus Aphyosemion; species Aphyosemion australe. Next base: position 471,916 of record SSNS01000184.1, read on the forward strand.
AGCTGTAGCAGGGAGCGCCGCCCAGGACTTTATTCTGGAGGGACCAGGAACCACAAACAGGAAAAGATCAAACATACCACCCGAAAGTTTGGACACGATCCTGTTTCTGCACCACAATCGTTTTTTTACAAACGAGAGCCTGCCAGCGAGCCCACAGGAGTGATGACAAATGCAGCAGATTAAAAGATTTCAACCCGAATCTTCAAATCATGATTTAACAAGTTTCACGTGTAGGAGTCAGAAACGGAGTGCATCATAATCACAGACCCTGTCACGCTTCAGAGATCTGCCTGGGTTATAAACTCAGAAAAATGTCATTTATTCTGACAGAAATCTACATTTAATCAGGTTTGAGACACAGGATTAAGGTTTAATGTGTAACTTTAAAGCTGCATGTTTTTTCACTCGCGTAAAAGTAGTTTATTTCCCTTAGACACTAAAGGAAACTTTCCTCGTTTATGTTCTTTACTAATGATTTACATTTATAGTTCTCAGTGCCTTACCTTATTTCATTAGTCAAACAAATGTTTTTGTAGGTTTTTCCTCTTTTTATTTCAAAAACACCCGAAGACTGAAAAAGGGCTCATGGTACGGTGATTTACCATGTGTCTTTTTTTGGTTTGTTGATTAACTCTGCAGCTAATGAGTCCTTTTACAGATATTCTGTATAAATTGGCTTTTGTTTTGTTTTTAAACTTGATTAAAAAAGAACTCGACAGAAAGTCATGTTATCTTGAGACTAAAATTGTTGTAACTAGGCAGAACTGCTCTATACCAACTTGTACACTGTGCTATAGGAGTCTGTGCTGACTTTTCTTTTTTACAGTCCGTTGTATGTGTTGTCCGTTCCTGAATGTACATTCCTTTGACCTTTTTATAATCACATCAATATGTACGTTTTTTTCATTGTCTTTAAAGTCTGTAACAAACTTGTTCCACCTTTTTTTAAAAGAAATAAAAACTGTTTACCATTTAAGCTCTTGATATTTAATTCTTAGGGTTAAAGGTCATTAGTCTTCCCAAGGGTGGACATCCCAGCAAGTTCACCCTGGGGTCAAAGGTCAACGCTCAGAGAAATTACCAAACAAAAAAGCAATCTGGTTTGTTTAGAGAATGGAAGACCCACAAGTTTGTCAAGTCTCACCTGAACGAAGCACATGGGTTTTGTGTACCCACAATGCACTGCTCCATGTGTATGAAAATGTCTCAAAATGAAACGTGGAAAAGAATTGACTAAAATTCCTGCATAATCTTGGAGCTGGAAGTGACCAAATTTGGATATGTGGGTGGAGCTTAAGACATTTATTTAAAATTAAATTTAAATATTTCTGTTAGCAATCAAATCAGGGGGTTTAAGGGGTTAAAATGTAAAAAAAATGTAAATTAATCTTTCAGGGGGATAATTTGTGTTTTTATACTTGGAGTTTATGACAATTATGATGGCGCTTCTGACATCACTTTTACCAGTAGTAACTTGGATCATCTTTTACACAAGTATTCTGAAAAATCTTTAAAATTTTCTTTACTTATTAAAACAAAAAAAATAATTCTTTATTTAGACATTAAAATCATTAGAAAAGAAAACCATTCCGATTATCAAAATAGACATAAATTATTGTCATTTCTATTTTATGTGTGCAGGAACAAAATAGTTCAGACTGAAATAAAAAAAATCTAAATCTTTTAGAGATTCCTCCTCTATAGTTTGGCTTCAGCCATGCTGGAGTCAGGAGAGTCGTCAGAGTTATTCTTCCTGCTTTGGGCTCGTCTCCTGCTGTGGATGAAGATGTGAAGAGGATGGATAAACACCACAAGGGTGAGGAGGGTGAGAGTGATGTCCACCTGGAATGGAAAACAGTTCTCGTGATGTCACACAGTCCCAAAAGGATGCTCTAGGTTTGCGTCAGTTATTTAATATACACCCTTTTGTTAACAAAGATGAAGTTTCTTACATAAAACGGATCTCCATGCAGAGTTCCTTTGACGAGGGCGAATAACGGATACTGAAGGAGGGAGAGGACAGCAGACAGTGACATCACCAGGCCGTACAGCTTCCCAAAGTGGGAGCTTGGAAAACTGAGAGAGACAAAAACAAAAAAAGGTAATGACAGGTGTTGTTCAAGCTCCATATGACCAAAACATCAATAGACTTTTATTTTCTTCAGGAAAATATTGTTAGAGAAGCAATTTACTTATTGCCTCCAATTATAAAATGAAACTGTCCATTTTATTTTCCACTGCTTATCCAAGGTTGAGTAAGGGAGGTACCAGGTTCAGGCTCCTTTCTCCAGTTGCTCCTAAAGAATCCCAAAGACATTACCAGGCCAGTGATTCCTGTGTCTGCCTGGCAACTCTTCCCAGTACCTGGAAAATCTCCAAAGGGGGAATTCTAATCAGTTGCCTGAACCATCTAAACTGACTCCCTTCGATGAGGAGGAGCAGCGGCGGGCAGAGCTCTACGGCCACTATGAAGGAAGCTGATATCAGCAGGTTGGATCTGTGATTTCATTCTTTATGTCATGATTTAAATCTTGAGATCATAGATCAGAGTAGATGAGGGTTATTCTTGAGGTAGAGAGAGAGAGCATTCCTTCTTTTTCCAATGGCCTCTTCCTGGCCTTTGCTACGAATCACAAAGTAAACCTTTATTTTTATAGCACCTTTCTAGACATGGGTCACAAGGTGCTGTAAAAAAATACATAAAAACAGACAAGCAAATAAAAATGATCATTGATCATACAAGATGAGTTTTTAAAAGTGTTTTAAAAATCTCAACGGAGTCAGCCGACTTCAGAGAAGTTGTTGATAAGGCTTGCTCAGTCTCTGGTTTTCATCATTATTCCGGGAAACACCAACAATCCTTGGTCACTTGACCTCAATGGTCTAATGGGAATGTAATGGTTCAGAAGTTCAGCAATATAATCTGGGGCTTGGTTAGACATGGCCCTACAACACTGGAAATTTGTAATGGACCTTGATCAAAATGGGAGCCAACGAAGGCACCAACAGAACCACATCATTGGTAAAAGGCAGACTTGATTTCCTGGGTTTTTTAAAACCAGACACTGTCTTCTCCATGACTACACCTTGAGCTCCTTCCACAAACACCTCAAACAGTATCAGAGAGAAAAGGCAGCCCTGGAGGAGTCCAACCCTCACAAGGAGCAAACTCGACTTGGACCAAACCAAGAGATCCCCTCCAAAATCAGTCATTATTTATCTAGAATCCACTTACGCAATGCTAATGAAGGCAGCGTTTCCCCCATAGAGGAAGGAGCGATTGAGGACTTGTAGAATGAAGGTGAGGTACTGCAGAGGGAGGATAGGAATAGAGGCACACGCAGAGAAGAGGAGGCACTGCAGCGATGTCAGGAACAGAGACAGACAGGATGAGCGCAGGTCTGCATCCTGTTCAGTTTCTCCTACAGAGAGAGGAAACAAGTCAGGGAAACTGTAGCAGTTTCACTAAACAACACTAACATCCATCCGGCTTTTACCGAGAGCTCGAGGTTTTCCTTTGTGTCGGTCCAAAATGAGTCCGTTCCAGGGAGCACAGAGAACTCCACACAGCTGGGTCATTGCAAAAGCATTGGTGTACTGACTCACTGACGAGAAGAACAAAATGTTTATTAAAAGTGTAGTAGAAGATGTTTTTCTGGAGCATTTTTGCCATAGTGATTGAAATTCTCTTCACACACTGATGGAAACCAATAAATTAAGTGTTTTGTCAAAAAAGGACTAATTGGAATCACCTCTGAAACGTACAATCCTGGAAAAACCTCATCCAATCATTGTAAACGTCCCGTTCTTAATGAATAATAATAATAATAATATAATAATTCATTGAACTTATATAGCGCTTTGTTAGGACACTCAAAGACGCTGCATGCACTCACACATTCACACACTGCTGATGATGGTAAGCTACTGAGTAGCCACAGCCGCCCTGGGGCGGTCTGACAGAGGCGAGGCAGCATTGTTGCGCCATCGGCCCCTCTGACCACCACCAACAGAGGCAATTCGGGTTAAGTGTCTTGCCCAAGGACACGACAGCGACAGACCAAGCGGGACGCGAACCCGCGACCTTCCAATTGTGGGGCGTCCACTTAACTCCTATGCCACCTTCGCCCCGATGATGATGGATCATGACTCATCCATCAAACTGCCTTCTGACCATGCCTCCCCCCTCTGCACATACCCCTCTGTGTGTATGAATTGCGCATTCTCGGAGCAGTTAAACTGGAACAGAAGCCTAGTGTCACGGATGGAGTATGTTTGTTGTTTACTTATTTCATTGAAGGAGTTGTTTCATGTGTTCTGTTTGAGTCTGGTTCTGTTCTTGTTGGGAAACATTTTGGTGACGAACCTGTTGTCTGTGAACGCAGCCTGTCTTCTGTCGGCTGGTAGAGCAAAGCACACATGCGTGTGTTTTTTCAGGAGCTGTCATGACAACGATTCAACCTGTTGTTCGTGGAGTTTTCCCAGATTGTCCGTGGTGCTGAGCTGCTGTGATTTATGAAATTAAGAATAAACCAAGAAAGCTAAAAACTGCCTCATTTTTTATCGTAAAAAGGCCACTCTAAATTAGCTAGCACACTTCATTATTATACGGTTAGATTGGTGCATTATGTTAGGAATTATGGCAGAAAAGGTATGGTAGCCTTACGTTTGTATGATTGTTTGACAGAATCAGCTGTGACCCGTGTTACACAATTTTCTGTGACCATCAGAGTCTGTGACTATAGGCTGTTTTTTGTTGTTTGTTTTTCCAAAATATAGCTTGTTTGAATGGATTTTTCCCATACCTTTAATGAAAACATGAAGGAAAAGGAGAACATCAGAACATGGGTTACCTAAGCTGGGGTCGTTCTGGGCCAGTCGGTTGAGCGTAGAATTGAGTGTTCCGATGAAGAGGTAGTGTCTCAGCTGCATTACGGACAACCACAGGAGATGCCACAAGAAGAACCAGGACAGGACACAGCTCCGGAAACTCATCCCTGCACACATCCGAGAGGACTAAAGTCATTTTTTTATGAACTCCCTTCAGAAAATGGAACATCTGTTATTAAAAATGTTAATGATGTTTTTATTAGAGTGTATAGAAGATTAAATAGTCCAAGGGGGTTAATCATTAGATGATTCTTGTGCAATAATTTATAAATTTCTCCTAAAATACCTTTTTGCATTTCTTGAACCTTTGCCTCGTCTTCTCGTGTTGAGGCGTCTTTCCCTCTGGCATCCTGTGAAAGTGTCACCGTGGTCTCCCTCATCCTCTCAATCTGCTCCACGTTATAGGTGTTGGCCTTTCCACAATTCACCCTGAGCACCAGAAAATCAATATTTCATATTTCATTAATAAAGACAGACTTAAAGGTCGGGTATGAAGCCTCTCACCCGTATGTGTAGCTCTGAGGCAGAGGGTAGGGGATGTGGGTTCTGGGCATGAGCAGAAACGTCCTCGCCACATGGATGATACTGCACAGGGATACGGCCAGGAAGGAGGAGTGGAGAGGGACCCCCTGTTCATGCAAAACCTGCAAATGATAAACATAAACAATCAACTTTATGTAAATGCAACTGAATATTTCCAATAAGTGTTCATTCCTGCACATCAGAAACACTCAGAGATGCTGGTGTTTCTTCCAATAAATGGAATTTTCCAGGTTAAAGGTGCAATTTGTAAGAACGGCATCATGTGGTCAAATGTGGGTACTGCAGTTCAGTTTTTAAGCAAAAATATTACTTTGTCACTCCTGTTCCGTGAGTTTCATGGCTGTTGCCAGTTACGGATCAGCACCAGAAGATTCTAGTTGAAAAGAAAGACGAGTCATTCACATTCAGTAAGTAGATAAATACATACCATGTCATACCTGGTACCTGGTATAGCACTCTTGGGTGTTTTACGATAGGGAGCACTTACTACACTTATACGGTAATATGTTTCCAGTATTTCAGGAAGTGTTGTTGCTGTTAGCTTGTTGTTATAGTTCTGAACGACTCAGTAAAGGAAGTAAAACGCCACGATTGACTTATTATTCACTTCACACACACATTTCAATGTAATGTTGAGTTGTTGGTAATTGAAAAAGTAGCTTGAGATATTTTTAGAGTCGACTATTTGCTTCTAATTCACCATTAGCATTGTTAGCTCAATGTTAGCCTCTAGCTTGCTTTACCCGATATTAGAGTAAAACAAAAAGATACCGTGGCTTCTTAGAGGTACAAGAAATAACTTCTAGGTCGCTCCTGTTTACGGGCTTCAGTTCTTTAAAGAACGAGTAACACCTAAATCAACTTTTTTGTGCTGATAACCTGTATAGATGAGTGTCTAATAGTGCTGTAGACATGTGTAATCATTATTTTGGCAGTTTAGTGCAACTTACTTAAAATGTAATATTACAGGCAAAAACCATAATTATATCTCCACCTTCAGGTCAAAACTCTGCTCCACACTGATTTAGAATCAGCCCCAGCTGATTGCTGTAGAGATGCAGCGCACGGTGACGTTGTCTACCTTACTACGTGGCTGCGCTGCACTGGACTCCAGCTGAGTCGGCCGCACCTCCACCTGGCGCAACCACTCACCTGCCGATATGACACGTTAGAGCTCGGAGCCGCTCGCCTCCTTGAAAAAAAAACCTCCTCCTCCCCTTTTTATCTGGTGATCGCGGTGGACAGTAAATCCTCCAACCTGCTGGTGCTTCTGAGTCTGCTTGTTCTCCTGAGCGCTAGGTTTGCTTGTTTGTGCGCTCCTGTACACGCGCGAGTGCGCACGCGCTTGTAAATGACTAGTTTTTCCGACTGGGAAACTCCGAGAGCCCACGTGGGGTGGTTGATGGTGGTGCTGTCAATCACTGCCTCAGTGCCGCTCCCTCGGTCCTCCAGGTGACGCCTATTTTGCAGGTATTTTTCTAACAGGAAGTCTGCTTGGAATAAGTCTCCGCCCATGGTGTTACTCACCCTTTAAACAACTCTGGAGCTTTTTGTCGGCCGGTGTTGAATCACAAATGCTGCTGCGTTAGCTCGCTGCAGATTCGCCAAACTCACAGAGTGTAACAGTAACTACATCCTGCTTTCGTTTCATTCAAAAGGAGAAAAACTGACAACCCTCCAGCCAGCTGAGAATGAAATCTGTTTCTTCCTTTCAACGTCATTGAGACATTAGACTGTTTTGTGATTATTTCACAGTAGAATTCTTACAAATTGCACTTTTAAAATAAGATTAAATCCTTGGTAGAATAATGTTCTATTAAGGGCTCTATCTGCCTGAACTTTAGTTTAGATTCAAAGATTTTTTTTTATTTTCTCTTTTTTTGCATTTGTTTTCAAAATAAAAACATCTAAAAGAAACAATCAAATAAAACATTCAATAAAGAAAATGTCTCAATAAATCCTTATTGACAAACTAAATTAATTAAACAGACAATATTTTGTTTGTGTTTTACTTTTTTATATTAGGATTTTTAAAGTGTTGTGCACCCGTGGCATTTGACCTTGATGATGAGAAAAACAGCAGATGACGAATCAAACGCTCCATTGTAGAGCGTGATGATGGTGGAGCGATGAGCAGAAAACAGGTTTCCCACCTTCCAAGACACAAAAATCACCAAATATTTTCTTTATTTAACAAAGTGTTTGAGTTATATTAAAAAAAACTAACACAAACTATTGTTAAATGTTTAGAAACATTATGTAATATTCACCTGCATGTTGGTGAGGAGGAGCAGAATTCCTCCCACAGCGATGCAGGAAAGAGCCGGAAAAAGCATCATAGAAAAAGCTGCAGGGAAGTTTAAAAAAACATAAAATAAACTTTAAAATCAGGTCCAAAGTCATTCCAGACAGATCAAACCCACTGGGTTTAATGTGTTAAATGTTCATTTCTAACTGGATCAGACCTGCATCAGAAAAGGCCACGAGAAGAGTTCCAGTTGTGTATAAACATCTGGAAAGAGAGAAAAAAAATCACATTTCAGAGGATCTCCTTGTCTTCATGTGCCATAAATAAACACGTTCAGACACAGAAAGCTGAGAGATTTCATTACTTATAAACATTTTATCCAAATAGGGATTTAAATTGGTAAAATCAAAGTTTTTTCTTATTTTTCATAATCACGCAGGTTTGTTTCTGATCATTAACTCCTTAAAGACAATCATCACAAAACCACATCAAACCACCTCCGGCTGTAGAACCTCCAGATGGAGCATCAGGATTAGTACCTTCATCAGACACCTGTCCTATACATGTCTACTGCCCCCTGGTGGAGGATTTATTTATTTTATTTTATTTAACCTTTATTTAACCAGATGAGTCGATTGAGAACTCATTCTCATTTACAACGACGATCTGGCCAAGAGGCAGCAGCAACAGACACATAGTTAGCTTTACACAAACAGATAAGATAAAAAACAGATAAGATAAAAAAAAATGCAGATAAAGATAACATAAAACAGCTAGACATATAAACAAAGGACTGTTCTCATATATAATATGTACAAGCCATCAAAACAGACTTAAAACAATCTTTAAGTACTCAGCAGCAGGCACATTGATCAGAAACTATTGAATGCAATGAATTATTGAAGGTAGATAATGGAACGTAGGTAGTGAGCTTTAGTGATTTTTGCAGTTCATTCCAGTCATTGGGAGCAGCAAACTGGAATGAGGAGCGGCCAAAGGAGGTGCGAGCTTTGGGAATAACCATAGAGATTAGGTTACTGGAACGTAAAATGCGCTGGTTGTTGGAAGTGATGAGTAATGAGCGAAGATATGACAGTGTTCTACCGATGATTGTTTTGTATATAAATTGATACCAATGTAACAACCTGCGGGAATGGAGTGATGGCCAGTTAACGAGTGAGTACAGATCACAATGATGAGTAGTGAAAGGGGCACCAGTGACCAAACGCCAGTTTTAGTTCTTTGTTTACTATTAAATTATAGAATTTCATTTAAAAATAACAGATTTTAGTTGTGTTAAAATGAAACAATAAATAGTCCCGTTTTAAAACAAGACTTTTCAGTATTTCAGATTTTAAAGGGTTATTTGATCTTTTAAAATTTGGCAAATTAGATCTGTCTCACTGAACTGCTAAAACTGCTAAACTCCCTCACCTATAAAAAGTTGGCTAATGTTTATAAGCTACAATGTTTATTCACTTATTTGATTAACTGATTGATTGATTGATTGATTGATTGATTGATTGATTGATTGATTGATTGATTGATTGATTTCATGTAATGTTAAAAATCTACAGAAGCCACTTTGAATTGGCTAGACTCCAAAAGTCAATCTATTGTAGATAAAACAATCATGGTCTGAGAAATTCATTCAAAAATAATTAAATGGTTCTTGAAATATTTTGCTAACAGAGGCAAAAACATCATCTTCAGCCAGCCCTTTGATGTATGGCAGCAAGTTGTAAACCTAAAATATTGATAATCTGTGTTTTGCCAGAAGGAAATGCTGCACAAAATAAAAATGTTTTCAATGAAGCAAGACTTTGTCCACCCCTCGTGGTGGTAAATAAAATAAATAATAAATAAATTCTCCTCTTTTATGTGTGGTATTTTTATTATTCCTGTCTATTTTGGATTAGACGACTCTCATGCACATTTAAACAAAACAAGCCTTGCTTTTGATAGTAAAGTAGTTCAGTATAGTATAAATTGTGAAAATTGTCTTAAATGAATACATAAAAGCAATTTAAATTGAAATTCTTCCTAAACCTTCCTAAATAAATGAAATATGTGTAACAAGCTGTTGTCCTCTTTCAGGGTCCTGGGAGGACATTATGTTATAAAATAGAACAAAAATGAAAACAGGCGTCTTCTGTTTGTGCCGCTCTTAGACCCGCCCTGCTTTTATCACTCTGAAAATCATCGACTCCTCCTTTCATCAGAACAGCTGAACTCATTGAAACATTCATTTAATTATGAAAATGTTTCACATTGTTTATTTTTCTAGTCTAAAACAAAGACGTTTTTATTGACAGGCCCAAAGTTTGAAGTGATTTTTTTTTAGGTAGGAGTCGTCCAGGAGCTCCAAGGCAGAAAGGGAAAACGGACATGAACTCACATTCCCAGCATCCTGGTCACCGTGGTGCCAAACCGATCAAACAGGAAGCCGTTGACCAGATTCAGGAAGTTGTTCAGGAATGAGGCGATCGTAAACACCAGAGAGAACTGCTCATCCTGACTGGAACAATCTGAGTTCAATAAAAACAAAATCATGGATGAGATGTCTGTAAAACACCATTAGCTTAAACAATAACCCAAAATGTATCTTTTAAACTAAAAAAATACATATTTTATTGAGAACTGCTTTGAAAAGTGGTATACATGGTAGAGCAGTTGGTAGCACTGTTTCCTCATGGTGAAGAGGTGGCGGGTTCAAATCCCGACTGCAGCTTTGCTGCGTAGAGTTAGCATGTTTGCATGCATGAGTGAGTTTTCTCCAGGGATCAAACACGTGCTTTTTAGGTTGTCTCGTTTGTTTCAGCGAGTCCCTGTGATGGTCTGGAGACCTGTCCAGGGTGTCCTGATGACTGCTGGAGATAGACAGCAGCCCCCTGCCACCCTACCGAGGAGCAGGGGGTTAAGATAATGAAGAACACTTTTTAAAGAAACCAGTTAATCTTTGTGGACCGGAGACATAAACCATCAAAGTCCCTGGATCTGATGTGAACTATGAGTCTATCATCAGGAACAGGATGTGGGTCAAAGGTCATTGAGAGGTTGTGGTCCTGAGCATCAGGATCCGTCTGAAGAAAGCTCACCTGTCTCCACCAGGGAAGTGTTGCTGCTTGGGTCGTGGACACACAGCTCGCTGAAGTATCCGTCTTCCTTCAGCACAAACACCAGCGAGGCGTAACCAAAAACCACGCCAGCGAAGAGCAGACACTCCAGCATCCCGGAGACCAGAGTCAGCCAGTAGAGCGGCTTGGTGCCGACCTCACAGCCCTTCATGCTTCCAGCTAAACCTCCGGATCACCTGGACTCTTCTGCTCAGGAAGCAGCTCAGCTCCTCCACACATCTACAGTCTTATAGGGAATAAAAATTTAAAAAGAATCAAATGTTTGTTTCATTTAACTGTTTCTTTTCCTCCTGGTGAGGAATCTAAAGGTGTTATATCTGTTATTATTTACCCTGGGATAAAAACCCAACGCTGCTAAAGTAGTTAAACTTCTGCGGTTTGACACAAGAACAGACGTGTCACTGATCTGAGCCGATGGAGGTTTAGATTCCCGCTCACATTCAAAGATACATAATCTTATTTTTGTTCTTAATGTACATATTTAGTTTAATGGAAGCAACATTTAGTCAAAAACAGCTCATATGAACAGATTATTATCAGTTTTAACTTCTTATGTCAAAATGTAAAAGCAGATTTATTCCTTCATGTTATTTAAGACCTATTTGTAAATTATATTTCCACCCTTTTTTAAATTAGGAGCTTTTAATTAAATTCACCCAATCCCCAAATTCACCCAAAATAAAAATTCACCCAATCCAACAACAGATAGAACTAAAATGAGTTAAAAACGACAAATTTTACCTTCGTCTTCCAGCTCTAGTGAGTTTATCTCGTAAAAGTTTGCTACCGGCTGTTGGAGTTTCTCTTACAAAATGCTTCTTATCTCTGGTGGTACACCAGACACACACACACACACGCACACACACACACTAACAGCAGACTGACAGCGGCGGTTAACGACAGGAGGTTCTCACTCTAATCCAGATTAGTTGAGCTAATCTACAGCCGTGGCACCATACGAGTTAGACTCTAAACTGGCTGTTGAACTTAAACATATGGAAATTTTATTCAATGCAAATGCAGCTGGACGAGCCAAAATGCAGTTTGCGTAAATAAACTCAACACAGAGTCACAGTCCTCAAAAAGTAAACAACATTCTGCTTCACTTGGAATAAAATAAACCATTTCTTCAACACAACTTGTGTTGATTTCCAGGTGAACTCATGAAGTGTGATGTTCCTGAAGGACACAGGTGCCCCGTGTCACCACTGGGCTACACCACAACATGAATATAACATAAACACATTACACATGTACACGGAGAATGCACACCCATTGAAAAACATCTAAAATTGTCTTATAAATAATTAAAAATCAGCTTTAGAAGCATTTTTTTCAAAGATCAGAACCATTCCATAGTAATAAAGACATTTATACCTTCTGTATTATAAAAGCCTTTGATTTTTATGGTCTGGTTTAGTGAAAAATTTCTGTAATGTTAATTATGCATTATTAGAAAAATATTTGGTTTTCTAAATCGTAAATGCACCTGATCATAATGATCAGGTGCATTTATCACACGTTCTGCTCTAATGATTTCTCTGTTGTTTTATCCCACACAATTAGATGAATAAGGAAGAATTAAAGAACAGTTAATTAGTGTTTTATTCTGTGTTCATTTATTATCACCAGAACAAGACATTTGGTCTCCTAAACTCCAAATAATCTCCTAATTTACACACATTCACCCATATGATTCAAGATTAAAATATATATGTATTTTATCTTTTGTTTCTCTTTAAATTATTTACCAAATAAACAAATTGCTTTTAATTATTGGTGTTTCTCAACAGGACAACCATGGCTACTTAAAAAGTAAAACTAAACCAATAATTATTATTGATTTGTTTCATGAATGTTCCTTTTAGAGTAAAACTTTCCTGTTAGGTTTAAAAGATGAACTTCAGCAGTTTGACCACAAGATGGCAGCACCAGAACAACACAAATATTTTATCAGGGTGTGAAAATAATGTAAAGCATCAGCAACTAAATCAACTGAACTAAAGCAACTAAACTTCATGTAGTTATTATAAAATAAAATAAAAATGGAAAATTATTATATTATTTTATGTTTAAGAGACATGTCGGATATAATTCTTTAGTAATTACACAAGTTAATTCATTCTAAACACATTAGAGCAATGATCCACAAAAAAATCTTTTCATAACAAATTGTTTTTGATTGGAAGACAGAAATGGCTGAGATGCTGGTTTTTACATATTATTTGTGTATTATTTTGATTTTTTTTAAATTGAAAAAATTCAAACAGTTCAGTCTGACTCCTACAAAATAAAACATGAACTATAGGTAATCTACAGACTTTTGTACAATATCTGATTTATTATTATTATTATTGTTGTTGTTGATGATTTTTTCTTGTTTTTCAGTGCAGCATGATGTGTGCGTACAATAACAAACCGGCAAAAGTTTTTAATTTTTTTTAATAGAATATATTCTGTTTTCCAGTTTATGCTGGAATCAGTGAAGACCCCCTCCCCCCCCGAACTGAATCACACATAATTTCAGAGCATTTATGACTGTAAAGTGTGATAATTGACCATGAATCTGGTTTTATGTGATTGTTTTCGTCCGTGGAGGATTAATATCTTGACGCTGTGCTTTTATTCCTCCCTTGTTCTGTGCTGGCCCCCTCCTCTTCCTCCCCCCAGCGGACAGGAAGCGCACCGACAAGTGAACAACAAACCCGGGCCACGGCAATCGGGAGCTGCAGAAGGTGGGTGTTTTCTCCTCCTCTACTCCGTCCTTCATTGTGCCTCCTGTCGCTCCCCGCTCGCACTGCTCCTGTTTGCTCGGCTCTAACTTCGACGACACCGAGGTGTTTTTCTTGTCTGCTCCCAACTCTTCGGTCAAGCCTTGCGGCTCGCGCTAGTGGGATTGTGCCGCAGCAGCAGCAGCAGAAGAAGAAGTCGGCTAGGCCTGAAGCCATAAACACTTATGGACTTTGAAAAATCAACTTAACTGTCTCCGGAATCGGTAATGGCTTCTCCTCTGGTGTTTTTGTGTTTTGGGGAATTATTGTGGAAGGAAAATAAGCTGCGGCTTTTAATTTGGAGAACTCGCGGTTGTTGTGACCGCAGTTAGCACCAGCTAGCTCTGCTAGCATGGATGTCTCCTCTGTTGGTTGATGAATAACTCTGGGAAACTTTTATTAAACGCGTTAAAGTGGCGGAAATAAAGACGGATAAAAGTCTAAAAATAAAGGTAGCTGTTTAACCAAATAGTTGGTGTTGCGATTGCGAGACTTCTGTGTCTTCTAGGTGTGTTAGATAAAATTGGGTCGTACATATTTGCTGCATTCGAACACTTCACCTGGCTTTTCTGCCAGTTTTTTTTCTCGTGGCAAGGTGTACTCGGGACAGGTGAGGGCATACGGAAGTCCCCGGGCGCCTTACCTCAATCGTAAACCGTAAAGTTTGGGTCAAAGTCCAGTTTCTGTTATCAGTATGCCTGAAACCGCCCACTCTCTGGGGACAGTGAACCTGCGCGGAGCTTCCAGGTGAACATTTTTTTAAACCATGGCAGATCTTTTTAGATTTTTGATGATTTTGTTTCAAGTTTAGTGTGAAATCTCAGCAGGTGTGTTTTGATTTGGTCTGCCAGATAGAGCAGGTAGGCAGGGTTTGGAGTGAGTGCAGCACAAAAGCCAGAACCTGTTGTGTGGGTCTGGACCTGTGGGGTGTGGTAAACGCAGGAGTGTTGCTTCATGCTTTCCAACCCTTGTGTGGAGGATTTCTTATGACAGACTCCTTCTCAACTTTCAGTTTTTCAGTCTGATCAGAGGCTAATTAGTCACAGGAAGCTGGCAGGTGTTATGTTGTAATGTGTTTCCCTGACAAAAACAGTTTCTCCACTAGCTTTTATCACAATTCTGTTTCATTCTGTCCCTTTATACAATTAAGAACATCCCTAAAATATATTGATCTTTTTGGATTATTAGAGCAGGAGAAATGCATCCTGATGGATAAATGTTGCCATTAAAGGTTGTTTCTTTTGTCTTCAGTTGGACAACGTTACACTTCCTGAGATTTTTGTTCTTTTACGTCAGATTTCTACTTTAAATTACACAATGGTTGGAAATCTGGTCATATTTAGAATAAAGCTGCTTCTGTAGTTTCTGCTTAATGTTAAAAACCCTCTGACATCAACAGCACACACCTGTCCTGAAAGTGTTTAGTACTAAAATAATGCCTGAATTGTTTTTTTAATACCTAAACTAGTTATCTGATCATAGTAACATCAACATGCCTAGCATTTTTTGCATATACCTTGTGGTCATGTTTGCCCTGACCTGTTGAAACAAAGAGATGGAAGACATTATGGACAGGTTTGGACAGGGTAAAAAAAGTCAACTTTTAAAAATGAACAGAGAAGGACCAAAATAACAGAAAATAAGTTTGGCCCTTTTCTTTTTGCTGCCTTCAACCCTAGCAGTTTTGTCTGAAAGCAGTGAGTTGTTTTAAGCGGGGCTATCATTTGTGAGTCCCTCTAATGATGGGGTTCCTGAACACACCACGGGCGTGTCCCTTTTGAAATGTAGAGGCTGGAGTTTTCCTAGATTTGCTCCTCCTCCTCTCCCTCCGTTTCTTTTTACATCTATATTTCCAGCAGTCACACCTCAAGTTTGTTTTTTATTTGAAAGTTGACTTTGTCGGTTAGTGAGATGTGGCGAGACACTCGGAGTGAAATCAAAGTGCACAGATAAGACTAAAGTGAAACTTCCTCTCGGTGCTTCTTCTGAGTGCTAGTAGGAAAGGTTTGCATGGAAGCTGTAAAACACGATTTTATTCTTGAGGAGCGGTCGTATTTGCAGCTGACAAAGAAAACGTGAATTTTTAGTCAGATTTTCACATATTTTTGCAAGTAGTTTATGCATTTTTGTCATTTTGACCTTCAAAATGCGTCTAAAACCAAACATGTTTTTTATTCATATATAAACGTGTATCTGTATACCCAAACACATGCATTCTGATAAGTTATGTTCATTTGACTTTATCATTTCCATTAGCAACAGTTTTACTGTTAAACTCAACACCACGTCATGTGTTGGTTGGTTTTTGCAGAGCGGTTGAGTGGATCAGGTGATTTCTGCGTAGATGTTGAATTATTGATGCTCTGCTCTTGTGGTAAAGCTAAATCACTCTGACGATCAGGCTTGCTGTTAAAAATGGTTTCTCTCTGGTTTTGCTCCAACTCACCATCAAATCATGCTTGTTGTTTGATTGTAATAAAGTATTAAGTCTCGAGGATTAAAAATGAGGCATTTAATAAAATACTTTGCACCTGATATTTGGGTAACTTGATTAATCGCTTTGGGTCTTAATGAGAACCCGATGAAGTTAATTGAATGTGAGGGTGTTATAGTCGAGTGTTATTAACTTAAATGAGATCCGGTGGTATCTTGGAGCTGATTCATTACTTTGAATGATCATGTGATGAGTCTCAGTAGGCCTGTGATGGAAAACAGCCATCACATTGTATTCTTGTTCTGGAGTTTTTTAATGATTTACTAGATGGTGGCTGGCTGCAGTTAAATTTGATTGTATAAGGATTTGAGTTCCTAGAGCAAAGAGACATTCATTATTTTATTGATTTATTGGGACAGCTCAAGTGTTTATCTTTAAAATTCTGTTTTCTATGACCTAAAATTAAAGGAGAGTTAATGAAGCATGGCATTTTTTAAAGAGTTTTTATTTATTTGAAGTGTGAATTAGTAAAAACATAAACCAGTATATAAATTATTGTTGCATTCAACACCAACGTGAAACAGTATCTTATATATACTATACTAGTGATGAATTATGTCTTAAATGGATAATAAATTAATTTGAACAATGGGCATGCTAACAAAGTGTTCTTTTATTGGCCATTTTACTTTATTGCTCAAATTTTTGCGACTTTAGTTTGATGTTAGAAAAACATGTAATTGCACTATATTATTTTTGAGTATTCCAATGATAATTTCTGTTGTAAAAACCCACATTTTCCACTTTCCTTTGTGTTTTAGCTTCTCAGCCACTTTCATCTCAGCTGTGGGCACCAAGGGCAGAGGGGCCACTTGGATTGGAATACAAATACCATTTTGATAGTCTAGTGATTTATTGCAGTTCAAATAGTTCTTTCCATAGTTGTTATTTTGCACAATTTGCTATAAACTGTGCAGCCTTAACCTGAAGTTGCTTTATGTCAGATATTTGCACATATCTGAAGTTGTGACTTTTTGACCTTGAATGTTTTGGAGTTGGTTCAGAACCATTTCCTCTTTCCTTCTTGATAGGAAATGTGGTTCACGAGGAGCTTTGTTGGCCAAATCAAACCCTCTAAAACTTCATAATAACAGGTAGGGATGTGTATTGGTAAAATTCTGGCGATACGATGCGTATCATGATACAGGGGAGACGATACGATATATCACGATACATTCAGCCAGACGATATTAGCGATTTTTTAGACTGAATTTATTGTAGGAAAATTCAATAAACAGTCCAAACTGATACGTAACATGTTTAACATGAGGTATCTGAACCATAATAGAGAGATTTACATTTCAATGGTGGAAACAAAACTCATTGCACACTGCTGCCAACTAGCGGTCGGCGTTTGAATTGCACCAAAAGAAAAGAAAATACACAAATGTTTGCATGTAAATTCTTCCAAAAAATCGATACACAGCTTTTGAATATTTATATAATATCGCAGGAAAACATATCACGATATATTGCCATATCAATATTTTCTTACATCCCTAATAACAGGTTTAAGACATCTGTCAGAGTGGAAAAATACCTAAAGCCTTTAGCTATCGTATGGACATGAAGTCCAGGCAGTCTCCATTGTCATTGTGGTTAATAAAAACTTAATATACCAAATATCCTTCACAAACACCGACTGTTTACAACAGCATTAAAAAAAAGGTTGAAAACACGTGTTTTGTTCTGTAACCAACTGTCTTCAAACGCTGCTCTCTGCGGGAGGACAAAGTGTTTTATGCACCTTGGATCTTGATGGAAATCCAGAAAACACAAAGAGGCTTTTTAAAGTTCAACCGGTGTTTGAACAGACTTTAATGATGTATATAGAAGTAGGTCGCGTGAGGCTCTGTGGCAGTTTAAATGCAGACTGGTTCATTAAAGGTCCTGCATTACCCGCCGTGAGTCACGGCCCGACGTGAGTAAGGCATGAGCAAGCACGTCGAGCGTGGGCGCGGGTAAGATAAATCAAACTTTGATGTCGTTTCTGAGTTTGAGCTGCTCCCTGCTGTGAATCACATTCTCACCGCAGTTTCGGTTTTATTTTATTTTGAATTCTGCTGTTATTGTTACATGTTATAGCAAAGCGGCGTCCCGTATTTACCAGAGATGACGCCGTGTGAAATGCTGACTGGTTGAGCGTCAGCTTGAGTCAGGAGGTTGATCTTTTAGAGGAAGAAGCACAGGTGATAGAGGAAGACAACAGCTGCAGTGGGACAACCCAGCCAAGAATAGACCATGATTTGGATTAGTCCAAATATTTCTAAGAGTTCACACAAGCAGCACCAACACACTTTGACCAGTTATTACGAAGCACCACCGCCACGCGCACACACAACCATGTTTCAGCACAAACGGGAGGTCCGACTGGTCAGCCTTTATCTCAGCTGGCTGTGTTGAAGTTCTGCTTTTGCTCATCGCTAACATCAACACATAAACAGGATGATATGCCTTCATGAGAAGTTGACATTGTATAAACATAATTATAAAAGTTAATTGTGGGAGAATTCCTGAACAGCAGAAATGTGATTCTTATTTTCTGTAGATAATTATAAAGAAAGTCGGGCTAAATCCCAACCTGAATCCAGACAGAAACTCTTCCGCTAGATTAAAAAATAAGTTCATTTATTTTAGTAATTCTAGAGGACGTCTGGCATTATTGCAGTGTTTATTCACTGTTTTATTCAGTTTTATTTGCTCAAGAGTTACAAATTGAAGACACTTTTGTGTAAACAAGGCTGCATGCTTCCTTTCTCACTGAGATAACAGAGTTGGTGGTGTCTAGATGAGACTTCTGGCCTTGGAGATGTCCCTGAAAAGTCTGTGTGAAATGTGAGAGAAGAGTGTGTGTACTTCCTCTGCAGCTACCACACAGTGCCCATGCTGTGGGCCACATGTAGAGGGGTGTGGGTGGGCGGTGGAGCCCCTTGTGGTTTCATGTCGGTGTGGTAAAGGTGGGACTAGCTGGGTGTGGACCAAGGCTAACACACAAAACACAGGCAAGGCCAGATCTTTGTGTGACCATTCAGGCTGAATCAGTAGCGTACTCATCCAAGCCACAACAGCGTTTTACCACAGCTTAATTCCATCTGTGTGTGTGTGTGTGTGTGTGTGTATAGAATGAAACAGGATGCCATAACCGCCTGTGACAAAAATTGCTGAAATGGCAGTGATGGCATATAATAAGGGACCATGCCGCAGACACAATTCTGGACTGTGCGTTATAGTTTTTTGGGGGAACGTGGATTTTCAGAGTTGGTTTGTTAAACAGGTAGTGTGTGATGGTTTAGAGTTGTGAGTGGCTTAGCGGTGTAATTCTGGGGTTAGCCCATTAGCAGATACGATTGTGCTTTCCCGCTAATGGCCTCACAATAGAGTGATGGCTGATTCCCAGGCTGTAAGTGGCACAAGCCATTTAAAGCTTTCACGGCAAGCTGCACCCTTCCACAAGAATGTTGCTGGTGTTTTTTTTTTAAGAAAACAAAAATCTAAACGGGATTTGTTTAAAAAAACAACAACGGGAAACTAGGCCACTTGGATGAAAAATTAATTGAAGTGGAAGGTTTTTATTATTTTCTCCCACTTTTAACTATTACAGTCTCATTGACTCGTCTTTTTTTAAAAAATAAATCTGCTGTGCTCTCTAGTATGAATGAATGCGAGTTTGTGAGAAAAAAACTCTGGTGCTCCTGTTTCAGGAAGTAGAAGTTAGTCGGATGAGTGTGAGGGTGAAACGACAGGATTACAAACCTTATTAAAGCCCCATTCCTGAACTTTGCGGATATATGCTCTCTGTCGCCCTCTCAAGGCTTGCTGCGTAACGTCACTGTCGTAAAATCAAATCTCTCTCTCTCTGGGGCATAAGAGGCATGTTTACATCACTAATGTCAGGCAAAACAACAAAAACAAAGTTTTCCACCTCCACACATTGAATAAATAGTTTTATCAGGACTGTATAACAACTTTATGCCCGACCAAACACAATAACCCCGGTGAAATCATTTATTACTTACCTATCCATTAGCAGCACGGCTAGGTCAGAGTCCGTAGTTCATGCTGTTCTTTCTAAAAGAGCTCTCCAGCGAGGAAAAGACGGCCCAATAATAACTCTGGTCTTTTCTCTTGCTCTATCACGTTCTTCTTTTCTTTTCCTAGTTTCCTCTGATATGGGATTTCTAGCTTTCTTTGGTGAATCTGCCACTGCCCGTCTACAATATACAACTATGGCAAGCCAAAAGGATAAAAAAAAATTGCTCATTCTAAACTCGCATTATGTCCGCCAAAATGCGCGTCTTGAATGTGTGTTTTGGTGGACATAATGCTCGCTTTTAGAACACGCACCCCACCCCCTTTGGCGTCAAAACACGTGTTTAAGAGTAGACATGCATTTTGGTGGACATAACGCGCATTTAGAACGCTCGCTTTTTTTTATCCCTTTGGCTTGCCATATACTGCCGTAAAGCAACACGCAGTCAGTACTTCCGGTAGCTACCCGGAGCTCAAAAGGTGTATAGTGCGGTAATCAAACGTGGGACCCCATTACACTATCACAGGTCTGAAAATGAACATAATAGATGATAGTATGATACCAAAACTTTACAAAAAAGCATAATCTTAAGCTGTAAAAGTTGCGGAATGTTACTTTAATATTCAAGATATGCAAACATCTCGCCTCTGATTGGCTAACAATAACACGACACTTCCACTGCCTTCACTTCTAGCCAAGACGTACTCTGCCACTAAATCCCAAGCCAAGGTGGGCGGGGCCATGAATACTAACTTTTCTTTGTGACGTAGACGAGACTGGCTCAACATTTCAAATTTAGAAACAAAGAACATATTTTCTTCATTTATTAATTTTTCTGAATGGCTCTAATCTCACAGCTGCTTCAGCAACTTCATATTTGCGTTGAAATTTCAAAGAAAAACAATGTTGTTGCCCATTTTCTCTCCAGGATTCGGAGTGTTTGTTTAGGAGGAAAACTGTGTGTGAAAGGCAGATGAGAACAGCACAATGAGGGAGTAAAAGACTCCCTTTTTAGGACAGCTTCCAACAGCTGAGACAGGATATGACACGCTAAATCTCACCCTGGAATGTATGACAATGGTGAGTGTAGCTGTGCAGCTTGTGTGTCCGTCTCGCCACAAGTGTCTCCCCCCCCCCCCCCCCCCCCCCCCCCCCCCCCCCCCCAGTCAAACGGGGAAAAACTCCCTTCACATTAATCTCACCAAAAGTAGCCTCAGCTCTGTTTGAGTATTGGAGGATAAAAGCAGTGTGACATATACACACTAGCTTCTTTATTTAGTCTCTGACCCACACACACACACACACACACACTCACTGGCACACACTCACTCCGTACAGGAGGCTTTGTTCATTCAGACGGATTTGTAACTGCTGACTGAGAGCAGATCTGATCTACATGAGTCAGTGAACTTTGATGTAGAAAATCATTTTTGCTTTGGTTTGGAGACCAGCCACGTTCATGTCATCCATTTATTAGACCCTGCCGATGTAATTGTGCCCAGATTCCTCCGTTCTCTCTGCCCAGTTTTCCTGCTGAGAGTAAAAGTCGGAAGAAAAAAGGACTTGGTCATGGTCTTAATTTGGGCTGGACTGGCATTTAGTTTTTATCATGGCTCTGTAATTTAGGTTTAGGCCATCTGCGGCATGTGTTAGGCTGCAAAAGTCCACAACTTTCCCTCCTTCCACTGCAGCTACGTCTCTGATGTCTTTGCAAACCTTTATTATGCTGCGCATGGAGAAGTGGGCAGTCAGATATTATTCATACAATTATTATTTAAAAGAAGAAGATTTATTAAGCCGCTGTAGATACCATTTGTCCTCCATTGCTGACCACCAGGATTTAAGCCCTTTAAAAATGCATCTGTGAATTTCCAGTAGTGTGTGCAGATTAGGGCTGGGCGATATGGCAAAAATTTCATATCCCGATATAGCTCATTTTATATCCTGATAACGATATACATAACGATATAGCATTGTTTCTTTTAATTAAATTCATGGTTAATATAAAATTTCAAGTGTTTGCACCAACTCACCAAACCCACGTTTCTCGACCGTGTAGATTGGAACCATATCTTTGCAGATGTGCTTGGCAACTGCAGTAGTGATCTCCTTCCATCTGCGGGAGCTGTGGTTATATGGTGCGCCACGGCTGAACGCCTGTTGCAGCGTCTGTGTCTGGAGTTTGTTATGAGCGCTTACGCTACCACTCGACGCTGCTTTTACGGCTTTTGCTTGTTGACTCTCTCTGTATTCTTTATCGTGGTTCTTACCATAAAATACATTTGTAGTGTTGGAGGCTGTTGTTGGCACCGGGAACCGGCAAACTTTACAAACAACTGCTTTCTGGTCCGCGTCGGCCTTCCTACACCCAAACCACATCCATACAACAGAAGTTTCCCCTCTTTTAGGTACAATCTCCTCCGTTTGGGTTGGCAGGTCATCCTGTTGAAAATTACCCTGGTCTGAACCGCGTCCGCTACCGTCCTCCTCCATGTTTGTTTATGCATGGCTAGCGTGGCGCGCTGCGCGTGCATGGACATGCCGTAAGGCATCATGACGTAAAATACTGCCGTAAAACGCCGTATCGTGGTGTAAACGATAGAGCTTCATATTAAACGATAGACATTTTCTATCGTACAGACGAAACGTTTCGTCATATCGCACAGCCCTAGTGCAGATATTTTGAATTCCCAACCAGATTTGAAGTTTGCTCTCCTAATAAGACACTTATTCACACGTCATCATTTTTTTGATTTAAGCACCCAAACATGAGACTTCCTCCTCCTGTGAAAGGATAACGTCAGTGTTTTAATTAGGTATAACTCCTAACCCCTCTCGCTGGTTTCACACTTCTCTCCTTCCTCACTTTCTCTCTTCTTCAGCAGAAATGTGCTAACAAGCTCCACACACTGCAGCTGACAGCACGCTGTTGTTACCTTTTGCCACTTTCTAAATTTAATCCTGCTTAGCAGTAAGTGAAGAAAGGCTCTAAAGTGTGATGCTTCCATGGCTGCGTGATCCCAGACCCGCTTTAAATCTGAAGCTTTTGATTAATTGGTGAAGAGCTTGTTTTTGTCTTTGCACCACTCTCTCTGTTATTCTGCCTTTTTCAACCCCTCTTTTCTTTATTTATCCTCCCTGTTTCAGCTTGTTGTTCTTTAAATACTAACTTAATTTGTGTTTCTTTACCGTTTGCACTCCCTCATGTGTTTCTGTGCTGGAGCTCCTGTTATATGGGTGTGTAGTGGGGTGATTCTGTCTGGTGTTGGTTTTTACTCTCCTCTTGCTCTCTGGTGATGATCCTGTCCTGTCCTGTCCTGTGCTCTGCTCTCTCAGTGTGTGAATGGAGCAGTGTGCGAGTACGGCCTCCCTGCTGGCCTCGGTGCGGGAGCAGGAGAGGCAGTTTGAGATGCTGAGCCGTGCTCTGGAGGAGGAGCGGAGGTCATGCGCCGGCACCTTGCCCCGCCCCCTCCCCAACATGCAGGTAACGCCCAGCAGACCACATCCACACCACCGCTTTTTCCAATCCCTTGGGTTCTTTCTGGATCTGAGCGAGCTCATCTGAAGTCATCTTCACGGTCACCCTCATCCCATCTCTGGCTGCAGCTGGTCATAACGGGGGTAAAACCTACCTCCTTAAGTCACCTGGGCTTGGTGACACGTGTCTGTATTCAGTTTGGAGGTTTAAAGATGACCAAGAGACACTTTTCACTGATTAAACCCTTTGTCTTTGTAGCTTTTGACCTCATTTTTCCTCATATTTTACCTTTTCCATCTTTTCTTTTTCCCAGTAACTGTTCCTAGTCTTCCCATAATCATAACACTCCATTTGTTGAGCTGTCCCGACTTGTCCATGAATGCATGCAGATCTAGGTCTTTGCTTCGCTGGGTTTGCTTTTTGTAATGAAATAGTTGATGCATAACTTTCTGAATTGTGTCTATAAGATCAGCCCATCCTTAGCAGGGTAATAAAAGCTAAAGCTTAGGTCATTTTTATGTTGAAGCGCAGGTGAGTCAGTTACCTGCTTCAATGCCTGCTCGGAACTTTCTCCTGCACCCACAGACCCAGACACGCTGACACCCATGCCCACTCTCACGCATTCTTCTGCTTTCTTGCTGCCATCATTAGTGGCTGAACATAAACACACACATATACATTTTGCTGCCCCTGGGGAACCCTTCCAACACACCAATAACCAGTTTGTCTTTCCTGCTAATTCCCCTCTTTCCTCTTGACGTTTCTCAGCCTGCATGTAGACGCATCTGTAGCTGAAGGCGTTTGCTATAAGGTGATTCTTGTGACTACAACAGGTATAAGTGAGTAACTGGTATGTGTTTGAGTGAAAGCTGGTCAGAAATGTCTTCCGGGTGTCTTTACATAGCCCAGAGGTTTCAGCACGCCTCTCCCAAAACATCAGTCTCTCCTGACAGGTTCACACAGGTTTACATCTGCCCAGCGCTGTCTTCTGTTCAGCCTGCCCGTGGCCTAATCTGAGCCAAATAATCCGTGTTTATGTTTAATTTGTAGTTTTTTTGGGCTTTTGGCAGATTCCCACTACACAAACCCTCATTAAAAGTTTCCTGCTATCATTGGCCTATCAGCTACGTCATCTTGTTTATGTGTTAGTGTTTAGTCACTCCAGGCTACAAAAAGCTGAGATAGAGCTCCCCCTGTGGCTGGAAGCAGAACTGCACCACACCCATCTAAATTCCTGCAGAGGTGCTGGTTTCGACACAAGAGAGGGAAATTTGTTTGTTTCTTGTGCGAGTCGTTCCTTTCATCATTGACTAATCCCGCTTTTCTCATCCATTCTTTCCACCATTGCATCTCATTCATAAAACTGTAGAATTATTGCATCTCTTAGTGGTTAAGATTGTTTTTCAGTTGCAATAATAACAGATCACTGACTTTAATGCTTTTAAAAAAGTATTCAGTGCATCTTTGCTGCAAAGCAAAATCTGTTTTATTTTCAAAGGTCAACCTATCGGAATCTAAATGTTTGTCATCTTTTACTTTTAGTTTCTTTGTTGCTTTTTCTTCTTCCGGATGATTGAAACATTTTCAGTGGAGTGATGCAAGAGTTGCCAAGGAGTACAAATATATCCTGTTAAAAAAACAAACCTATTCTCCTGATCCATGATCATTTTAGATCCTCTTGTGTGCTTTTTTTTATCTTTGCAGAACGGCCGCATACTTTGTGATGCAGACATAGAGAGGCTGACGCTAAACGAGGGTTACGTCAACGGGACTTATCACGTAAGAGTCTTTGCTTGTTTGTGATTCTGGATTTTATTACCAGTATCTGTTTTTTATGAGTTTTAAAGGTGTGGAACACTGAAAAACATTTTTTAATGATTATTTCTGATTCTAATGGGTCACTCTTGATTATTTCATGCAGACTGAACATGAAAATAGTCTCCTACGTTTTTTATTTTATTTTTTATTTTATTTATTTCATTCAAAAAAAAAATTCCAAATGCAAAAAAAAAAAACATACAAAATAAAACAATAAATCAAACAAACAATTTGAATGAAAAGGGACAGAAAGAAGAAATATCTTATGTTAACTGCCCCTATTTACAAAACCAAACCTTTTAATAATACTTCCATACTTTTCTCAACAACAAAACAAAACACAGATTCATCAAACTATATTCTTGTAATTTACAAACCTAATCAGACGTTATCTTAATTTTGATTATTATAATTCTGTAATACACTTGATTTAATACATTTTTTAAATATATTTAGTGACTTTGATTCTTTTATGTGCTTGCTAAGGTTGTTCCATAATCTCACACCATTTACAGAAATAGACATCTCCTTCATTCTGGTTCTAAACCTAGGTTTTTTAAATACTTCTGTTCCTTTTAACATATAACTACTGACTCTTTTTTCAAACATTTTCTGAATGTTGGTGGGTAAAGTATTTGCATTTGCTTTATACATTGTTTGTGATATTTGCATATCAACTAAATCATAAAATTTCATTAATTTATATTTGATGAATAACGGATTGGACGGATCTCTATAGCGACTGTTATTAATGATTCTCAATGCTCTTTTCTGTAAAATAAACAGTGGTTGTGCATAAGTTTTACATGTGGATCCCCATATTTCTACACAGTAAGTTAAGTATGGAACAATCAGTGAGTTATACAATGTCAGCAATCCAGAACTATTCAATAAAAACTTGACTTTATGTAGTACTGCTATGGCTTTGGCAATTTTACCTCTGACATAACCTATGTGTGACTTCCAAGTGAGAGCTTCATCAATTATGACTCCTAAAAATTTGGTTTCTTTCACCCTTTGAATTTCCATCCCATCTATTTTTATTGTTACATCCTTGTTTTTTTTGTCATTAAACAATATAAAATTTGTTTTGTTAAGATTCAATGAAAGTCTGTTTATATTAAACCAGTTGTTAACTTTTATCAGTTCATTATTTATCACTCTAGTTACTTCATTAATATCTGACCCTGAATAGAACAATGTTGTGTCATCAGCAAATAAAACAGTACCGAGTAGCTTAGATACATTTACAAGGTCATTAATAAATAATATGAACAGTTTAGGTCCAAGGACCGACCCTTGTGGCACTCCATAATTAATCTCCCGCAGTTCTGATTTAGTGTTGTTTAGCTGGACAAATTGTTTCCTATTCTCTAAATAACTTTTAACCCATTGATGAGCCACACCTCTTATTCCATACTGATGTATTTTATGAAGTAACCGGGAATGATCAATAACATCAAATGCTTTCTTCAAGTCAACAAAAATACTAATGAAGTAGTGTTTATTGTCTATTGCTGTAGATATTTTGTCTATTAGTTCCATTATTGCCATTGCTGTTGAATGTTTGGTCCTAAAGCCATACTGTTCATTATTTAAAATATGATTTTTTTCAATGAATTTATCCAACCTTGAAACAAACAATTTTTCTATTATTTTGGAAAACTGTGGAAGCAGTGACACTGGCCTGTAGTTAGAGAAATTGTGTTTATCCCCACCCTTGAACAATGGAATCACCTTAGCAATTTTCATTGAGTCAGGGAAGATTCCTGCTGAAAGTGATAAATTACAGATATAAGTAAATGGATCAATAACAGATTCTACTATAGCTTTTACAGTCATCATATCCAAGTCCTCGTAATCAGTTGATTGTTTGTTTCCACAGTTTTGTACAATGTTTCTTATTTCTTCTTTTTCTACTTTGTCAATGAAAATACTGTTGACATTACAACATACTGTATTCAATTTGTCTTCTATTATTGATTGGTTACCTGCCAAATTTGCACCAACATTTACAAAAAAATCATTAAATTCATTAGTGATTTCTTTCACATCATGAATGTCTTTATTCTCCTTGACAAAGTAATCAGGAAGTACGGATTTTGTTTTGTCTTTATTTGTCACACTGTTTATTATTCCCCATGTAGCTTTTATGTTATCTTTATTCTTATTCAACAGTTCGCCATAGTAACATTGTTTTTGTTTCCTAATTGTTGTTAATTTATTTTTATATTTTTTATATTTATTTTCAGCTTCTTTTGTTTGCAATTTTAAGAAACACCTATACAATTTATTTTTCTTTGCACAAGCATTTTTTATTCCCTTAGTCATCCATGGCTGGTTTTTCCTTTTACCATTAATTTTTATTAACTTACAATTTTTATTATATAATTTCATCAGTTTTTTCATAAAAGATGTATATGCAGCGTTGACATCACTGACATATACTTCTTCCCAGTTTTGTTTATTAAGATCTTTATTAAGTGCTTCCAGGGCTTTAATTAGCCTTTCGCCGGCCCCGCCCCCAGAACGGCTATTGTCCAATCACACATCATAGCAACCGTTACTATCCGACAGCTCCAAACAAAATGATGAAGCTAAGCCTAATTTACTACTAAGCATTAGCCTCGATAGTAGTCGTGTCTCCTTCGTTTCCCTTCAGAACCTCCTCATCGAGCTCAACCAGCAAGCCAGCAAGCATGAGTGCTCCCCCCGCCCGCGGCTGGGCGGAGGTCCGCCTCCCAGACTATCCAAGACCCTTTTAGATAAGACACACCGTGCCGGCAAATCAGCGTATTACCTCAACCGTGTGTCTTATAAACGCACATTAAGCCTTGGCGCAACAGCGGGTGGTGTCAAGATCACGTGATGAATTAATGCCGAGCTCCGGCCGGGAACTATATTGAAAATAAAAGTAAACACGGGCATAAAAAGTTACATTTTATAAACTCAGCTGAGATGATAAACTGAGTGATGCAAAGCGCCGGGAGCTTTTCTCCGTTAGAGCTGCCTGCAGCTCAGATCATCTGACAGCTCACAGGGACACCGCATCGCCGCCTCGGATCCACGCGTCCCTGGACGCCGGACCTTCTCCCAAACTCCCAACTCCTTGTTCCCTGCTACGCTTCGCTCAGCAGAGCCAACACTAATGTATCCCTCCACATACTGTAACCCTTTTGCCTCTATCGGGATGATATTGAGGACAAATTGCTCCAAAAAATGTCGCTGACACGCATCTGTTTACTGCGGAGCAGCAGTATTTGATCCACTTGTTGTCGGAGTTGGCAACAGTAACTAAGGGGGGCGGGGCTCGGAGAAAGGTCAATTGACTTATTTCTTTTGTAATTTATAGTAATATTTTTATTTAACAAATGTTTATATTTAAATAATGCAAAAACAGGTAAATGGTCACTAATATCTGCCATCAGTATCCCACTCCTCATAACATCATCCTTTTTATTTGTGAAAATATTATCGAGGATCGTAGCACTCTGAGCTGTAATTCTGGTTGGTTTGTTAATCAGGGGGAATAAACCTAAACTATACATTAAATCAACAAAATCCATTGATGTTCTTTGTACCTCAGGAGTTTCTAAATTAATATTAAAATCTCCACACATTACCCAGGTTTTGTTTTTAATTTGGTCAACCAGTTCCATCATCTTGTCAGTAAATTGTGTGACACAAGAACCAGGTGCCCTATAGACACAGCTAATTAAAATAGTTTTAGCAGTTTCATTAGTAATTTCCACTGTCACCATTTCTATAACGCTGTCCTCCATCATTGTCATTTCTACAACTAATTTACATTTCAGATCTGTTTTAACGAACAAGGCAACACCACCACCCCTTTTATTTTTTCTATTTACAAAATAAAGCTCATATCCCTGTATTTGAACTTCATCCATGATGTCATCATTAAGCCAAGTCTCTGTGATAGCAATCACACTGAATTGATTTTTAAATTTTCTTAGAAAATCTCTTATCATTGACAGCTTACAAAGCAAACTTCGACTGTTAAAATGGATGAGTGATAGCGTATCCTCCATGATTACCCCACTATTTAATTGATCTTCATAATAATCACAATTTATATTTAAATCAAATAAACGTTCATCTATTTTACTATCTAAGTCATATATTTTATAATCTGAATCCATTTTAGAATGTTTTTTTTCTCGCTATTCTGCATCCTGAACCTTGCGTGTACATGATCAAAATTGGAGGGTCCTTGTCTCAAATTGACAGTTGTCAATTTGAGATTTGTCACTTTGATGTTCCATAACATTTATTTTTCCATAACATTTATTTTTATATATGTTTATATATTTATTTTTATATATGTTTTGCACCATGTCATTCTCGTCACTGATCACCTTTGTACTTGTCCAGTTCTGAAATGTCTTTGATGAGAAGTATCTTTGCCTGCTCCGGTGAGCCATTCAGTTTAATAAATATTTTACAGTTATTTGACCATGTTGATTGTATCTTTCCTTGTTTCTTCAGGATCCGTGCCTGTCTTGCAATTTCAGCGTTCTTACGAGTCAAATGTTCATTTATGAATACATTTGTGCCTCTTAATTTTTTACCTTGCCTGAGCACTGACACTTTTTGTTTCCTGCTTACAAATCTGATTATTAAGGCCGGCTTCATGTTTTTGTTTTTCTTAGGTAAGGGATGACAAGCTTCAATGTCTTGATTCTTTACATTTATCCCTTTGCTGCAGAGGAGGTTGACCACCTGCTGCTCAAAAGAGTCCAGGTCTTGCTCAGTTGGAACTTCATCTGGATTAACAGCTCTGGCATAAGACCGAGGCTTGGTCTCCAGACCACTGACAATGATGTCGTTCATTCGTTGATATTGCTCTAAGTCATCTACTCGAGCTTCCAAGAATGAAATCTTTTTGTCCTGTTCTGTTGTTAATCTTTTTAACTGTTTGATTTCATCCATTAGGTTCATAATCAGTTTTTGTTGCTTAGATATGTTTGTTACTTCATCTGTTAAAAAAATTCAGAGACTTTTTAATGTCCTCTAACTCCTCCTCATTAATTAAGTCTCTTTTCTTTGGCCCCATTATCCCAGTTAATATGAAAAACCAAATCCAGATCCAGACTCCCAAATGGTGGGCCTACCTTGCAGTTGTTGAGTATTTTCACAGCACCTGGTGTTAGGCCTCGTAGATTCCAATGTTGAGTCTGATAGCTCCCGATGTTGGCCCCGGACCCAGCCCCGTGGCTTCTACAGGAGCCTGATATCTGGGTCTGGTGGCTGGTGTTGAGCATTTAGCCTAGGCCAGTCTTGTTGCTGGCGCTGAAAGCTGGATTGAATGTGGCTTGAGACTGGGCCAAGCCTGGTGGCTGGTTCTGGAGGCTGGACCACGCAAAGCAGCCTGGGCCGGTGTTAGTTTTGAGGCCGAAGGCCTGGCCAGGCCCAGTTGCCGGTGTTGAGGCTGGACTCCGGGACAGGCCTGGCGGCTGGCGCTGAACGCTGGACTGGGCGTGGCAGCTTGGCCTGGTGGCTGGTGCTGAATGCTGGATTCCGGGCCAGGCCTGGTGGCTGGCGCTGAAGGCTGGACCGGGTGTGGCAGCTTGGCCTGGTGGCTGGTGTTGAGGCTGGAGTCCTTCAGGTAGGTAGAATTTTCCAGATAGCACTGCTCTGTTGCTGCTCAGGCTGAAAGCCAGGACAGGCCTAGTTGCCGGTGTTGAGGCTGAAGTCTGGGCCAGTTCTGGTGATTCAGGTTGGTAAAAAAATTCTTCCAGATAGAATTTTTCCAGATAATGCTGCTCAGCTCTGCTGCTGCTCAGCTCTGCTGCTGCTCAGCCCTGCTGCTGCTCAGCCCTGCTGCTGCTCAGCCCTGCTGCTGCTCAGCCCTGCTGCTGCTCAGCCCTGCTGCTGCTCAGCCCTGCTGCTGCTCAGCCCTGCTGCTGCTCAGCCCTGCTGCTGCTCAGCCCTGCTGCTGCTCAGCCCTGCTGCTGCTGCAGCTCTGCTGCTGCTGCAGCTCTGCTGCTGCTGCAGCCCTGCTGCTGCTCAGCCCTGCTGCTGCTCAGCCCTGCTGCTGCTGCAGCTCTGCTGCTGCTCAGCCCTGCTGCTGCTCAGCCCTGCTGCTGCTGCAGCTCTGCTGCTGCTCAGCTCTCTACTCTCTATCTACTGCATTAGCTTCTGATAGAAAATAGACGGTGAAACTCTAGGATTAGAAAATCCTGACAGATCTACGTCACACTGTCANTGTTTGGTCCTAAAGCCATACTGTTCATTATTTAAAATATGATTTTTTTCAATGAATTTATCCAACCTTGAAACAAACAATTTTTCTATTATTTTGGAAAACTGTGGAAGCAGTGACACTGGCCTGTAGTTAGAGAAATTGTGTTTATCCCCACCCTTGAACAATGGAATCACCTTAGCAATTTTCATTGAGTCAGGGAAGATTCCTGCTGAAAGTGATAAATTACAGATATAAGTAAATGGATCAATAACAGATTCTACTATAGCTTTTACAGTCATCATATCCAAGTCCTCGTAATCAGTTGATTGTTTGTTTCCACAGTTTTGTACAATGTTTCTTATTTCTTCTTTTTCTACTTTGTCAAGGAAAATACTGTTGACATTACAACATACTGTATTCAATTTGTCTTCTATTATTGATTGGTTACCTGCCAAATTTGCACCAACATTTACAAAAAAATCATTAAATTCATTAGTGATTTCTTTCACATCATGAATGTCTTTATTCTCCTCGACAAAGTAATCAGGAAGTACGGATTTTGTTTTGTCTTTATTTGTCACACTGTTTATTATTCCCCATGTAGCTTTTATGTTATCTTTATTCTTATTCAACAGTTCACCATAGTAACATTGTTTTTGTTTCCTAATTATTGTTGTTAATTTATTTTTATATTTTTTATATTTATTTTCAGCTTCTTTTGTTTGCAATTTTAAGAAACACCTATACAATTTATTTTTCTTTGCACAAGCATTTTTTATTCCCTTAGTCATCCATGGCTGGTTTTTCCTTTTACCATTAATTTTTATTAACTTACAATTTTTATTATATGATTTCATCAGTATTTTCATAAAAGATGTATATGCAGCGTTGACATCACTGACATATACTTCTTCCCAGTTTTGTTTATTAAGATCTTTATTAAGTGCTTCCAGGGCTTTAATTGACTTATTTCTTTTGTAATTTATAGTAATATTTTTATTTAGCAAATGTTTATATTTAAATAATGCAAAAACAGGTAAATGGTCACTAATATCTGCCATCAGTATCCCACTCCTCATAACATCATCCTTTTTATTTGTGAAAATATTATCGAGGATCGTAGCACTCTGAGCTGTAATTCTGGTTGGTTTGTTAATCAGGGGGAATAAACCTAAACTATACATTAAATCAACAAAATCCATTGATGTTCTTTGTACCTCAGGAGTTTCTAAATTAATATTAAAATCTCCACACATTACCCAGGTTTTGTTTTTAATTTGATCAAACAGCTCCATCATCTTGTCAGTAAATTGTGTGAGACAAGAACCAGGTGCCCTATAGACACAGCTAATTAAAATAGTTTTAGCAGTTTCATTAGTAATTTCCACTGTCACCATTTCTATAATGCTGTCCTCCATCATTGTCATTTCTACAACTAATTTACATTTCAGATCTGTTTTAACGAACAAGGCAACACCACCACCTCTTTTATTTTTTCTATTTACAAAATAAAGCTCATATCCCTGTATTTGAACTTCATCCATGATGTCATCATTAAGCCAAGTCTCTGTAATAGCAATCACACTGAATTGATTTTTAAATTTTCTTAGAAAATCTCTTATCATTGGCAGCTTACAAAGCAAACTTCGACTGTTAAAATGGATGAGTGATAGCGTATCCTCCATGATTACCCCACTATTTAATTGATCTTCATAATAATCACAATTTATATTTAAATCAAATAAACGTTCATCTATTTTACTATCTAAGTCATATATTTTATAATCTGAATCCATTTTAGAATGTTTTTTTTCTCGCTATTCTGCATCCTGAACTTTGTGTGTACATGATCAAAATTGGAGGGTCCTTGTAATTCACAGTTGTCAATTTGAGATTTGTCACTAGTCATGTTCCATAACATTTATTTTTATATATGTTTTGCACCATGTCATTCTTGTCACTGATCACCTTTGTACTTGTCCAGTTCTGAAATGTCTTTGATGAGAAGTATCTTTGCCTGCTCCGGTGAGCCATTCAGTTTAATAAATATTTTACAGTTATTTGACCATGTTGATTGTATCTTTCCTTGTTTCTTCAGGATCCGTGCCTGTCTTGCAATTTCAGCGTTCTTACGAGTCAAATGTTCATTTATGAATACATTTGTGCCTCTTAATTTTTTACCTTGCCTGAGCACTGACACTTTTTGTTTCCTGCTTACAAATCTGATTATTAAGGCCGGCTTCATGTTTTTGTTTTTCTTAGGTAAGGGATGACAAGCTTCAATGTCTTGATTCTTTACATTTATCCCTTTACTGCAGAGGAAGTTGACCACCTGCTGCTCAAAAGAGTCCAGGTCTTGCTCAGTTGGAACTTCATCTGGATTAACAGCTCTGGCATAAGACCGAGGCTTGGTCTCCAGACCACTGACAATGATGTCGTTCATTCGTTGATATTGCTCTAAGTCATCTACCCGAGCTTCCAAGAATGAAATCTTTTTGTCCTGTTCTGTTGTTAATCTTTTTAACTGTTTGATTTCATCCATTAGGTTCATAATCAGTTTTTGTTGCTTAGATATGTTTGTTACTTCATCTGTTAAAAAATTCAGAGACTTTTTAATGTCCTCTAACTCCTCCTCATTAATTAAGTCTCTTTTCTTTGGCCCCATTATCCCAGTTAATATGAAAAACCAAATCCAGATCCAGACTCCCAAATGGTGGGCCTACCTTGCAGTTGTTGAGTATTTTCACAGCACCTGGTGTTAGGCCTCGTAGATTCCAATGTTGAGTCTGATAGCTCCCGATGTTGGCCCCGGACCCAGCCCCGTGGCTTCTACAGGAGCCTGATATCTGGGTCTGGTGGCTGGTGTTGAGCATTTAGCCTAGGCCAGTCTTGTTGCTGGCGCTGAAAGCTGGATTGAATGTGGCTTGAGACTGGGCCAAGCCTGGTGGCTGGTTCTGGAGGCTGGACCACGCAAAGCAGCCTGGGCCGGTGTTAGTTTTGAGGCCGAAGGCCTGGCCAGGCCCAGTTGCCGGTGTTGAGGCTGGACTCCGGGACAGGCCTGGCGGCTGGCGCTGAACGCTGGACCGGGCGTGGCAGCCCGGCCTAGTGGCCGGTGTTGAGGCTGGAGACCGGGCGTGGCAGCTTGGCCTGGTGGCTGGTGCTGAATGCTGGATTCCGGGCCAGGCCTGGTGGCTGGCGCTGAAGGCTGGACCGGGTGTGGCAGCTTGGCCTGGTGGCTGGTGTTGAGGCTGGAGTCCTTCAGGTAGGTAGAATTTTCCAGATAGCACTGCTCCGCTCTGTTGCTGCTCAGGCTGAAAGCCAGGACAGGCCTAGTTGCCGGTGTTGAGGCTGAAGTCTGGGCCAGTTCTGGTGATTCAGGTTGGTAAAAAATTCTTCCAGATAGAATTTTTCCAGATAATGCTGCTCAGCTCTGCTGCTGCTCAGCTCTGCTGCTGCTCAGCTCTGCTGCTGCTCAGCTCTGCTGCTGCTCAGCCCTGCTGCTGCTCAGCCCTGCTGCTGCTCAGCCCTGCTGCTGCTCAGCCCTGCTGCTGCTCAGCCCTGCTGCTGCTGCAGCTCTGCTGCTGCTCAGCTCTCTACTCTCTATCTACTGCATTAGCTTCTGATAGAAAATAGACGGTGAAACTCTAGGATTAGAAAATCCTGACAGATCTACGTCACACTGTCACTTAACATTCATGGACTCACCCATCTTGACTCACGACGGGGAAGGCTGTTGTTGGTTTAGCGTCCAGGAAACAGCAGAGAACGTCTGGGCTAGTAGAAGCTAGTGTTGTCAAAAGAACCGGTACTTCGGTACCGGCCCGGTACTACAAAAATGTAAACGTCACGGTACCAAGATTTCGTAGGTACCGGTAGTACCGAGAACCCGTCTAAACCCGGTCCTTGATGCGCATGATTCGCGCATTTACTGGGCGCGTGCAGTCGCTTCTAAAGCAACGCCGCAGAACGCAGAGTGACGGTGAGCGGTGGACCAGCTGCTGTGGTAAATAAAGTTCATTCACGGAGAACCCCCGCCCCGATGGAGAACTCACCGCCATAGAGAACCCCCGGCCTGACGGAGACCCGCCCCGCTGTCACGGAGACCGACAGGAGAGACGCTTCGCTCCAGCAGCCCCTCCCGTTCTCATGCTTTCTTGTATTTTCAATTCCAAAACTTGACAGGATGTCCCACAGACCCCTGAATCCCTCTGTCAGCGCTTGTCATCGGGAACGTCCTGACACGTCGCTCACCTCCGCTGATCGGTGACGAAGGAGGTGGATTTAATGCGACATGACCGTTCAGACTAGTCGCTTTACAAAAATTCGCATATGTGTCAGAATCAGTACTACATAGAGTGCGGTGTGAATACACCATCGTCTTTATTAACTATTTAAATCTCCTATATGTTTAATTAGGGTAACAAACTAACAAACAGGATGACATAAAGGCGCTGACTGCTAACAGAACGGAGTTTTTCTTTTTTTAATGATTGTAATGTGTATCCAAAAGATGAACAACAATGTATGGCTCAGTCAGTGTTTATGTCCTGAAAATCAGTTTGTCAAAAAAGCTGTTCTAACTAGAGGTTCTTGTCTGGATAACTAGCAGGTTTACAAAAAATATATGAACAAAAACACATTTTGATTAAATAAAAGTGCATTAAAACATGTTATGATAGTAGTACAATAGTGATTCAGTTCATTTTTCTACAGCACTGATTCACAAAAGATGTCATCTCAAAGCACTTTACAGGAAAATTAATGTTTTTATTGGTAAATTTAGTCTAAATAAAATTTTTTTTGGTACCGAAATTGGTACCGAGAACCGTGGATTTTCACTGGTACCGGTACCGAATACTGAAATTTTGGTACCGTGACAACACTAGTAGAAGCTAACCGTTAGCATTAGCAACTCCACCACACAGCAGAACTCCTCCAGGCTTGTGTTATTGGTGGAGATAAAACATCAACGTTGCAGAGCAAACAGAGTCAGTGGTAGAGTCGTGTTGCTGTTAGCCAATCAGAGGAGAGATGTCCACATATCAGGAAGTAAGACTCTGGATCCTGTCATGTTGCTCACTTCTAGTTCCTGAAAATGGTGCATCAGTGCTTTTTTCCTCAGAGTATGACTTAGAAGGCATTAATTCCTAATAGAGACCACTGCAAATTTATTTATTAAATGAGTGTTCCACACCTTTAAAGCTTTATTGTATTTGATAAGAGGAACATTTATTGTGGTCACTCATCAAACTCTAAAAATGAGAATTTGTTGCAAAAGTCCATTTATGTCAGTAATCCAGCTCAGACTGAGAGACCATCTAAAGGCTCAGGAACCCTTTGCAGGTGACTGAGGCTGTCTCATAGATTAGTTTCACCTTTTAAGCTGAATTTCTGACATAAATAAACTTTTGCACCAGATTCTAGTTGTTCCAGTTTCACATGTATGTGCATGTGCACAGCATCATCGATGCTGATAAGAATCTCTTGTGTTTGCAGTACAGAATGGAGCCTGGTCAGGTGGTGCATGAGTCGTGCACAGTGGAGGAGCAGCCTCAGGAGCCATCTTTCATCTCCGTGGAGACCATTGGGGATGGAACCACGCGGCACACAGAAACCAACGTAAGGATGAGAAAACTGATTAGAACTGGAGTTTTCTAGAATTTAACCCTCTGACCTCTTTTCTTCTGCCCCCTTTAAGGTTAAAAAAGTGATAAAGACCACCACTACTCGTACAGTCATCCCCTCCATATCCGACACGCTGTCCATCGATGGTGGGGGATCTGTGACAGGTGTGGGGCCGTACAGGCAGGTCCCTGGAGTTGGCGTACCCATGGATTACCCCACCCACACCGTGCCCCGCAACTACCACTACGGGCCTCAGGGGGGCTACGAAATCTACCGCTCTGGACCTCCGTCTGAGATGTACACGAGCCTCAACAGGGGCGCTCGTATGGATGAAGTGTACAGGTAACATGTTTGCTGAAATCTGGACCACTCATATTTAATTCAGTAACTTCCTGTTGTCCTCCTAACCTCTTTGCCCTTGCTCTTGTCAGACCGGTCCACCCAGATGGTTACAGAACTCTGGATCCAAGCTACAGAGCCCCCAGCAGGAGTCAGTTGGACCCGTATGCTGCTCAACCGCAAGTATGTTTTGCAATCATTGCATCATTGACTTCAGGGCATGTTTTAACAGGATGCTGTTGGGGCCTGCTGGTCTTTCAAGTTTCTCCTGCTGCAACAATGATTTTATTTTTGAGTTTCTGTTTTAGTGGTACGTTTTAATAAAAGGTTGTTGACTCGTATAGGTTGGACGTTCAGACATCCAAAGGTTTATCCCTGACCCGTATGGTCTGGAGGACGATCAGCGCAGTGTCGGCTTCGATGAGCCCGACTATGGCATGGGTAACCCGGTGCACTACAGCACCGTGCCTCGGAACCATGGTGGTTTCCCTCCAGGTCCCCCACGCAGGACCGGGTAAGTATGTAGAAGTAGGACGGGTTGCAAAAACCTCTGTTTTCATATATAAATGTAAAAATGTATCCTCAAATCTGTTTATTTCTCTCCTCAGGAGTTACGAAGGCCTTTTGGACTCAGGAGGAGACATGTACTACTGGGGCAGGGGGGCACCGCTGGCCCAGGGGGAGAGGGGCAGCATGGCGTCACTAGACAGCACTCTGAGGAAAGGTCCCCCTCCTGGTGGTTGGCGTCAGCCGGAGCTGCCAGAGGTCATTGCCATGCTGAACTACAGGTTCGACCCCGTCAGGAGCAACGCAGCTGCGTACCTGCAGCATCTCACCTATAAGAACGACAAGGTGAGGTTCCTCTACAGAAGAGCAGTAGAGTATCTTTCCTTCTTTAGGTTCTGCTCATCTAAAAGCCACATGTCAGCTGAGTTCTCAGGTTTATTACTTTTTTATATACTGATTTAAATGTTTCATTTTAATCTAGTTTGTGCCCAATTTAGTAACTTTATACACACATTATGGATTAGGACCGGCTAATATTATGAAACTAACAAAATGTAATAAACTCACTTTTTATTTTAGAATATGAAGCAAAAAATAATTATTTTTACAATTAAGAACTTTTAATTTTATTAGAAACAAGTCACTTTGTAACTTTTATGGCTCATGGTGCCACTTTATTATCCGTTTTGTCGTTTTAATAATGAACTTTAAGACTTTTTTAATTATCTCAGAAACCACTGGAGGTATTTTAATGAAACCATCGTTGAGTGTAAATCTATCCTGATTCAAGATGGCCACCACAGCTAAAGGACATTAGCAAACACAGGAAGGAC
Organism: Aphyosemion australe; assembly: GCA_006937985.1. NCBI lineage: Eukaryota > Metazoa > Chordata > Actinopteri > Cyprinodontiformes > Nothobranchiidae > Aphyosemion > Aphyosemion australe. Next base: position 510,834 of record SSNS01000184.1, read on the forward strand.
TATAACTGAGTCATTTTGAACGACATCGAGCTAAAATTTAGTAATTGAAAGGTTTTTATGTTTGATTTAAAATAATTTATGTTTTTGTGCTGATCTATTATCATAAATTAGAGTTGACCAATATTGTGACTAAAGTCCATCCTTTGATGTGCAGGTGAAGTCTGATGTTCGTCGTCTGAAAGGCATTCCTGCACTGGTGGAGATGCTCGACAACCCAAACAAAGAGGTCTGTTTTATAGTTTTTCATTTACAACCATCTGCTTTATTCGTTTACTACAATTGGACCATTCATATTAAAGCAACAAAAAAGAATATAGTTTAGAATGAGTTATAAATAAGTTGCACACATGTGACTTCCTTTGGTGAAATCCTAGAGGTAAATGTTTAGGCTAACTGTTTTTTTTAATTATGGTTTAGCTTTTGTTCATTTCTGCTGATCTTTATGTGGACATAGGTCAGTGAACCCCCACATGCATCACAGAACCACAGCTGAAGATCATTTAAATTTCATATTTAATGCTTAAAGATCTGATGCATCTTATAAAACGCTGCAAAAAGACTCCATGATGTTTATATCAATTACGCTGAAGGAATGTGCATCTGTGTTCAATAAACGTGGGGTTGTATGATCATAAACCTGCAGAATCAGACATTTCTTTGTTTGTGAGAAATTTATCTTGGTAAAATACAAATAATTATATTAATTTCTTGAATGAGCCACTGCATCAGACCCCTTACTGAATCTGTAACACGAGCCTGTTTGTGCTTGTAATGTGAAATCAGTGCTTCCTTTATGTGACACTGAGTGACGACTAATGACTCATAAAGCTGTCACCGGGTTTTTGTTGCAGGTTCACGCTGCGGCTTGTGGAGCTTTGAAGAACATTTCTTATGGCAAAGATTCAGACAATAAAGTTGCCATTAAGAACTGCGATGGAGTGACTGCCCTGATCAGGCTGCTGAGGAAGACCCGAGAGCAGGAACTCACAGACACCATCACAGGTTAGACGCATAACCCGCTCTACAAGATTATAGGCTGATGTTTATGCTGACGTTTTGGTTAGGAGTTTTGATACTTGTCAAAAAATATGGATAAACTGCAGTTGAGAGCACTAAATCTTTGCTTCATAATTCTTGTGGAAAGTCCTTTGCCAGCCTCTTGTCATCTGAGGTGGTTCAGCCTCTGATTGGGTTGCCTAAAGTGTTTTTCAAGACCAAATTCACTCGTTTTTTCCACACTCGGTGAACTTGGCCTGTAAGGACCTCTTGCAAACAGAGGATCCTAGTGCAGACCCAGAACTTGTTGGAGGTGTTGTATCTCCAGGAGCTGGTTTGGGGGAGGGTTCAGGTTTCCCTCCTAGACCTGCTGCTTTTGGGACCCAACCTCAGGAATTTTCCCTCCTAATATAACTAGAAGCATGTTTCCTGGCTGCAGGACTGGTTAACAGTAGAGAATCAGAACTCAATCATCTGACATCTTGACTAATGGTGCCTAGACAATTTATTTTATCACGGAAACCCCACCGGGACAGGTTTAGGTAGTTGATGCTTTGAACAACCTGCAGAATCAGTTTGTCCACTTTTCTAATTTGGGGTTTAAAAGGAGGCAGTTTGGGACCTGATGCAAGAGGATATGGGCTCAATTATACCTGCACTGAAAAAGGTTTTAATTATTCCCATTTAGCTCATTAGAATGGGAGTTGTTTATAATTAGAAATGTCATCAAAGAAGATAATTCCTTCTTTCTTCTGTCTTACAGTATAAAAAAAACGTTTTACGTGTAATTTTGTCTTTTTCATGGGTTTAGTTTTAAAGCAGCACTTGGCTGAATGAGGCTTTGCACCCTTTAAAGCCCCATTCCTGAACTTTGCGGATATATGCTCTCTGTCGCCCTCTCAAGGCTTGCTGCATAACGTCACTGTCGTAAAATCAAATCTCTCTCTGGGGCATAAGAGGCATGTTTACATTCCTAATGTCAGGCAAAACAACGAAAACAAACTTTTCCACCTCCACACATTGAATCAATAGTTTAATCAGGACTGTATAACAACTTTATGCCCGACCAAACACAATAACCCTGGTGAAATCATTTATTACTTACCTAGCCATTAGCAGCACGGCTAGGTCAGAGTCCGTAGTTCATGCTGTTCTTTCTAAAAGAGCTCTCCAGCGAGGAAAAGACGGCCCAATAATAACTCTGGTCTTTGCTCTTGCTCTATGACGTTCTTCTTTTCTTTTCCTATATTCCTCTGATAAGGGATTTCTAGCTTTCTTTGGTGACTCTGCCACTGCTAAACCGCGAGTCTACGTTATACAACTATGGCAAGCCAAAGGGATCAAAAAATTGCGCGTTCTAAACTCGCATCATGTCCGCCAAAACACGAGTTCAAGACGTGAGTTTTGGCGGACATGATGCTCGCTTTTAGAACACGCGAGTTTTTGCCAATTTGGCGTCAAAACGCGCATTCAAGAAATGCGCATTTTGGCGGACATAACGCGCGTTTAGAACGCACGCTTTTTTTAAAATTCCTTTGGCTTGCCATATATGCCGTAAATCAACACCCAGTCAGTACTTCCGGTAGCGACCCGAGCTAGGTACGAAAATGAACATAAAAGATGATAGTATTACGCCAAAGCTTTACAAAAAAAGCATAATTTTAAGGTGTAAAAGTTGCAGAGTGTTCCTTTAAAAGTGAAATTCTGTTTCTCCCAGGGACGTTGTGGAACCTGTCGTCCCATGATGCTGTGAAGATGGAGATTGTGGATCATGCGCTGCACGCCCTCTGCGACGAGGTGCTGGTGCCCCATTCGGGCTGGGAGCGAGGGACCAACGGGGCAGGAGGTGGCGAGGAAAACTGCAAGCCCAGGCATCTGGAGTGGGAATTTTCGCTCACCAATACAGCCGGCTGCCTGAGGTATGAAGGCTTCTACTGAGGATGGAGGGATGGTGAATGCATGTGGGAGGGAAAGTCGATTGGAACCAGTAACAGAAAGTGACAGAGCACTAAAAGGGAGGAAGCGAGAGCCAAGAAATTACAAGAGCAGTCAGACCGGATATGTGTAATTGAGTGGAAAATGACATTATGGTCAGATTACAGATTTGCTGTTTTCAGTTGTCATAAACCATGGGAAATTTCCAAATAAATGTTTAATAAGTTAAATTTCTAAAAAACTGAAGCAGTTTTGCACCTTTTTTAATTTGAAAACTCATTTATTGTTTATGTTGTAACTGTGGGACGAGTAGAAGGGTGAGAACAGAGTTTTAAACCAGTAGGGCATTGACTTGTTCAGTGTAAACTGGATCCATGCACTCCCTTCAACCTCACAGTTAATTAGTGTTCATCTGCTTCTGGAGAAAAGTAAGTTCAAATAATGAATCTTGAAGATGTCAGAGGTTTTGGTATTTAGAGGAGTTCTCTGCAGCCTCGGCGTAAATCACCGACATGTTACCAACTTTAAATCTGCCTAAGAGTGGTAAAATAAATGCATCAACTTAATATTAATTTTATCAGTCTGCAGGTCATAAACCTGAAATCTGGTTTTCCTAAGATGACTGAAACTGAGTCACAAAGCAGAAAGTGCTGGAAAATGTTTGAAGGAAAACTGCAAAAAAAAAAAGTCTTCCCCTTTCAAATAGCAGTTAAGTAAAAAAGTGATGTGGATATATGTCATTTTAGCAGCAGATGGAGCCATGTAGATGTTATTATACACTTTTCTAGCTTGGATTTTTTTAAAATTCAACTTTATTTCAGCAGGTTTTGAATTTACGGTTGAGAATAAAACGTCCCTGCTTGTTTATTGCTTACTCCACTTTTTTGTTTTAAAGGTTAGTGAAGAGCTGGAAGGTCTAATGATTAATTTTTCCCCTCTTGCTACAACGAAACATTTCTGTGTTTTTATTCTCTATTTTAGCAAAAAATTAATAATAAAGAAAAACTAACTTCTTTAGATTTAAGGGCTTTTCTTTTCCTCTGCAGCCTTGATTTTGTTAATGTTTGCCTGCAGCAACTTGTAGATGGACATCCCAAAAGTATGTAGGTAGTAGTTGAACCCCCCCTCCACCCAGCACACACACACTCACACACACACCTGGTATTGTTAGGGAAGGCGTGCCTCTCACTGGGACAAAAAAACAGCCAATACAAAAGGCCCGAGTTTCTCATCGTTGTTGCTTCCTTTGCTTTTGCTCACCTGAGTCGGTGTCGGTTTTCCATCCGGTTCAGTCTAGTCTGAGTGAGTCTGAATCAGAGATCCAGAGATGTAACATGATCTTGCTGAACTGTACTCTCTTTGTAAACTCGGATTTAAAATTCAAGCAACTTTTGGGGATTTTCTGAATCGCTGAGGTGGCAATAAACAGATTTGTTTGTTCTCTGTTATTAAAGCTGCATTAACAAATTTGGAAAACAAATTAGCTTAAAACATTTTTTCATGCCTCTTAACATTCTAACATCGTATAGCTATAAATACATTGTGGAGATAAAAAAATTAATAAAGTGATTCTCTCACACCTCCACCAATAACACGTTTCAGACCAAAACCAACCACTGGACCATCCGATTGTCGGTCTCACTGAACCGCCGCACTTCCCTGGGTCCTCCACTCATTCCACACTCACGTATTTAGCAACAGAACACCACTGGTGTGAGAGGTTCTCCGCTCAATAATATCAGAGAAGGAGAAACAGCCGGCTGCTACCACTTCAACTTTAGGACAAACTACCAGAGTCCCAACAAGAAAAACACCATTTGAAGTCACGGACAACAAAAGACGTTTGGACCTAGAAAATGGAGACTGGTGTTTAGCACTATCTCGTTTCCTCTGGCATCGTGGGTTTCTGGGTTCGGTGGATGCAGACCATGTTCCGTGACTGTGTTTGCGTTCAAAAACTAGCTTGTTCAGCAGATTTGCTATAACGGCTTTAAAGCCTCAGCTGTTTCATTCAGTCAGTAAACAGTTTGTAACACCTCAAAATATCTTTTTCTTTTTAAGAAACGTGAGTTCAGAGCGAAAGGAAGCAAGGAGGAAGATGAGGGAGTGCACAGGATTGGTTGATTCTGCCATGTACATCGTCCAGTCCCAGATTGACTGTAAAGAAATGGACACTAAGGTATGTGGGAGTCTTTCATTTTGTTCAACTATTCCCATTTAACAGGATTTTCCCCTTTTTATAATGATGTTTCTGTGTGAAAGTTTAACATTTTACTTGTATAGCTTTCTGATTGACCTCTGTTTGGTGAAATAGTCTCTGTCCTGCAAGACTGATAGGCTAACTGATAGTTAGGGCACAGCTAAGTCTCAAGTGTGTCGCCTTCTTCACATTATGTTTTTCACATGGAATTTTGATGTCGTTCCCTCCATCCCTCCGTCCCTCCATCCCTCCGTCCGTCCGTCCGTCCATCCATCCATCCATCCATCCATTTTCCTCTGCTTACCCGGGGTCGGGTACTGGGGTCAGCAGCCTAGTTTATACTTCTCCATCTACTGAGCTGCAGAGACACGAAACACCATTATGGAGACCGCAAGCCTGTGATTGGTCAGAATGCTGCTTCCTTTAACTTTGTCAACAGCACCACCATCCCCTCTCAAAAAAATAAAACTAGAGCCGAAGGTATCTAGCGGCAGATACCAAGCAGATTGAAGAACGTCTTGCAGAAAAAGTAAAGACAATATAAACGTTTATACGCCCGTGACTGAAGGAATACAAAGATACGCAGCAAACTTTTTATTTGTGTCAGGAAATTATCAGCTTATCAGCTCTGTTAGAATTAAAGAGGAGCTAGAATGCAGTTAATCAACGATCTAAAACAACTTTGAGTCTCTAAAAAGCATCAGAAATGTTCTTTAGGCTTTCATCTGTCCCAGGAGCCCTGATACAGGTCATTCTAAACCCCCTAAACCAGCCTTGCTGTGAAAAGAGCTGTTAGCCCCTCCAACTCGGCCAGGACATGAATATGATAATGAGCTGCTTGCTGATTGGTTGGTTTCCCCAGAAGGCCTCAGATACTGGAAACATGCAGATTTGAGGAGGCGTGGCTCCCCCTTATGACGTGTTAAGGAAGACTTTCTCAGATCAGAAGTTTTTCTCTCGCCTTTTTCAACTTTCTAATTTACATAAAAAGTAGGTCACACACGGCTTTGACTTTTGGCATGCTGCTGTTGACCACCCAAGCTGTCTTAGTCAACAACAACAAGGAACATGTTGGTTTACATTCTAGATCCTCTTTAAATTCTATTTCTCCAAACAGAAGCCACTCTAAGACAGACAGTTTAAAAAATCTCTAAGTGTGAAATAACTTGAGCTTAATTCAGAGTTTTAAACTGAAACTGCAGCATGTGGGATAAAAACTAAATTAACTGATTTTCCTTTTCTGCGCCATATTTTATAGCTGGTGGAGAACTGTGTTTGTCTGCTGAGGAACTTGTCTTATCACCTGTACAACGAAATCCCCAATGCCGAGCGATACGTGGACACCACGCCCAACAGCAGGGGCGCCGCCCCCTCCAGCCAGAAGGGCAGCTGCTTTGGCTCCCGCAAGGCCAAAGGTTTGTGTCATTGAGCCGTTTGGGAGCCTTTGGAGTGCTTTCACCTACAACTCTAGACTGATACTAACACACACAATCTCACACACACTTGTACAAACAAAATCCAGCCACAGGAATGTTTCATCCTCTGTTCAACTGCTGTTGATGTTTCACTGAGTATTGACTCGCTTTGTCCTCCAAAACGAACTCCTGGCTGCCGGTTTGTGATGTTTCTCACCTAAACGGCTCTAGGATGATTAAATTAGAGCGTTCATAATATGTCCCACTTCTTTGGATATTTTCCTGGACAAGCCTTAAGGAGACATGTCCCTTTTTCACAAGCTGACATAGTTTTATTTAGTTTGAATCAGGTTTCTGTGATAAAAACACAGAAAGGTTACAGCACCTAATCCCCTGCGTGCAGAATGTTGTAGAAGCCATTTTCTTTCAGATGATTTTATGGAGCGTTCTGGTGCTTTTGTTTATCATAGTTCAGTTGTAAATGTCCCATTTTAACTAGGGCTGGGTAAAAAATATCAATTTAATCGATTTTGGATCAATTTCATGTAAATTTTGCAGAATCGATTCATTAGGCCTAAGATCGATTTTTTTTCCCCTTGAACCAGATGGACCCGGGACCGGATCTGCAGGCTCTTCAGGGTACAAATTTGTTCCAAAAACATGTTTAACTCATTCACTGCCACTATAGTCGTCATTTGCCTTTTTTTACGGGTGGGCGTCGGAACGAGCCCCCGCACCGTGAGAACAAACATCATGTGTCTAAAGCGGATCTTCATCCGTGTATGTCACACATCACGTGATCAGGAAGCGGAAAATCAATGGATTACGAGTTTGTTTTGAGACGCTGCTGTGAAAAAAACGATGCGCCAACCGGAAATGCTTCTGCAGCAGCGCTTGGGCACCGGATTGTTAAAGAACAGATAACGCTAGACGTAAGAAGTGAGTCTACTCTTTCTTTTGGTAGTTTTGGCATTTACATGATCATAGAGCACAGTGTTCTGTGACTCTTCAAAAAATGGTAAAAAAGCTCAAAAACGCTGGCAGTCAGGTGCTTTCTGATCAGAAAACGGCTGGCAGTTAATGTGTACCAATATACGCAATCTGCACATCTACTTAACGGGAAGAAGCTCGTCTAAATGATAGAAATGTTTTCAACCTCAGCAATGCCCAATTCCAACAATAAGTTGCTAAATGAAGTGAACGTAAAAAGACGCCAAGTGCACATATCAAGAGAAACACGCAGTAGCGACAATGCTATATGATCCTATCCAAAAATTATTTACCACCGAATTGAATCGAATCAAATTCAATCAAATCAAATCATGATTAATCGATTCAGAGCCTTATGAATCGAAATCGAATTGATTTAGGAAATTGGCCACAATAGCCAGCACTAATTTTAAACAGTGGCTGGTTCCAGTGCCAAGCTTTAAGTCCCTCCTCGTCTTCATCTTCATCTTTAAGAGCGATTTTTTTATGTCTATGAAATAGTCTCAAGATTGGATGTTACATACTTCCAGGTCAAATCTTTTTTACTACATTCTTTCTATGTACACATTATATATCATTAGATAGCAATGATTCTTGTGATTGCAATGATGTATGACCATAGAGGATCCAACCATAGCTGTAGACACTGTAAACAGTTTTGTCAAACCACTCAGAAATTCAACATTCAAAGCCTCATGTCATTGACATATTAGAGCCATCTGGAACAAAAACGCTCCTTTTACATCCACAAGGGTAACCCTTCAGTTCTAACGTTCACGTTCCAACATTTGCTGAAAACATTTAAATTTTCCTTCAGATACGTCCCTTTCCCTTTCCGTTAGCATCCTCATATTAGCTTCAAGCTTTTACAGCACCGACCCTGATGCGTGAGCTTTGGATCGAAATCTTACCTGAATCAGGTGATGGGTCCCATCCCCCCTTCTGGGTCAAAACCTTCATCTATTGTCTGACAGGTCAGAAGTGTCACCCCCTACTCTCACGTGTGTAGCTTGGACCAGTTGCGCCGCGGTTTATTATTGATAGATGCATCAAACGGCCAATAAAATTCGGAAAAATATCTCTCACATGAGGGCTCTTCATGGTCTGCTTTTGCAAATTAAGGAAGATTGTTATTAGTGGATGGCTGCATGCCTAATAAAAGTCTATATCACTCATCTTCATTTGTTGCGTTGTGAGTGACGAATATCAGTTGGACAATTTTTACACGTCACCCAACCTTAACTTTCTGTTATTTTGCAGATGCATTTTCAGATTACGAATGTTCTTATATGTTTAGTGGAATAAAAAACCCTGATTAGGATAAGGCGGGACATTCCTGGTGAACAAACTGACTCTTAAACCATAATGTGTCTCTAAACTGGATATCGAGGCTTCACTGTTTAACCACAGAAGGTGGAGATGCTTGGTTTATCTTTACGGTGTGGAGGAATGCTAATTTACAGCAGCACTTACAGCAGACATATAGGAAGTAACAGCTGGCGGTTTGTTATTAATTATTCAGTACTTACATTTTCCTCATCTGCAGTTCCAGCAACTTGGTAATGATTCTCGTTTAGACGTGGCTCCGTGCAGGTTTTGTGTTTATTCAGCCCAGCTTTTTAAAGCGACATTACGCTAACACGACTTCTGAAGTACCGTGGGTTAATTCAGGGAAACGCAAAAGCTTTTCTGCAGCTCATCTTCTCTTGTGTTTTGTCTCAAGTTCATAGACGTTAGCACGAGGAACTGCTGCTTAATTTTTAAGCTTTTTCTAGTTGGTTTCTTCATCTTCTGTTAATGTTTCAAGCCTAAACAGAATTTTCCGTGTCTGGCTGAAAACCAAACGTCCATGATGCGGTTTTTTGGGTGGAAAAGGAAACTTTAGCTAGATTAGACATTAGCCTGTTAGCTCTTTTCCTTCTGAAGGTAACTGAAATAGGTAACTGTTGGGTGATAGCTTGCTTTAAGCTTGATTTGAGGACTTGTGATTTGAGATGATCAGACAGGATATATTTCTGGATATTTTCAAACCTGGGAGACCTAAAATGTGATAAATTTAAACTTATTTTGAGTTTTCTTTTATTGAGACCATGCTGTTCTAATATCTAAAACTCTCTGTGTAACTAAATGAGCTGCTGTTTCTTTTGTTTTCTTTTACCTGGTGCTGTTTGGTGCTGTTGGGATCAGTTGTGGCTGCTTTGCTTTTACTTTAATGCTTCCTCTTCTGCTTCTCTTTCCTTCCTCATCCCCGTCTTTTTTGTCTTCTCTCTTCCATTTTTCGCTCCACTGTCGGGCTCGGCTGCAGACGAGTGGTTTTCTAGAGGTAAGGTGCTTTTATTTCTGCTTTCTGCCTGCTCTCGTCCTAGCTGAAGCTGTAGTCGGTAGATTGGTGTAACATCAGAGGTGTGGGGTAATCCTAATCCTAACGTGCACCTTTTCTGCGTAATAATCACCTGAGTGGAGATGTGTTTTTTATGCATGTGGAACTAAACTAGACTAACAGTATCACTCACACTCGTTTAGTTGTGTTTTTGGGACTTTAACGCTGCAGTTTTCTTCTAGGAAAGAAAGACGAAGATCCCTCTCACGATCAAGTCGATATTCCAGTGAGGTCCACACCTGCTAAAGGTAAACATCAGCTCTGTTGTAGTTTTTACTTTGTCATACTCAAAAATAAACACGTGTTTCTCTTAAGTGGTTAACCAATAACCACTTTCTTTGTCTTGATGCTTTGTACTCATTTCCCATGATCCCTTCTGCTGGGCTTCCATGCTGGTACTCACTCCTTCTGCTTTTGCCTTGTAGGCTACGAGCTGTTGTTCCAGCCAGAGGTGGTCCACGTCTACCTCTCGCTGCTGAAGGAGGCCAAGAACCCGCATGTCCTGGAAGCGTCAGCTGGAGCGATTCAGAACCTGTGTGCTGGGAACTGGACTGTAAGACCTGCTGCTGCTCTCATCCTGTTTTATCTCATATCTCCAGCTTTTTGAGTTCTGCAAAAATGCATCGTAGCTGAGCGGAACGCGTTTTTGGTGCAATCCTTTTTTTATTTTTAAAAAATAAACAATCTTAAAAACTTCATATGGAAAATAAGAAAAATCTGTTCAGGTTTATGTTTACATAGTCCAGCTGATTGAGACAGATTTGTTTAACTTTCTGGATCTGACCAGGTGAAATCATTTGTGCTGTATGGTTAGTAGCGCTGTTGCCTCGTAGCGAGAAGGTCGCAGGTTAGGGCTGAACGATCTATCATTTTGGACTAAAAATTCTCAAAGCTGCGGTTTTTTGTAGCGCTCCTGACTGACCCAGGATCTGTTGTGTCAACTGTTTTAGACATCCGGGGTTTTCCCCTGTGTTACGGCAGCAGCGAGCATGGGGTGGGGCGGTACCAGAGCTGAACCCAATTCTTCAGCTGAGAGAGCTGCACACTTTGGTTATTGTCATGTTTTTTTTTCCTTACATAGCTCTTCTACAGCTAATATTAATAATGGCTGTAGCCATCTGTCTCAGCACCGTGGGTGAGTGACAGACATGGAGAGACTGATTCTCCAGCAGCAGAACTGGATTTATCATAATAACACTAAGTGGACTTCTCTTCTTTAACCCGTTTAATGCTGTAATTGTTCAAGTCCGCCTGGTCATTTTTGTGTTTTTCTTTTAATAAATATGTCAAAAAAGGTCCTATGCACAAAAATTTCAACTTTTTTTCAGGACAAGCTTATTTTTCAATATCTGTAAAGATTTTGCAGTTATTGTGTTTAAAAAACTGTTGGAAACAAGCATGTAAACGTGTCAGAGTTTGGTGTTAGAGCAGTGTTTTAGTGAGAAGAAAAACGATCAGCTGGACCAGAAAAACATCCACCTCAGTAAAATAATGAAGGGAAAACTCTGTATGCATGTTTTATTGCTAATAGACTTAATAGACTTCTGTTTTCCTCAGTTGTTAGAGTAGAACAAGAAGAACATATTTTTTATAAGGCGCCTCTAGATAACACAAAATATCTTTTAATGTTTTTATGGTATGATTTATGAATAATATGTTGAACCTTGATTTGAAGAAAACTGTGAATTGAACTGAAATTACAATTTCTCCTAGAAAAGTCGCAATTCAATCTTTTCCTAAACTTACTCAGCCCTATTGCAGGTTCATATCCCAGCTGTGGTCTTTCTCCACAGAGTCATTACGTTCTCTCCATGCATGTGCAGGTTTTCTGTGGGTTTTCTGTCGGGTTTATTGAGGACTCTAAATTTGTCCTTATTGTTGATGGAGGAAAAGTTACGATAATAAATGAGGTTTTAAAGTTGAGTCGGCTAAATGTGGTATCAACAGATCAGAGAATCAGAAATTGGTAGCAGCTTAGGAAACCAGAATAAAGTACATTTTTCTTGCCTGGGGTAAAGAAACATAAATCGTGATATGCTAACTTCATGATTTAAACAAACCCACTCTGCAGCGGGGAGTTACTAAAGTTGTGAAGGCAAACGTGGCTGGAGTCTCGCATCACTCATATCAGGGAGTAGGGAATGGTACGTGGTGTTTTCTGAGGTATTTTGGCCGTTGTAGGCCACCGTACCTGTTACCTGGTTACGCAGGGCGGTTCAGCCCCTCTTTCCTCACAAACTGTCAGTCGTGGTCAAAAGGCTCGCTAAAGCTTGCGTCCCCCCAAAAATCAGAAACCATTAAGTTAAATGCAAAGTTTAGGGCAGAATTTTATGATCCATAGATTTTTATGAGTCAAGAAAACAACTTTTTTGTAATTTTTTTTCAGAACACAATCGACCTGTCGTGTAAAAATACATGTGATGACCGTTTAGTCACAGAAGGAGAAGCAGCAAGCTAGCAGGAGCGACACCTGCTAACTCTAGAAATCCACTGGTTTATTTTATCGATATAAACTAGACTGGATCATTTTGTGTCTTATTTTTTGAAATATTGTCCAGTCCTAGGCTAATGTTTTGTCTTGTTTGTCTTGTTTAGTATGGACGATGCATCCGTGGTCTGGTGCGCAAAGAGAAGGGTCTGTCGATGATAACCGAGCTGCTGAAACACGAAAATGACGGAGTAGTCCGAGCCATGTCCGGAGCCCTTCGTAACCTCGCCTTAGACGCCCGCAACAGGGAACTAGAAGGTGAGGCTTCAGGAACTCTTATTTTTACCCAGGATTCATCAGGACGGTCTGTAACAGGACTCGTGTTTTCTGGGTCAGGTCAACATTCGGTAGCTCAGCTGGTGGCGAATCTACCCGGTGGTGGTCAGAGTCAGCCAGTACGAGCGCTGTCAGAAGAGACGGTTGTGTCTATACTGAGCACGCTCCACGAGGTGCTGGGCTCCAACATCGATGCAGCCAGAATCTTCAGGACCTCGCAAGGAGTCGAGAGACTGGTTCTCATCCATAAGGACGGGTGGGGGTTGAGCCGCACAAGCACACCTGAAAATGTTTTGGTGCTACTTTCAGTAAGTCTGATCTTTGGTTTTTCTCTCTCTCCAACCAGTACCCGGTCCGAGCGTGAAGTCCGTGGAGCCGTTCTGATTCTGAAGACCCTCTGGGCCCATAAGGAGATTCGTCGCACTTTGCAGAAGGACGGCTGGAAGAAGGAGGACTTCCTGGTGGAAGTGAAACCTGCCGATAACAGCAACAGGCCTCCTGGAGGATATGAGGAGAGCACCCTCCCACTTATAGACAAAGGTAGGGTTGTGCTGCTGCTTTCGTTCACGTTCGGATTGTTAAAGAATCTTTTTTGAAAGGTTTAACAGATGTGCTCAATCTCTTATTCTTTTACATCTGCAGGCAGCAAAGGTGACCGGGAAATGATTCCAATGAATGATATGGGACCAGGCAAGTGGAAAAAGACAGCTTATGAATGAATCCAAGGATTTTCTTGTCCAGCTTGGATTTCTGTTTATTTCAGGCTTTAAAATGATGCTAATAAATGCAGCGTGGCTGTGAAAGTCATCACTCTGAAGCTGAGGACAGTTAGTCTGTATGTCTGGTTATGCTTGCATAAAAATAATACAAATAAAGTTAAAAAAAAAAACAATCTGGTCAGAAAAAAACAGTCTCTCTAACAGGGGAAATTAGTATTCGCAGCTCCGCCCACCTGTGCTTGGGACCTCTCACAGGAGAGAGCAGAGCACGTCTTCGCTAGTAGAAGCTAACCATTAGCATTAGCAACCTCACAATATGGCGGATCCTGTTCAGGCTTGTTATTTTTGGAAATGAAACATCAAAGTTTTATTTGTTAACCCAACAAAGGCAGTGGAAGAGTCACGTTGCTGTTAGCCAATCAGAAGTGAGATGTTTGCATATAATGAACATTAATGAGTATTCCTGTTTTCCACTGACTCACTTCTGCTTCCCGAAACAGGAGTGGCAGAGCTTTTCCCCCTAAATAAAACGACTAAAGCCTAATTTATACTTCTCCGTTTTTGTCAGTTCAGACGGACGGACCGCCATGATCCGTCGTTGCAAGAGCTCTCCAGCAGGCTTGCAAGGTCGGACGGAGTCGAGCTCTCTTTTCTTAACATCCATCCAACTAGACGGAGAGCGCAAGCTTGTGATTGGTCAGAACGCCGCTTCTTTAAATACGTCACCAGCTCCGCCATCGCGGCCTCAAAAAATAAAGAGAGAGCCGACGATATCTAGCGGCAAACACAGAGCAGCTTGAAGAATACCTCGCGGTAAAACTCCGAAAATATGAACGTTTATTCACCCGTGACTGGAGGAGTATAAAGATGCGCAGCAAGCGTTTTATTCGTGGACAGAAATGATGGGAAACGTGGGTTTAGAGGTGACAAGCGCATGAAGAGGTGGAGGAGGATGAGGGACAAGTTTGTCCGTGTTAAAAAGTTTCTTAAATGCAAAAAAGCACAATATAAACTGCAAATATAAACTGTAAATGCACTATCTTGGACCGGATACATGACAGAATACCCCAGAAAAGCGCTACGCCCTCTGTTGTCCTGGCGGAGAACTGCTTTGCAGCACTCTCCAGGTGATGGAGAAGTTCTAGAGCAAAACAGTTCCATCAATGCGTGCGTGTCTCTGCCTCGGGAAGCTGACGGAGAAGTATAAATTAGGCTTAACAAAGCTTTCATTCATACTAGAGACCAGTAGGCTGGCTCACCATCCTATATATGTGAATACATAATCTGGCCATGACCCATAGACAGAGCTCAGTCGTGGGGTGGAATCTACGGCTGTCGACAAACAACGTAATGTACTCACCGCTACGGATGTCAGTCAACAGGGCAGTCCGCCATACCCAGTCGAAGAAGACGTAAATGCATCCTTTTTCTAAATTAAAGACTCAAGTACCTCTATCTGCTCTTGACTCAAAGAAAAGGCCAAGTCTAACGTCGATGCCAAAGCCGTTTCAAACGAGCCGTCGTCATCTTAGTTGTTTGCTCAGTCGCCCCAAAAAACCGAAACACCACAAAACTGATCTGGCCTGCTGAGGCTCCTGTGGAGCGTGGCTAGACCAACCTGCAGAGCAAAATCATTCTGCTTCTGCTAAGAGATCGCTGCAGATTTATTAAAACAAGTGAATGTGAGCTTTTAGGACAGGAAGCATCCTCCAGTGCGTTCAGAGAGATGCATCGTAGAGAAAGAGAGATGACTGAAGGGATTCATGCATAATGCACAGAGATCAAATTGATGCACATCCACCTTTTCTCTGCTACCGTCGTCTTCCTCCCGAGCGGATTCAGAACGTTTGCTGAGATAAATCCTGCAAATCAAGTCAAGAAGGTGTAGAAATAAATAATCACCCATCTGGATGTGACACCTTCTGCTGGAGTTTAAAATATGAGCGCCTTTGTCTGTGAGCTGACTTTATTACCAAGCTAACGTGGTTCACCGTGTTTCTGCTTCCCTTCCAGACGCCTACACCACACTGGACCGGAATAACTCTCTTGAGCCTTCTGACAAGGATTCAGTTCAGGTAGACCTTCCATGACAGCCCACCACACCTTTATCCCTCCACATTCTGCATGAATTATAACTGCAGTTCTCCTTAAAAAACCTGCTAAATACTCCCAGCACCCCTCTCCTAAACCCAAGACAGGTTTTTAAGAGTAAAAACATCAAATTCACTTTAACATGAGAGGAAGTTTGGGGTTTAGGACTGTCGGTCATGATGCTGCTGCTGCAACTTCGTTGAAATATTTCCACCTAATTCAGGAGAGGCTAAATGCTGCACACTTCATTGAGTATCTGTAGAAAAGGCCGGGAATTTGTGGAAATGATTAACTCCTGGGCAGACCCGCTGAATGTGAGCTCCGGGAATGTTGTCGTGTGAATGTTCTCACACCCACAGACAGCATGTTGCTGCACGTCTTGTTGAAGCAGAGTGGTTGATCTGTATCTCACACATCATCTCTCAAGTGTTTCTCTCTGCCCTGAAACATGAACTAACAGCTCTTTTTCCCATCACACGTCTTTCTTCCTTTGCACTTTTTAAAAATGTTCTCTTTTTTTTTCTTCCTGTGTCACCCTGTCGCTTCTGTCTTTTAAAACCTATCAAACACTCCCCATGTTGTCTTTTTTCTTCCTCCCAGGGAGGGATGGATGGGGAGAGGCAGGCTTCCTTGCCTCTGATGGATTCTTATGATGGTTAGGCCACACCCACTGTCACACTGCATGTCAGAGCATGGTATGTGTGTCCCTCCGGCTTCCCGGCTCAGCTCGCTGCATGACCTAACACCTCCCTTGTGTATTAAGAAGTGTGTGTGTGTTTGGCTATTGTTATATTGGGCTATGTTTTTGCTCCCCCTGCTGGTAAAAACATACCAGTGACATTTAAGTTATTGAGATTTCTTTTTTGTTTATTTTTAAAATGTGTGTCGATATTGCTGCAATGGCATATTAGAGCCATTCTAGATTTAAAAATATAAAGATAAACAGCGCTTGTAAGGAATTGGGAGAATTCCAAGAAAAATGCCAGAAAGGTTTAAATATTGAATGGGAAAAAAGCTGTTGAAGTTTTCATACATAAAAGCATACATCTGTCAAGAAATAACTGATACTTTTGTTAAAAAAGGTCTACACTACCAGGATCCGTCTATCCCTGGTCACGTCGTAGAGGTAACAGACTTCCTCTGGGGGATCCCAGGGTGAGGATCTCTAATCGCTGCAGAGGTCTGGCTCTTCCCGGGGGTCTCTTTCTTAAGCCTCTTTTATGAAACAATGCCGCCAATTAGCCGCAACGCCGAGGGGGCATCTGGGAGCCTTAGGTCGTTTATAAGAGCTCAGACCGTGGCGGTAATGTGGTGCAGTTGTGTTCTTTTTATAAAAGATTAGGCGATGGCGGCATAAAGGAGGTATGGGGGCGGTCTCTGCGCTGTCACGGACTTCCGTTTATCTTGGACATAAGGAGGTACGAGTGGACTCCCTCTGGACATTCTGGAATAGCGGCGCGGAAGCCGTATGGAAACCGGATCATCGGTGTAAATGAGGCGTTCGGCTCAGCCCGGCCACACTTTTAAACTACTTTTATCTGGGATCCCGGTCTTTCAGCTATGACCCACGTCTCACGTTCATAGATGAAGGTTGTAATGTAGACGGACCGGTAAACGGAGAGCTTTGCCACTAGAGCACCGCCGTCATTACAGAGGATGAGGCTCTGGTCCATCAGTCCGTCTGCTGCTCTACCATCACTCACGAACAGGAAGGAGAATTCCTCCATTGAGACAGAAACTCATTCCCAACCTAGAGGGATTCAGTCGGATTTAAACCGATTTAAACTTTTATGCTGTTTCCTCTCTGTCTTGAATGATAGTAAAACAAAGGTCATCTGTTTATTGTAACTTTTAGTTTCTGTAGCTTAGCCACACACACCTGTAGAGAACGTCCTGTAAATATAACAACTGTAATCTCAGAACGTTTCCTTTAGATTTTGGAGTTAATCTCAGTAAAAAATCCCAACTGTTGTTCTGATAAATTTAAGAATTCTTATTTTTTCCAAACCAGTTTTATATCAGGAAGCTGGCACCTTTAATCACGAACCATGGGGCGTTTTTTACTCGCAACGTTTGGGACTTTCCAACATCAGAAAGTGAAAGTTTTTAGATATGGTATTCATTTAGGAATTTAAAATTCTTCTTGGAATTCCCCCTCCTCCCAGCTCTATTTATTATTTTGAATCTACGTTGGGCTCAATATGCTGTCGTACATCGTGGTCCACATATACTTTTATTTTTATTTCCTTTTGGTGTGGTTTGAAGGCATGAGCACCTCTCTGCTGCTTCACACCACCAGTTCCCACACTTCTGCCTCTTGTCTTGCAGAGAAACTGATCGTTTGCATCACAAGACGACCGCCTCCTCCTACTTACTGCCCTTGCTGAGCTGACGATCGGGGACCACGACACTACCACTGGGATCTGACTCCTAACATTCACGCTCACTCCTTTATCCCTCCTCAAACCGCCACAGCTTCTCTTTTCTCTCTCTCTCCTGTCTCTGTTACATTCCTCCTTTGCAGCAGACTAATGAATGAATGAATGAAACCACTCCAGAAGTGACGCTGTGGATGGAAAGTTTCCTGTGGACGACGCTATGACCACTCCGCTCTTCAAACCACTCACGTCAGCCGTCTTGCTGCTCCACCTCCATGCAGCAGCACCACTAGGAAGACACTAACCCTCATCAGAGACACCGGGCTTTATTTAAACAACTTAAACATTTCTGTAGACTATAACCAGCTGGGATCAGAATGGGACACTTTCTGCTGAAAATGTGCATTCATGTTGATTTCTGTCCCCGAGAGCGTTTATCTTACTGTTGCCTCTACTTGCTTTGCTCTGTATCATTACTATTGTGCCAAACGACAATACCGAATGCAGACGAGTTATTTCAACGTCATCTGTTATTCCCTTCGGCTGCTGCAGCGTTGGAATAACGGATTTATCTGCACCCAGAATGATTCCTGTTAAACACGATCAGTTTTAAGGTCCCTTTTTCATTTCTGTCATATTTAGGAGACATCAGAAGATTCAGTGGGTGCTCTGAGTAGTTTTTGCTGGTCTTTAACCTGATGAATGTGTTAAAAAAGCTGGTGGGTTAACTGGAGTGCCTCCTTGCTTATTCAGGATGGATCTGATGAGTTCATCCAACATGATTTTATTGTTTTTTCACTGCAGCGAATGTGTTTGGTGTCTGTTCTGGACGAGCCTCATTTTTTTTTTTTTTTACAGTTAAACCCTTTTTTTGTTTATTTTCCTGCTTTATGAAGCCGTAGCCTGCCTGACGACAGAACACTATCCTGGGGGGGACTCGGCTTTGCCCACATCCATGCCGAGTGAGATGTAGATAATGAGTGGTTTGTTAAAAGAAGCACCAAGGGGGTAAAATCTGCTTTTTTCTACCTTTTGTTTGTTTCTATGCCGGATGAATTAACGACAGAGGAAGACCCGTTTTCCCAAAAAGACACGTTGCCTTCGAGAGCGAACTTAAAACAGGAGAAAGTCTAGAGGCAGATTGTCATTCGCTAAAGTGAATAAAAGCACATTTAAACTTTATATATAAACAAGAGAATATTTGTTAATTTTAATAGTTTTATGTATTTCTTTTTTTTTAATATTGATTTGGGGTTAATTGTTTTGGGTTCTCTGGGTGAATGCATATGCAATCAGTCTTTCTGTTTTGATTTAAAACGTTCGGTTTGTGTGTCGAAGCAAAAACAAGTTAGCAGAAAAAAAATCATCTTTATTCTTTCATCAGAAAACGAAGCAGCAGCAGCAGTAAATTCACCGTAATGTCTTTGCCTTGGCTCTTAAAACGTTGCACATTCTCATTTATGATTGAATTATGTAACTAGCAATAATGTTTGTAATAAAAAAGAAAATGATTTCTGAGCATCGTCTGTCTTTATTTGATTAAACTGTCCTGTAATGAATAATCTCAGGAATGATTGTGTTCTGGTATTACCTGAGTTAAGGTGAGATGGTGTTTTTTTTTTGTGGTGATTATTTGCCTACATATAATTTCTATAAAGCCACAAAATCTACACCCACATTTTTTTTAATTGTGTCATTTTCTCTACATTTACACAACTGTTGGATTGTGACTTTTTGAAATTTTAGGCAAAAAACTACAAAATGACTTGTTAAGAACTGTGGAGAGCTAATTCTGGTACTAAAATGATGCTAAGCTTTGTCTTTATATCTGTTAAAACTCATCTTCACACAGCCAGCCCAAGTTGTAATATTATTGTTGTTCTGATGCAGAAATACCTTGAAAGAACAGGAAAAATTTGGTCCAGAAAACTGCTAAAATTATCATTCAAAGGTTGCCTATTTAAATCTCAACATCAGACGGGTCCAAGTCATTTTGGTCAGTGTTTAAAAGAGCCACAGGTTATAGACACCTGCCCTAGTTTGGATCTAGAGACATCTAGAAACCAGGATGGCACCAAACCATCAAGAACCTTAAAAAACATTTTAAAATCTTATCTATAAAGGACAGGAAGTTGGAGGAGAGAGGACGTACTGGGCTGTGTGATATTCTTCCTGTGGAATTAAATTGATTTAAATTTAAATCAGTGTCTTTGCAGAGATCTGGAAATCTCAGAGTGCTAAGGTAGAGAACCTTAAGGACTTAAGGGTCTATGGTCCAAAGCTATGTGTGGAAAAGAGGTGAAGAAGAGTGAAGCAGGTTGGAATGGGTGGAGAAAAGTGGGAGGTGTAATAAAAGGGTTTCAGGTGTAGAAGAAGAGCAGCCATGTTGTCTGGTTTAGAGACTGTGTCCATGAGAAAAAAACAGGAGACAGAACTGGAGGTTGAAGAGCTCAAGATGTTGATGTTCTCTTTGGGAGTGAGGACTGAAGATGGATAGGATCAAGAATGAGTCCATCAGAGGGACAGCTCGTGTCAGAGGACAGAGATGGTTTGGACATGTCCAGAAGAGAGACAATGGTTACATTGGTAGAAATATGCTGAGGTTGAAGAGGAAGACTAAAAAGGAGATTTATGGATGTGATGAAAAAGAACATGAAGTTATTAGTTGGTGTGAGGGTAGAGGATGCAGAAGGATTAAATGGAGACAGATGATTGGTTGTGGTGACTCCTGAAGGGACACGTCCAAAGAGAAAGAAGACTGCAAATACTTAGAGAAAGAACTAAAAGTATCATTTTATTTTGTAAATATAAATGTACCTGACGTGCATTACATTCGAGGTTTAGGTAGTAGAAACCAACTGCAGAGGGTCCACTTGTGGCTTGACTTCACTCAAAACAGAAAAAGTGGATTTATTTTTTTGTCTGAGAAGTAAACTATCTGATTAAAACCATAAAGAACACCGTTTAAATACAACAGCAAAAAGATATATTTTCCCAACGAATGTAATAAAATAATTTTTAAAAATAAAAGTTTTATTTTGAAAGCGGTCATTTTTCACTGCCGTGTACCAGAGCGGCCACCAGGTGGCGCTGCATCTAAAATAAGTGGCGACTTCACTTTAAATTCTTCGATAAACTTGGAAGATGAGAAGTTAAAAAATATAAACGAAGCATTAACAAAAAATTTGAATGTGTAAAATAAATAATGAGTAAACGGTTCTTGGACAAAATCTCGTGATACCGAGGAGTAAAGGTGAGTTTTTTTAAGCCGCGTTAGCTAAACGCGCTAGCTACGCTTCAAGTAGCTAGCATCGAAATCTCGATTTTTAATCAACTGATGTTTATGAAAGATTCAACTGTTTTGTTTTTGTTAACAGAAACTTAATCAAATCAGAAGAAAGCTTTAGCGAATACGGATACGTGGAAACGCGTTTATTTAACAGGGGAACAAAAATGTCGCCCTGGATCACCCCGAGTGCTGCTAGAGGAAAATCAAGCTAACATACATATGCTAATGTGTCATATGTGGTTAATCAGTGTTTAAATGGCCTTAAATGTATTTAACCAGCAGGTAGGAAACGTTTTAGTCCCCATATCTTGTTGAAACGACTGGAACAAAAAAAGTTCTAAACTAAAATAAATAAATAAATAAATAAATAAATTTGATGTCCTCAAGTCATGACACTAAAACCATTTTAATATTCATTTATATTTTATTATAATAATCCTATTTGCCCAAAACGAATAAACAGATTTTTTCCAGGTGTTGATGTTAGAAGATTTGAAATTATCTTTCTGCTTTCCAAAAACTAAATGTTTCTCAATTTTAATGCTTTTTTATTATTTTCTTATCTTTTAATGTATTTTAAGTAGGATTTTAAACATTGTATCCCTAATGTTAAGCTACCACAAATCAGCCACTTCTTTAGGAACACCACACCTTTTGCTGCACCTTTCAGCACCACCTTAATTCTTCATGTTGATCTCTGTTGCAAGTATTCCTCAGGCGTTCTGGTCCACATTGAGATGATGACATCCTCATAAACATACCTGTTATTCCATAACCAGCTGGTATGATTTTGTCTTTCAGTGATTATTTTTGGACATGCAGAAGTTCTGGTGGCCCGGCTACGAGGTGCAGCTTGTCAGAGAGCTGCAGAGACAACAGAACTGCTCCCAGTTCTGTGATACGCTGCTGCAAACCGAAGGTGAGACCATGAATACAACAGAAACGTTGTAGAAACTTGAATAAACACATGAATAACTGCTTTTTCACTGACTTCTTTTCATGAAGGTATCTCAGTCCCGACCCACAGCTGCGTCCTGGCAGCTCTCAGCCCTTACTTGTCCCAGAAGCTCTCTGCGTCTCCGTCCCCTCCACGTGGACAAAAACGCTGCCTCCAGCTGCAGACGGTGACGGCTCAGACGTTGCTGAAACTTGTTGGCCTCTTGTACTCTGGGGAGCTGGAGGTCAGAGGAATCAAGGAGCAGAATGAAGTTCTGGCAGCAGCCCACCAGTTTGGAATTGGAGATCTTGTATTGGGATGTAAAAACGGAAACACGACAGGTGGGAATCGCATTGTGACTGGATTTTACACAGAACAACCCAGAATTAGGCACAGGAACCTGAACATTAGGGACACACAAGTTCAGGATGATCCTTCTTCTAAGAAGAAAAGTTTGGTGTCTGTTAGCACACAGACCGTAGAAGCTGGTGAGACGTCAGCGTTCAGGCCTGAGCATCCGCCTCCTGTGGCAACGCCTCTTCAACCTCAAAACCTCCGGCTCAGCGAAGAGTTTGGCTTCACTCTTCATCCAACCATCCACAGTGGTGATGAGACAGTCCGACAGCCCTCCGACAGCATTACCAACCTCACATCCTCTTCCACTTTATCCGCTTCCCTGGAGGATGAGCCCAGCCCCCCAGGATCTCAGGAAGAAAACGTTTTCCAGCAATCGTCTGAGTCTGGAGATGGCATCATCAACGAAAGATGGGGAGTTGGGAAAGGAAATGACAAATCGACCGAGGGTGGAGGAAGCATGAAGCAACTGGGACAAGTCAGCGGTGATGAGACGGCTCCAAAAGATGCTGAAAACTCAAGGAATGTATGTGATGGGACAGAATGGGAAATCCTGAAGGAAAACAGAAGGAACAACACACCGATTTCTGTCAAGGTAAGACATATAATTACCATTCTCCCATAGAAATATTTGTTTACTTATGTTGATGCTAAAAACAATTCCTGCTGGGATTAAAACATATTTCGGAGCAAAGAGAAAAGTTTTAACACCAAAATTTTAATTATTTGAGTTTCAAGGCTGCTATGAACAGAGCCCTGATACCTGGTCACCATGGCAACCACAACTAAAGACTTAGATCTAGATGCTGCAGGAGCAGGGAGAAGTTTTAATGCACCTCTGCGATAATTTAACTTTAACCTGATGGATGGGACCAAATATTTAAATTTATTCCATCACCCAGGGTGATGATGGCAGAGGAGTTAAGTGGCCACCTTGCAATCGAAAGGTCGCAGGTTCACGTCCCACTCAGTCTGTCTCTGTTGTGTCCTTGGGCAAGACACTGACTTAACCCACCTTGCCTGCTGGTGGTGGTCGGAGGGACTGGTGGCGCCAGTGCTCGGCAGCCTCACCTCTTTCAGTGCACCCCAGGGCAGCTGTAGCTACAATGTAGCTCATCCCCACCAGCGTGTGAATGTGTGGATGACTGATTGTGTTGTGAAGCACCTTGGGGGGTTGTAGAACCCTAAGAAGGCACTATACAAATACAGGCCACTTACCATTTACCCAGTTAAAAATAAAGAATAAAACACAAATCAGCTGATTTTCTAACTGATTTACTGCCTGATACAGTGATTATTAATTCAGGGAATCCTTTGTGTGTGTGTGGTATTACAAATAAATTCTGTTCATGAGTCTGAAAAATAGACAACCAGGTGAGAGGGAACAGGTAGACACTCACCTGTGAGCAGGTGTGTTACCATGGTTATAGGTACTGGTTTGATTTGATGTCAGGGATAAAGAGAGGAACTTCCCAACCCAGAAAAAAATTAGAGAGGACTCTGATTGTTGCGCTTTAATCAGTCTCTGTCATCCTGAGAATTTTTCTTTTCATATAAATAATTTAGGACGAATTTACCTGGAAGTAAATCAGAGCCAGAGCTAAACATCCATCACACATCCTAAAGAACAACATCACAAACGCGTACACAACTTTAAAATATTTTGTATATATCGTTTCTGTTTATCTGTTTTTAGGTGGATTTATTACATTTGTGGAAATTTTTCAAATTAGAAGTTTGAGTTCAGCCTGATTTTATTATCTCACTTTTGCTCTTTGTCTCTCTTGTTTTTGGAGGTGAAGTTGAGGCGGACTAAAGAGGAAGAGTGGGAGGTTGTGAACGGGCATGACAGAGAGGCGTCGGATCTAACCGCTGTCAAACAGGTAAATGAGTTAGAAAATCTAATCTGGATTTGATGAGTAAATTACAGCATTACTGAACACTGTTTTAATGTGCAGAAGATTTAATATATGATGCAAAAGCTTCAAACTCCTCGTTTCTGGCTGTTGCCGCTGGCTTTATTATCCATCTGCAGCAACTTTTCCATAATAATCAGCTGAGCTTTTGCCTCATTTGACCTCAAGAACAGGACGGTTATTTCAAATAAAATTTCATGCAAGAGAAATATATTTAAAAATAATTTAACATACATTTGGTGAAACAGCTGAAAGTATCTGACGTTAAACGGTAAATGTTGATTTAAAGTCTCTTAATTTGATTATTTGGGAACCTGAAAAGATTATAATGGATTATTTGTACTACTGCTGATGCAGAAACCGTTCTAATAATTAATCTGAAATGATTGTGACCCTGGAAGGTTTTAATGATCTTTAAAAAAATAGTTGAAAGTTAAAAAAAAAAATTGTTTTTCCTGCAGGTTGAACATGAAAATAGTCTCCTCCACCTATCTCCTGCTTTAGCTTCTGATAGAAAATAGACTCTAGGTGAAACTCTAGGATTAGAAAATCCTGACAGATCTATGTCACACTGTCACTGAACATTCATGGACTCACCCATCTGGACTCACGACGGGGAAGGCTGTTGTTGGTTTAGCGTCCAGGAAACAGCAGAGAACGTCTGGGCTAGTAGAAGCTAACCGTTAGCATTAGCAACTCCACCACACAGCAGAACTCCTCCAGGCTTGTGTTATTGGTGGAGATAAAACATCAACGTTGCAGAGCAAACAGAGTCAGTGGTAGAGTCGTGTTGCTGTTAGCCAATCAGAGGAGAGATGCCCAAATATCAGGAAGTAACACTCCAAAGCCTGTCGTCTGAAGCTCAGCTGTGATGTGGCTCACTTCTAGTTCCTGAAACCGGACACACTGGAGCTATTTTTTCCCTCAAGTACAACTTACAAGGCATTCATTCTTAGTAGAGACCACTGCAAATGTATTAAAAATGTGAGTAAAGTTGACCTTTAAGATGGCAGCAATAAACTTTGGTTTTGGCTAGATTCAGACTAGCCGATAGCTCTTCAATCCTGACTAACTTTGAAACTGAAACCAGCTTCTAAATGACCACACCTTTGATAATAAGGTTTGATAATAAAATTCCATTAGCATACATTTATTATTATTATTATTATTATTATTATTATTATTATTATTATTATTATTATTATTATTATATTCCTGTGTTTCTCTGGGGTTCTTCTTACCAGAAAGCACCCCAGATGGACCTAAATGACCTCCAGAACCCTGCACCCCCGGGCTTGATGCTTCAGAACCTGGAGACTCCAGATCGCCATCCTGACATCGCTGCAGCTCCTGAAGCACCAGGACCCACCAGCACCAGCTCGAACTCACACCCGCACTCTAACGTGACCCTAAACCAGAGCCTCCAGTCTCAGAGTCCGGGTCCGGGGGAGGAGACTCAGGAAGACATCAGTTGGATTTTGGAGGACATCATGATGGCCCTGAATATTCTGCCTGAGGTACAGGCGAGCCACGATGGAGTGCTAAATTCTAACCAGATGACAGATAACGGTACTGAGTCGACCCACATGCAACATCTGGTTCCTGAAGCGGGGTGTGTCTTCTACCAGGACTCCTCAGCTGGTGCAGGTAATCACAGTTCATCCTTTTATTACTGACTCTTCCTCTTTGTTACTGAAGGAGCTTTTTCCTTCTAGCGTCCCAGAACTGAGACCAGAATTTAACTCGTGATTTATTTTCTTTACTGACAGTCTTCTTCCCATCTTCTGTTTAGCGGTCCATTGCTGTATCAGAGCTCAGAACCAGAACCAGCCTAGCTGCGCCGTTTTGTCAGCTGCTCGGTCTGATTTACTAACGCAGCAGCAGCAAAGCTCCGAGTTCAACTCATCCGTTATTCTAAAAGAGAAAAGTCATGGAACAAACTTCCAGAGGAGTGAAACATCTCCGTATCCTCAACCAGGATGTGCTCCGTGCTCGGATCACCCTGGACTTCAGCAGCTGTCCCCCCAGAGCCTGCAGGCCTTGAGGATTTCTCAGCCTCTTTCTCCACTAGGGCCACATAGCCCTGAAGCTCAGCAGCATCCCGGCAGATCCGACCGACCGGCTCTTCCTCAGCGACCCTGGTTCACACAAAACCCCCGTGTACTGCAGCTCCCAGGGTTAGATAATAAAACCAATCCTCTACCTCAGCATGCAAACAGCAGCTGTGGATCAGAGCAGCTGGGCTGGAAACCAGGAAGCTGGGACTCCTGTGCAGAATCATCCGCTGTGGACGTTGTGGAGGACAGGGGAACAAAATCCGATCCGGGAGGTAGAGCTGACCCCCAGAAGAGAAGGAGACAAAGACGCCGTTATGATGTGGGAGGCGCTGTAATGCCTAGGAAGAGAATTAGAAAGAGGAAGAATATTCAGCAAGACTCTGAGGATTGGGGGGTGGCGTCCAAAAAGCTGAAAGTCTTTGATGGAGCAACGGCGTTCTCGGTGAGGTCGTCATGCAGCAGCATTCCGGAGAAGGGAATTCGAGCAGCTTCCAAACCTTCCGACAAGCCGCGGACACGTTTAAGAAAAACAAACAAAATCGTTCCAGCGCGTGGGAACGAGGATCCCAGAGTGGTCGTGAGTCTCGGCCCTGAGCAGACTCGGATCCGGACCAGGGGCTTTGTGAAGAGGATCCAAGAGAAGATGAGTGACAAAATCCAGGAGAACTGTGTTTTAGTGCCTGTGGTCTGCAGAGCTGTCATCAAACAGGAGCAGACCGTCACGCTCCTGAAGAGAAAACGTGGAAGGCCTCGTAAGGTGCGGCTCGTGGAGACGCCTTCAGACGGTGTTCCTGAAGAACCTGAGAGTGCGATCAGAGACAAAGTCCACGAGCAGCAAGCTGACAAGGATTCATCAAAGGTGGAGGAGGATGGAGAAAGAAAGACGAGATGCAGAAAACTGAGGAGGCATGCAAAGAAAGCAGGAGTGGGTCATCTGAGGGAAATGGGAAATGCTGAGAGCTCGGAAAAGGCTGGAGAAGAAGCACCCAGACAGTCATGGATGGTCACGCTGAAGAAGTTTCAAAGACTCATCAAACAGCAACACTCAAAGACAAGGAAGTCCACAGAAATCCAGGAAACGGACAAATCCGTAAGAGAAGACGAGAAAATGGGGAATGGGTCGGACAAGGATGTAGAGATGGAAGATCGGGATCTTCCTGATGTGACGGTTGATGAAAATCACAACGAGTCTATCGTCACATCAGCAGCTGCTGATGTTAACGAACCGCATCAGGATGTCCTGATGGATTCAGGCCTTGGAGACAATCCTGCAGCTTCTGATGCTCTCCAGGAGGACAGCGGAGTCCAGGTGTCCCCTGAGAGGGAACAGCTGCTTCAAAATCCAGAAGAAGGTAACAGAAAAGTCTTCATTCAGCTAAAGGGGTCTTTTAAATTCAGATGTTCAAATATGAGTAAAGTCGGACGATATTTATAGTTTTAAGGCCAGACTCATCAGAGTTATCACGAGATCTCATTGTGCAGTCAGATCAGAATGAAGGTGGTAAAAAGTGCTGCCACCTAGCGGTCAGAGTTAGAATTGCTCCACACAAAAGAAACAGTTAATGTTTGCATTTAAATTCTAAATAAAATAATAAATTCTCTGCTTTTAAATATTGATTCCGTGTCGTAACATGAATTATCACGACATTTCATAAAATAAAGTAAAAGGAGTCCGTGGAGTCAGAATTTCCTGCTTGGGTGCAAATCTTTCTAATTATGAGTCTTAAAATTACACGTCTAAATAAAACAAAGAGAAGAATGTGATGAATCACGTTCTCACACCAGCAGCTCTGTGATCTCATGCACAAAAAGTGTTTTCTTTAGCTTATATCAGGCTCAGATTTTAACAAACGACCTCATGTTGTTGGTGTTTATGGATGAAACGCTGAGAAAGAACTCAGTTAAAGTGTTCGTCATTTAGTGCAAAGAGGTTAAAAATAGAGAGTTTGAAAGAATAAAACCCTCATGGGTCAATAAAATAAGCAGCTGGTTAACATAATTTATCAGATTTCCTCTTTTGTTGGTTTGATTTGGTGTCTTGATGTTTTGGTGATTTCATGTCAGGAATCCTGGGTTCTATGGAACTCCAAAGTGTTCAGAATTAAATAAATAAAACATTATGAAATATGTATCTACAGAAATAAACACTAGATAGTTGTTATCTGACAATGACATTGTGAAAAAAAATCTAAGCTCTTTATTATGAATTTTTTTTATTCTTCCATTAAAGTGTGCTTATTTATATAAAACTTTATTTCAGAGGGAGTTTTCCCCCAATAATGCAAATTATTATTGAGATGATTTAATTTAATTCTTTCTGTTTTTATCACACCCTGTCCTTTTCACAAAGTCAGACATTTTTCAGGTTGGCTGATTTATTTCACAAATACACTTTTCAGCAGAATGTCTTAGTCAAGACAGTGGGTGTGACCTGCAAAACCATTGGCTAATCGCTAAACATCGATTGGTTTTTCTGGATATCGGCTCGCCAGACGCGAATTAGCTAATTTGGGCACAGGAGTAGGTATCGCACCTTCAGGCCTAATTCGAAATTTTGAGCGTGATTGCTTATGTCTGAATGAGCAGCCAATCACAAACTAGCTCCGCCCTGTTTGTCTTGACAGACAGACTAAGACATTCTGCTGAAAAGTGTTGTCATGAAATAAATCAGCCATCAGAAAAAACACTGTTATGTAATCAAAGTTGACTTTACAAAAAGGACGTTATGTAATAAAAACTGAAAGAATTAAATAAAAACACCACAATAATAATTTGCATTATTGTGGAAAAATTACCTCTGAAATAATGTTTTATATTAATAAACACATATTATATACTCTTTGAGCCAACAACCCCCTCTCGTGTAACACCTACCCTTAGTTTTCCGTGTAGTTAACTCCAGAAATGTGTCACTAGCCTCGGTGTAAAATTAGATGCAGGATTTTCAATGGTACCGCAGGTAAACGCAGTTGTTAAATCATGTTTTTTCCCACTGCGCCGCCTCATGCGTCTAAAACCTGTACTGAAACGTCCTCATTTGGAAACTGTGATACACGCTTTTATTACTTCTCGCCTGGACTATGCAAACTCACTACTCATTGATGCAGAGCGCTGGGAGCTTTTCTCCGTTAGAGCTGCCTGCAGCTCAGATCATCTGACAGCTCACAGGGACACCGCATCGCCGCCACCGCTCCTC
This sequence comes from Aphyosemion australe, assembly GCA_006937985.1. Lineage (NCBI taxonomy): Eukaryota > Metazoa > Chordata > Actinopteri > Cyprinodontiformes > Nothobranchiidae > Aphyosemion > Aphyosemion australe. Next base: position 540,451 of record SSNS01000184.1, read on the forward strand.
GGATCCACACGTCCCCGGACGCCGGACCTTCTCCCAAACTCCCAACTCCTTGTTCCCTGCTGCGCTTCGCTCAGTGGAGCCGACACTAATATATCCCTCCACTGCATACTGTAACCCTTTTGCCTCGATCTGGATGATATTGAGGAGGAATTGCTCCAAAAAATGTCGCTGACACGCATCTGTCTACTTCTTTCCATCGCGGAAATCTGCGGAGCTGCAGTATTTGATCCACTTATTGTCGGAGATGGCAACAGTAACTATGGGGGGCGGGGCTCGGAGAAAGGTCAATTGTTTATTTCTACTTGTTTTTCAACTGTAAGGCGCTTTGTTCAGCTCTCATGCTGTGTTTAAATGCGCCAAACAAATAAACTGGTATGGTCTGGTATTTTAAAAGAATGGAAAAAATATTAATATCAAGCTTAGATTTTTACATAACATTCTGTTATTTTACCATTTCACTGTCAGATTACATAATTCTCTAGTATTTATTTATGTAGATACATATTTCATAATGTATTTTTTATTTATTAAATATTGAACACTTTGAAGATCCATAGTTCCAGTCACTGAGCTTCATTTATTATTTAGTTTTTATTTCATTTTTAACTTAAACGAGAAAGAATCAGAGAAAACTATCTTTTTTTGCATTGTTTTAAGGGCAATAAGGGTGAGAATATAAGGTAAAAACAAATAAAAATAATAAAGTATTAATAATCTAAGGCTTTACTTTTTATTCAAACATTGTTTGAAAAATAATTTTTTTTTCAATTAACTTAACTTCAACCCGTTAAGGTGTAAATGTGCTCTACCAAGTGGTGGACCTAAAAAAGTAAATTGGATTGAAATTATAAATTTATTGTCTAATAATCACAGATTATAGCAGAAAAATACTAATTAATCTCTGTTCCTCTTTTTTTTTTGACAGGGGGATCAGATGCCCTGCAGCTTCAGATCAAGGAGGAAGGTACATCTTGCGCTGAAACTAGGTTGCCTCAAGCAACCATGGAAGCCCACGACTGTAATGATCAGAAAACAGGAACCCCTTTGCCAAAAGGCGATGTGACCCCCGGCTCTGATCTAGGTGATGAAGAGGAGGAGGATGTGGACATCCTGCTTTACTCCCCAGAACATGACTCTCTGACCCGAGCCTGTGAAGGTGGACTCTGGTCCATAACTCCAGACAAAGGGGAGGAGGAGCAGGAGGAGGATATTAACGAGATAGATGTGACTGGAGATGACACAGAGTGATCACACTCTGGCATCACTTTTACACTTAGTTCAGCACTTAAGTCTGTTTTTTATAGTTTTGGTCCAATCAGAATCTTTTCAGCCTGATTTTGTTTAAAAATAAAAACACACAAAATATTAAATTTGAATTAAGATGCATAAAGAAAATCATTTTCTTTGTCTCTTTTGGAAATTTTACACTTAAAGCAAATTTGAAAGTTTCATCCTGATGAAGTTCGAAGCACCAATGGGTCGTTGAGGAGCTCTTGTAGAAAGGATCAGTTCTTTGTTAATCGTGTTTATTTGTAAAATACACGAAATTAAAATTGTGTTTTTCATGTCTTTTGACTCGTTTTTCCTCATGAAACAGTCACGGATTAAAATAAAACAAGAGCGGGTACAGCACAGGCCGCTAGAGGGCGCGCTGCCCGAGACGAGCACCTTTTCATGTGTTTGAATCCAACTTTATCGACACCGGAAGTGTGTGCGTAGACGCTCTCCACGCGTGTTTTCGTGCAGACTGAAGGTTACAGAAGGAGAAGCGGCTGTTTCTTGCTGGTTTGCCCGTGTGAGAGGGTCATCGGGACGGCGTGGCTGCGGTAGAGAGGCCGGCTGAGAGAAGCACCGAGCGACGGACATGGATCCCATGAAGGCGCAGCAGCTGGCGGCGGAGCTGGAGGTGGAGATGATGGCTGACATGTACAACCGGTAAATCTTCCAGCAGCTTAAATAAGGCTGTTCTGATGTCTGCATCGTCAGTCATTAGATGTGTGTGGAAATGAAAGCTTCACGCGTTTGTAAAAGTGTGTAGAATAGCGTTTTAGGCTTCTAATAACGACTATTTTATTATAATAAAAGCTAATCCTGTTATTAAATGTTAAGCGTTTTAATTGATTTTTAAACTACAAATTTTGCTAAAACCCACAGGTTCTTAAATTAATAAAGCATTGATTCAAATGGCTTTAGCTAGCTCTCTGAACAGCCTCAGTTTGGAGAAACATTTTATAAATTCTCACAATGTGTCCAGAAATGTCTTAATCAGTGTCAAAAATGTCATCTGTTTATATATGCAAATTAACTTTGATAACTTTAATAATGTCATAAATGTAATATTTTTGGTGATTCTGATGGAATTATTGTAAAATTCAAACCAGAACTGCTGCAGCAACACGTTCTGCAGGCATCTTTTTTACACCCCGAAGATGTACTGTAAAATGTTAAATTCCATTCATTGCTATAAAATTTTTGCATCACTCACATTCAGACTTCCTTCAAACGTAACTAATTCAGAGTCCCCTACAAAATAAAATATGATTTGCAAAAACACATTTAATAATCTGAACTGTCCCTTTAAAAGGCTCCTCCCAGATCAGGAATGTTTGGATTTTAAAGGTGTGGTTCACTCGTTTAATCAGTACATTTGCAGTGGTCTCTAGTAGGAATGAATGTCGTACTCGTTCAGACGACAGGATTTAGAGACTTATTTCCTGATACGTGGACATCTCTCCTCTGATTGGCTAACAGCAACACGACTCTACCACTGACTCTGTTTGCTCTGCAACGTTGATGTTTTATCTCCACAAATAACACAAGCCTGGAGGAGTTCTGCTGTGTGGTGGAGTTGCTAATGCTAACGGTTAGCTTCCACTAGTCGAGACGTTCTCTGCTGTTTCCTGGACGCTAAACCAACAACAGCCTTCCCCGTCGTGAGTCAAGATGGGTGAGTCCATGAATGTTAAGTGACAGTGTGATGTAGATCTGTCAGGATTTTCTAATCCTAGAGTTTCACCGTCTATTTTCTATCCGAAGCTAATGCAAGAGATAGGTGGAGGAGACTATTTTCATGTTCAGCCTGCAGGAAACACTCACCCATTAGAATCAGAAATAATCATTAAAAACTGGATTTTCCGTGAACCACACCTTTAACACATTTGCATCATTTTCTAGTTATTCAAGGGTAAAATAACTAATAATTACTGTAAATAATTTAAATGCTTCAGCTATTTGAGTTTGCATTATTTAAATGTGTCATTAATCATTTAGTCACAGCAGCAAATTCAATTATTTCTGGGTGTCCTGGACTTGAGCTGTCTCAAAAAAGCAAATTGTTTGATCAATAATTTTAATTTTTTCTGTTGCAATCATCCAACCCAACTTTTATTTATGCAGCAATTTAAAAACATAAACAGGGACAGAATTTGTATTTACAATATAAAATATAAAATCCTTATAATAAAACCAACATCTCAGAACAGGTGTGTATTCATTAGAGCTGTAAAGACTTTTATTAAAAAAATATTTAGGAAATTTGTTAGAAAGTTTGTCTTAAAGGTGAGTTTTACAGGTAAAAAAAATCCGTCTGTTACAGAAAACAGGGATGTTATTAAAAGAAGAGAACCTTGATCCGTCCAGCTCTGTCCTGGGCTGTCCTCTGGACTCAGTGCGAGAAGTGGGTGACAAGAGGGTCCTGGCTAAATGTAGATCCGTGCTGGGCGAGTCCCACCCCCTGCAGGACGACCTGTGTGCTCTGGAGAGCAGCTTCAGTGACGGACTGATCCACCCTCGCTGTGTGAAGGAGAGATACCGCAGGTCTTTCCTTCCTGCAGCTGCAGACTCTATATTGGTCAATCCTAATATGTAACACATACATCTGTAACATACCACTACAACTGTCATCACCTTCCAATACATGTGCAATACTTACTACTACTACTACTACTACTGTTATTATGTGCAATCATTATCAAACTCACAATTCAATACTTTTTAATTCAAGTTATTTACTTAAATACTTTTGTGTGATATTGTTTGTGTACTACTCATATTTTACTTTACTTCACCTTACTTTACTGTACTTGTGCTGTTGCAATACTGCAATTTCCCCACTGAGGGACAAATAAAGGTATTCTTATTCATGTTAGTTTGGTTTTCCTCGCGAGGCTCCCAGATTCCTGTAAGGCTGCACGAGAATATCTGGACTTGGATCTGTTCGTATTTGGGTTCTGCATATTTCTGTGTAACAAACCACCTGAAGGTCGGGTTAAATTTGTCCGTTGTTGTTCTGCTACTAAAGATCTCAGAGTCCCACCTGCTAAACTCCAGCAGATGGAGCCGTAGAGTTCTAAATGTGGGGTTCATTTGATAAACTTCCTGTTTTGGATTCATCAGAAGATTTACTGACAGATTTCTTTCTCTCTCAGAATGACAAACGCCTGCCACAGGAAGTGCGTCCCGCCGCATTATAAGGAGGCGGAGCTGACCAAGGGCGAGTCTGTGTGCCTGGACCGCTGCGTGGCCAAATACCTGGACCTTCACGAGAGGCTGGGACGCAAGCTCACGGAGCTCTCGGTCCAGGATGAGGAGATGATGAGGAAGGCCGCCGTGGGGAGCGGATAGAGACCTGATGAAGGAAACAGAAATGCAATGCTGTGGGATTAATAAAAAAAAAAACTTTTGTCTTACCTGATGTGGGTTAATGAGTAAATATTAAGAACTACCTCCTTTTTCACATCTGAGGATGATACAGAGGGCGGTGTTGGAGGACCTCCTGCCTGTCTGGATCGGTTTACACCCACATCCGTCTCGAGCAGCAGACGGTTAGCTAAAGTAGAAAAGACCGGAGCATGTTTGTTTTTGTCTAAATCCCAGAAACTTTATTGTTGCTGTCAACCGAGGTCTGGCCTCAGACACACGGTCCAGAGAGTTTAAAACCCGTCTTAACTTCAGCTGCAGTTTTGATTTTATATCAGGAAGAAAGAAACAGTTTTTTAAGTTTGCAGGTGGCATTCATGTAGAGATGGTGTCTTATGATGTATCAGATGTGTTGAATTAAAATAAAAGGTTAGTTCAGATTTAGAGTTTCTGTGTATAAACAGTGAATATCTTCCCTGCTGTAGATAAACAGATGAGCTAACAGTCCCAGTAGGACCAGTTATAAAGTGGATTTCTGTCTTAATCTTATATATGCAACAGCTATTGAGCCTTGACATATATGTTAAATTCATATTAAAATTAATTTGAGCTGTAAAACCATCAAAAGATGAAGTATTAGTGTAAACTGCTTTGATTTTTTCTTTTAGATTTGTCTTAATGACAGTAAGCCACTGTAGTTTTGTTAGAACTCATCTCTGTTTCTCCAAACTGAAGCCATTCAGAGCTGTGTAAAGATGATCTAAATGATCCTTTCCAGTCTATGGATTATTTGTGATAGTTCTGAGTTTAAATTACTTTTTAACTTCGTTTTTTATACATGGATCACGCTGTTGTCTCAGATGAGCGTTGGTATTTTTTAACCATATTCTGTTTTTTGTTTGTTTATCTGCATATTAGACAAATAAAGCTGTTAATGACTAATAAAAATAAAATCACATTTTTTCTTCCCATCAGCTGGCCGTGTCCCGTTTGTTGAGGCGTGACTCATTTGGGGAGTGGGCGGGGCTTCCTAATTGTGCGGTTTTGGCAAGCCGTTATAACATTTATTCAACAATCGGACCTCATTAATTCCTATTTTATATAGCAATAATAATTCTTACTAGTCAAAATTGCTAATGCAGAGATCAACGGCTATTTGTTACTAGTAGAAATTATAATTAAGGACTATAATAATGGCACTAGTAGGAATTAAGTTTGAGATATCTCAAATCCTTATTAAGGTGGCCAATTTAACATTTATTAAGCAGACTGGATATGTATTCCAGATATTTATAATTACATTATTATATTCTTCCTAGTAAAAATGAACATTGTGGATAGGAGAAACTGAATTCGTCCTAGGAGAAACTCATTTTAGATAGCTCTAGTAAAAACTCTTATTTCAGATAGGTCAAATTAAAACTCTATTCCTGCTGTCTGTAATTTTATTTTGGATTTATATTATATTATTATTATTTATATTGTATTTATACACAGTCTTTGGTTCATTCTTGACAGGAAGAATGTAATTGTGGATAGGAGGCGCTATAAACCCAATACACACGAATGGGAAATGTGACGTCATTTGTCCTAGGAAGAATTACATTTCAGATATCTGAAATGTTCATTGTGGATAGTAGGAATGTTATTATGGATATCTGGAATGTTAATTTCTGCTAGGAACAATATAATTATAGATATCTGGAATACATATTCAGTCTGTTTAATACATGTTAAAACGGCTTGCCATATTCGCCTGTACCTTTAAGACAAACAGACCAAGAGCAAGGGGAAGTGCAACTTGGAAACTTTCGTTTCTCTCGTGAAACTTTTTATTTAAACCTGCAGCTCGGGTCTGAAAAAGGGAACCAGGAGGTGTGTGTGTGTGTGTGTGTGTGTGTGTGTCTGCCCTCCAGGTGGACTCGTCTTCATTCTGCATGAAGCTCCAACCACCGACATGGTAAGTTCAGCTCCACGATCATAAACTCGTTAAAGGCTCTTAAACTCACCTGTTTGGTTGCCTGCTGCGTTTGTGGTCCCAAATAAAATCGGACAAACGAGAACAGGTGACTTTCAAAAACAGGTGAGGTCTTTTCTGCAGAACTAGGAGCTGATTTATGAGCTGCTGCAACACCATAAAGCATGCAGCTATTAAAATAACATTTAAACTAGTTTTAACTACAATCAAAATAAAGAAAAAAACATTTTAGTAAACATCTTGTGACTTAAAGTCCTGTAATGAAGTCAGCACTTCCTCTTTATTCAGAAAATAGAAGAACTACATGACTTTCAGCACATCAACGCTCAGTTTGAAGAAGTGTGTCAGTTTTTGTACTTCGGCTCTTCACTCATGCCTCAAACATCAGAATTAAAAACTTAAACGTGTTTAATTAGATCCATTTAAAATAAATCCGCGTTCTTACAGGTGCTGGAAATCCTTTGAAGTGCTTGAATGTTTTTGTAAAGTGCTTAAAATTTGAAGTAACATTATTTTTTAACAGATGTTCCTCTGGATCATGTTTCTCAGTATGAGGTAGATAAGAAACCACTGACAGATAATCTATATAAATAGATGATAATCCTAATCTGTAGTTTGTTTAGAATATTTAATAAATAGGTTCTGAGGAAAATCCCGTGGATCTCAGTGATTCCAGAAGCTGCTGTGACCTGTTTCTGCCTGTTTTTGTCACCAGATGGAGGCAATAGAGGAGGAACGGAACCTGGATGGTTCTGGTGTGGTCGTGGCGCCCCCTAATGGTGGCATGAACGAACTACAGGATGTGGGACAAGAGGACAACATGCAGGGCCAGGTGAGCTCAGCGTCTGACTGGAGCGTCCTGCTGATGGTTTTTAACGTCTTGCTGATGTGATGATGTTTGTTTTTTCTCAGATGGAGGAGTTTTTGGGCCCGCAGGCTCAGTACAACGAGGAGGAGGAGGAGAGGAAGTACTACAGGAGGAAGAGGCTGGGAGTCATCAAGAATGTCGTGGCGAGCAGCTTTGGAGCCATGATCGTTTACGGCGTTTATATGGGTGAGTTTTATCAGAGGAAACACACAACGAAACACTTTCTGACTCATGATTTGGTGTTTTTGGTGTTTTTCATGCTGCAGGCTTACTGCAGATGCAGCTGATCCTCCATTACGACATGACCTACCGCGAGGTCAAGTACAGCAACCTCGGCCTCGAGGACATCGACCGGAAGATGCTGATGGGCATCAACGTCACTCCGATCATCAGCTTCCTCTACACCCCCGTCCTCATCAGGTACACCTGCATCCAGAGATAACGCTTTTATTCTGAAAACCTCTCAGGCGCTGCACGTTTTCTTCTTGCTGTTCAGGTTTCTTGGTACCAAATGGATGATGTTCCTGGCGTCTGGGATCTACGCACTCTTTGTCTCAACTAATTACTGGGAACGCTACTACACACTGGTTCCGTCGGCTGTAGCCATCGGCGTGACCATTGTGCCGCTGTGGGCCTCACTGGGGAATTATATTACAAGGTGAGAAACAGGAACTGTGGGGAAACCACCTCAGATTATTGGTTATATCCAAAAGTCTCTAAAATGTTTTCATGTATTTTTGGGTCTAATGAAAGCATCAGAAAGAGATAAAAATAATAGGATGAAACTAGACTTTTACTTTGTTCCAGTTCTGTTCTGGTTTGTCTCCATCAGTAGATGATTTTAGATCAGGTTCACCCTGAAGGCTGGATTCCTTCACCTTGACTTTCCATCAGAAACACGAGCTGTGCATCCCTTCCTACTGGGAGCGTTGATCAAGATCACGCGTGATTTTGCAAGTTCACGTTACAACAAGCAGAAAGAGAAAGATGGCAGCATGTATCCAAATTGTCTATGATTTATTTTCTGTTCTTTTTACGTTCACCAAGGAGGTAATGTTATTGCTGATGTAGGTAATCAATAAGAAATCTGCATGTGTCTTTTATTTTGAAAGTTTCTGAATGTTTTACACTGCTCCTGTGTTTGACTTCCTGTCCGGCCCGGTCTGAACTGCTGATATTGATGCGTTCTGGAATTGTTGCGTGTAAATTTAGCAACACGATGCTTGGATGCGTCTGAGACGCACCGCCGTGCGCCTGGTGGAAACAAACCCATAAACTTTAAAGGCGTACTTTGCCTTTCATATTTTTAAATCGTTTTCTTGAGCCAGTATGTTCTAAAATGACCCTTTACAGGGTTTCACTTTTGTTTCTGCTAAATGGACACTAGGGGGTGCTAAAAGCAAGCCAAAACGGCCAAGTGTGCCTTTAATGGTTTAAAGCTGCGTATTGCACTTTACAGACGTTATTCTGCGTTATTCAATCTGTAGGAAAGCTGGGGTGAGTCCTCTCCTAGCAGTTGATGTAGACTATTGTCTCAAAACCACATCAAACCACTTATTGCCTTAAAGCATCCAGAAGGAGCATCAGGATTAGAACCTGCATCACAAATATGAAATATCTAATCCTACACGTCTGCTGCCCTCTGGTGGAGAACTTACATGTGGCAAGGGTCACTTTTATTTATTTATTACCATTATATAATTACATAATAAGATAAAATATTATTATATAGGCTATTTGTTAAATAACAGCAGACAATAAGAAGTCCAGTTTTTTATTTATATTAAGTGTTGTTTGAGGTTGACTCCATTTTAAAATTGCCGTTACAGCTGATTACCATTTGCAAACTCTAAGCATATCATTTCTAAAGCTGGTGAGCTGAAAACTGATGATGCAAGGCTGTGCAATACTGTGTGAGATTATGCATAATGTTGTTTTCCTCCTTTCCAACCCAGAGACTGACCAGAACAGCTAAAATTTTATTATTTCTCAAAATCTTTGTTTTAAACTCGTGCATCCTGTTAAAGAACTCAGTTACCTAGCAACAACAGGTTATGTTATTAACAAAAATACGCTTTAGTATCAAGTACTTTAATACTTTAGTACTCTAATATAATGCAAACTTGTTTTAAACAAACTAAACAAAGCTTTGCTAAAGTTATCGTTTGTTATTTACAGAGGCGTAATGCTGACACCCTTTCAAAATAAAATCTACACATTATGTGAGGTTTATAGAATTGAATAAAATAGAAAATCCCTTTATTGTCTCAGAGTGGGAACATTTTGATGTCAGATACACAGTTTCTTTTATTGCTCAAGCAATATTTAACATTAATGAGACGTACATGCCTTCCTAAAATTTTAACTAAATGTTTTCATTAAAAATAGAGATTGATCACGTTCTAATAATAAAATTATCATGTTAAAAACCATAAAACTACGACATTCTTACCAAAAATATTATGTTAGAACAAATAAACTTTGATGTTTGAATGATGGTTTTTACATCTTTACTTATAAACCTTTTCATTGTAGCTTCTTGTTAGTTCAAGTAGAAAAAATGAGACATAAAATGTGAGTTTTATTCTCAGTTTTTGACGCACGAGTTAAATTTTAGCTCGGCTCGTCTTTTTAAATGAATCTGAACCCTCTCTACTCCTGCAGGATGGCGCAGCAGTATTATGAGTATGCCAACTACAGAGAGGAGCACGTCCAGGAGCAGAAGAAGCTCCCAAAGGGAGCGTGCCACAACTACATCATCATCTTCCAGTCGCTCTTCTACGTCATCGTCAACGTGAGTCTAAATTTACGCTGGCGTGGTTTCAGTCATTCACACTCCGTCTGCAGAACCCAATCAGGAACAGCTCTGTGCAAAACATTTTTGTCTTTGACATCAGCTGAGCTTCGTCTTCGCCGAGCTGCCCATGCGCCTCGTCCTCCACCACCACCTGCACGAGAACAAGCACATTCTGGCCAACGTGAAAATCTGTGGTAAAGATGCATCACTTCTGCTGATAAATGATACGAGTTTATGAGGTTCGGTTTATAATAAAGGATATAGAAGGAGTTTTATCCTTAAAATAGTTCAGTTTTGTTTGATAATTAATTATAATTAAATCCAATTTTTCTAACAAGTGCAGAATACAAGGGGGATTTTAAAGGTGCAGTGTGTAAGAATAAATTACTAAGTATTCTACAGTGAAATAATCCCAAAACAGGCGTTTGTAATTCGACACCAGCAGGAAAAAAGCTTCAGAGTTGTTTAAAGAACCGAAGCCAGTAAACAGGAGCGACCCAGAAGTTATTTCTTGTACCCCTAAAAAGCCACAGCATCTTTTTGTTTAGGCTAAAGGCTAACGTTGAGCTAACTGTGAATTAGAAGCAAATAGTCGGTTCTAAAAATATCTCAAGCTACTTTTTCAATCACCAACAACTGGATATTACAGTGAAATGTGTGTGAAGTGAATAATGAGTCAATCGTGGCGTTTTACTTCGTTAAATGAGTCGTTCAGAACTATAACAGCAAGCTAACAGCAAAACAACACTTCCTGTATGCCGGAGGCATACTACCGTAATGAGTGTAATAAGTGCTCCCTACTGTAAAGAGTGCTAAGACCAGATATGGTAATGGTAAATGGTCTGTATTTGTGTAGCACCTTCTCAGAGTTCTACAACCCCCCAAGGTGCTTCACAACACAATCAGTCATCCACCCATTCACACACACATTCACACGCTGGTGGGGATGAGCTACATCGTAGCTACAGCTGCCCTGGGGCGCACTGACAGAGGCGAGGCCTGCCGTACACTGACGCCACCAGTCCCTCCGACCACCATCAGCAGGCAAGGCGGGTTAAGTGTCTTGCCCAAGGACACAACGACAGACTGAGCGGGACGCGAACCTGCGACCTTCCAATTGCAAGGTGGTTGCTTAACTCCTCTGCCACCATTTATGTATATGACAATGTATTTATCTACTTATCAACTTACTGTGTATGACTCATCTTTGCTTGTCATCTAGAATCTTCTGGTGCTGATCCGTAACTGGAAACCACCATGAAACTCACAAAACAGGAGTGAGAAAGTGACTTCTTGTTTTGAAAATGGACTGTGGTACCCAAATTTGACCACAGGACGTCACTATTACTCCATTCTTACACACTGCACCTTTAAAGTAAACACTTAAACTACTGAGCTAAACAAAAGAACATGGGGATGTCAGAATAAAAAGTTCAACGTTATAATTATTAGGACCCATTTTGGCTCAAATTTAATAAATAATGCAAAAATAATTTCATAGCTTTTTTCTTGTTGACATTAAAGGGTTAAACCCCCATTTATTAATTATAAATATTAGTCAGAAATGAGATTTATCTGTTTATTAGATAATTATATGATTTTACAGTGTTAATAATTGGCCCTTGCTTCCTGTAGTACTCAGATTCTCCACTAGAGGGAGAACATGTGCATAAATATCAATGGGAGATTTGGTGTTTCAGGGCTAAGATGTTGTAAAAGTTTGGTCTCATTCAGTTTTTTTTTTTTTTTTTTGTGGAGAATGACGTTTTTTCCGTTTCTTTGTTGGTTTATAAAAAGAAAAACAGAAGCTCCGGCTCCATCCTGCAGGTTTTAAAACCTGAATGTTTATGCTGGGTGCAGCGCTGTGGACTCACGCTGCCATAGAGTTTGTTTACAGACCATAACTGTGAACTTTATTAGCTCACTTCTGCTTTTTAGGGATTTTCTGCAGTTTTAACCTTTAAAAGTCAGGTTTCCAGTCTGAGTCAGTGCCAGAGAGCTTCTGATTGAAGTGGGAAAACCGGGTTTAAACCCAGCTTTAAGTTTAGTCATATGTTTGTGCCGAGTGTGAGAATTGGCAGCTGTGCAAGGTGTCAGTTTGTGTTTGAAGACGTCAAACATCAACAAGTAGATCCTAATAAACCTGATTATCTGCTCGTCTCTTCATGCAGACGCTGTGAAATTAAATTTAAAGGAAAACTGAGGCGTGAATGTGTCGGAAAACCTAAAAATGAAACAAAAAAGGAGGATGTGGAGCCTTCAGGAAGTTCGGAGCTGCAGTTTTCATCATATTCTAAAAACTCGTGTGCACTCAGTTCAACCCAGATTGACTGAACGAGACCTTTTCCTTTTTTCTTCCTCGGATCTTTCCTGATGGTTTCTCCTCAGGAGCTGCGATCACCGGGATCATCCCCGGCTTCAACAGCACCGTGCTGACCAACCTGCCCCGCTCCATGCTGCTCATCTGGGTGGAAAGCGCTCTCATGGGCTTCGCCTTCCTCGCCATGATCATCGTAAGACCTCATGAACACAAAAACACGAATCTCAATGGAAGAAAACACACAACTGGTGATTTATTTAGTTTTTATACATTTGTGTGCAGTTTTTCCTCTTGTCTTCTGCCAGCTCCGTGTTTCCCTTTTGTAAATCTTTATGGAAAATGTCAGATTTCAGGGATGAAAGCAAATAAAGTTTTGATAGAGAATTTCTGATCTCCTTAGGGTTTAGACCTGAGAACTAACTGGGATTATTATTCAGAGCGCTATCTGTGGATCAGAAAGGAACAAAAGATGCTAATAAGCCTGGGATGTGTTTGGTAGCAAGGTGGGAAGTCTGTAAAAATCCTTGCCTAGCAGTGAGCCGGTGTAGGAGAATAAAATCCGAAGGAACCAGTCAGATGCCAAAGGAGCCCTGACTTGTGTCTGCTCTAATCTGAATAATCAGGAACAGACGCATCTCTGCTCGTTATTCCCACAGTTCCTTGTGCTGTGTGGCCCCGCCTACCGCCCAACCGAGGAGATCGATCTTCGCAGCATTGGCTGGGGAAACATCTTTCAGCTCCCGTTCAAACACCTGAGGGACTACCGCCTGCGACTGCTCTGCCCGTTTTTCATCTACAGCGGATTTGAAGTTTTGTTCGCAGTCAGCGGATTCTCTCTGGTACCCTTCGGTTTCACAAACGTTCTGTTGATTAAAATAGAAACAAAAATATGTCAAGGATGGTTTATAATGAGCCAGGAGAGGACGTGCTGACAGGAACGCTGATTTGTCCTCCACAGTCGTACGGCGTCTGCATTCTGGGCCTGAAGTCCCTGTGGCTCCTCATAGTCGTCTACGGCATCTCCTCCTCCATATTCTCCCTCCTCTCCCTTTGCCTCCTACGCCTCCCTCGGTGGCTGGGTCTGATCGGGGGTGCTGTGGTGCACGGGGTGCTGCTGGTGGTCTTGATGGTGCTGTCTGTGAAACCCAATTCCCCCGAGCAGCTGGGCCCTCTGCTGGTAATCACCGTGCTGTGGGGACTGGGCAGCGCCCTGAACAAGACCGGGATCAGCAGTAAGTCAAGATTGACCTAACATGGCTTCTTCACTCATCACAGGTAAAAGCAGAAACGACAGGGATCATAGCATGCGATACACGACCGATAACGCGATAATATCACGATACGATAATTCTACCATAACTCACGAGCTTATGAACTTATGAATCTGAAAAAAAACCATTTAGACTTATTTTATAATCATGAAGCTTTTTGCACCAAATCCCTCTCACATCAAGCAGTTTTAGCAGATTTTTTCCTGATAGTTTCAGTACCTTCCAGAATGAGCCGTTTCAGGGCTCTGTCACTTTAAGAAAATAAACTAGAGCTGGCCACGCCCACCCATCCCCTGCTCAGGCTGCTATAGGCTGAGAAGCTCTGATATCCGGGAGGGGCTCAGAGTAGAGCCGCTGCTCCTCCATCCTGGAGAAGTGAAAGATGATTCTATGCTAATTTTCTCATTTGTGACATCACAAACGGGGACTTCTTGAAATGGCTTGTTTTAGGCTCATAATTCCTCTGATTGGCTAACAGCAACACGACTCTACCACTGACTCTGTCTGCTCTGCAACGTTGATGTTTTATCTCCACAAATAACACAAGCCTGGAGGAGTTCTGCTGTGTGGTGGAGTTGCTAATGCTAACGGTTAGCTTCTACTAGCCCAGACGTTCTCTGCTGTTTCCTGGACGCTAAACCAACAACAGCCTTCCCCGTAGTGAGTCAAGATTTCTATCAGATGCTAATGCAGGAGATAGGCGTAGGAGACTATTTTCATGTTCAGCCTGCATGAAACACTCAGAGTGACCCATTAGAATCAGAAATAATCATTAAAAACTGGTTTTTCATTGAAGTTGACCTTTAAATGCGTGTGTGAAATATCTTTTAAAGGATTGCAGAGAGACGTTGTTGGTTGACTTGTCAAAATGAGACGCAAACCCCTGAATTACACTAGCAATTTTTTTATGAGTTCAGGTCTCTATTGTTACAAAACGAGTTACAGGGTGTATTGATTTTCAAAATAAAACACTGTGTCTAAGTAAAATGATCTTTGTTTTAACCTCTACGACTCACAGAAACGTCGGCGTAAATGTGATTCAGACGTGTTTGAGATGATTGGCCCCAGAACAGCTGTTGTCTTGTGTTCCAGCTGTGGTCGGTATGCTGTACGCTGAGGAGAAGGAACGTCTAGACTTCGTCTACACCATCTATCATTGGTGGCAGGCCATCGCCATCTTTATAGTCTACCTCTGGTCTCAAATGCCGATGCGGGTAAAGTCTGGAGGATGTATCATCTGTTGTTTGTGTCTTGTGTTTACTTTTTTCTTACATTTGTTTCCTTTTGCCCCTCAGGCCAAGCTGTCCATCCTGTTAGCCACGTTGCTGCTAGCCTGTTACTGTTACTGGGTGATGGAGCGCCGCGTGGCACGGAAAGTTCAGCCCAGAATACCCCGAATCCCACGGCCTAAACACAAGGTGATGATCAGGTTTTACAAAACAAAGTCCAATAAATCAGATTGATCAGATTGATTTTGATTAGTTTAACGTTTATATTAACTAAAATAGTTATTAAAAACCTACATTTCTTCATAAATTGTGTTATGAAAAACATTTAAAGCACTTTGTTCTATATCTTTATAACTAAAATGAATTATCAGACACAAACTCGGTTTTTATATAAGATCTTAGTGGAGACTGAGACCAGCAGGTTTAATCTTCATGCTTTTATTTTGGGCCTCCAGGTCAAAGGTTACCGCTATCTGGAAGAGGACAACTCGGATGAGTCCGATGAGTCCGATGACGTGGACAGCGAGGGGGACAGGATGGAGGACGATGATCAGGTTGTAGAGGAGATGGAACAGGAAGAACAGGGCCAAGATCCCGGGGCCGAGGCAGCCGAGTCACCCAGAGCCCGGAGGAGAGGGGTCGAAGGTCAGCAGCACAGACGGGAGGAGGAAGAGGAGTGACGAGGAGGAGAGGGAGAACAACAGGAGAGAGCAGGAAGGTGGTAGACAGATGGTCGGAATGCTGGAGATTAGGAAAGTAAAGATGAGCTGTTTGCTGTTGTTTTCTTTGGTTTTTCCAATCAAAACAAACATGATCTGAGTTTAATCTGAAGCTATAATTAACTTTTTTGTTTGTTTTTTTTATTTTTGGTCCAACAACAAGAACCGAGAAGCCGACAGACGGATGGATTCACAAAACTTGAATCAAGTTTATGTCAAAGTAGATGGTTGCATCCAATTTAAATGAGGCAAGGCAGCTTTATTTGTGTAGCACATTTTATACACAAAAACAATTCAGTGTGCTTTCCAGGAACAAGATCAGCATAAAACATTAAAACATACAACAGCAGATTTAAAAATCAAATTTAAAAATACACAAATAAAATAAATGTAAAAATCAGATAAAAGGCAAAGTTAAAGACTGAGCAGTTACAGTGCAGAAGGTGCAGCATAAGAAACAGTTACAGGCTGATGAACACATGGAAGTTTCTAGAGTTGGGGCACATTGAGGTCATGAGGAAGCTGATTCCATCTGTGTGCAGCATAGTAGCTAAAAGCAGCTTCACCCTGTTTGGTTCTGACCCGGTTCTACCAGCTGACTGCTTCCTAAGGATCTCAGTGCCCTGCTGGGTGGAGATACTGGAAGGAGATCCAACAGGTATTTTGGCCCCATGCCATTGAGTGATTTATAAACTAGTAGAAGTACTTTGAAATGGATTCTGTAGTTTACTGGTAACCAGTGTAGAGATCTAAGAACAGGAGTGATGTGCTCGGTTCTCTTGGTTCTTGTTAAGACTCTAGCAGCAGCATTCTGAAGAAGCTGCAGTTGCTTCACAGCTTTTTTTTGAAGACCAGACAGAAGACCGTTGCAGTAGTCCAGCCTGCTGGAGATGATTGTATGAATGAGTTTCTCTTGTGTGGACATGAGGCCTCTGAGTCTTGCTGTTTGATGAAGATGAAAAAACGCTGATCTAGTTATAGCCTTAATGTGACCAGTGAAGCTCAGGTCTGAATCAAAATAATAAACTTTTATCTTAATTCTTTTTATACTCAGAAATGAAAACGAGACGGACCCAAACCAAACGTTTCTTCAGGTCGGTAATTTCTGATAAGATCTCACCAGGAGCTAGCTCGTGCAGCTAAAGATGTTTTTCAGGCACATTATTTTTACTGGTTTGATGATTATAATCTGCACCTTTTTTGATTTTTCTAAATTAGAAAATAAAGTTTATGCCTATTTTAATACCCGACATTGTTTACTTGCATCACTGGCACGATGGCGCACCGCGTGTCAGTTTGTTTATTTTTGAAATCTCTACATGAAGTGATTCTGGGAGACAGAAGCTCTGTTCACCTTATGCTGCTGACATATTTAGATGTTTGTTAGGAAACTTTTGACATGTGATCAGTTGTTTTTCAACATTTCAATATTTTCCTGACAATATTTATCAGTCTGTCTTTTGTTCAGGTGTCCCAATTCACATTTTTGACTAATGAAAACATTTTTTTTAATCCATTTATTCAATTCAAGTCGATCTTTTTTTTATTTTATTGCGTTATTTGTCCCCTGGGGGGCGACATTTGGCCTTTTCCTGCTTGGTGGACATCAGTGCTGAGCAGCTTTTTAGAGATTTTCAGGACTGAGGTTTGAAATTTTAAGATCAGTGTTTAACTTTAAAATAGGATTATTTTAGCTCAGAGCCTCTGAACAGTGTAAATTCATGCCAAACAAAAACAAACCTTCCCTTAAAAATAAATTACTTTACGTCTTTCTGAGGAAAGTCCAGATTTTTGTTTGTTTCTGTTAAAAGTGTGAAAATCATAAATCCTTCTGCTTTTATTTGGCTGTTTTTCTTTCTTGTTTACTGAATCTGTCTGTAATTGGTCACATTGTGTTGCTTCTGCAGAGCTCTTATCTGCAACAAAAGAGAAGAAACATGAGAAATGGATTTTCTCATTTTAATCACAATACCAGCTGTAATTTAACAGAGCTTTTTTCAGTTTGCTGGATGTGAAATATTGTTTTTTTTGCGTTATCAGTTCTTTCTCCTGCATCTGAGACGTTTATTGGAAACATGCAAAGTAAAGATGATGATGGGCTTTTTGCAGAAACTGAATGTACGTTTGAACGTGTGAAGCTCAGTGTTGCAGCAAAGGTCAGTTACTTACAGCTGAGTTATAGATCTCAGCTCATATGGTCATAAATCTGGATTGTTCTGTAGAAAATGTGTGGAGGCAGTTATGATCTGGATTATTTCAGTAATTATTTCTGTGTTTAATTATGATTAAATGTTTTTTTTTATTTGGGTTTTTTCTTATCTTCATGTACCCCCATAATAAATTTATTTTAATTTACCATTAGGTGTTATTGTTTTTTGTTAAAGGTCATATATCATGCACTTTTGGAGCTTTTTTAAAATTTACTCATGAAAAACACCCCCAACGTGTTTTTTGGCTTCATGCATGCATTTTCCTCTCTCAGCTGCAAACCCTCTGCTGGTCTGCCCAGCGGCTGCCGAAGCCAGGGTGGGGCATGGTTGCGTCATCATGCCCTGCACCTCCACTATTCAGGTAGTCTCGAGTCCGAGTGGGACGTGTCGGCATGAACCTGCGATCTCTGGGTCTGCACCTGGTGGAATTCACACGGGGGGAGGTGGAGTTTAATCCAATCCAAGCGTCTTGAAGTAATGGCTCATGAAAATAGCTTAATTCATGATAAATGACACCTCAATAATGCTAACAGTAATATTTTATCACTAATTATGCCTACTGTTGCTGTGGAAGGTATGAATAGGATGATACAGGCTCCTATTTGAGTAAAACACAACTGAAGTTCTGAAGTCAGGATCTCACTACACTTAAAATAATACGTTTTTTTGCTAAGCCCCATATTCAACCTTTAAAGGTATTAGAATGAAGGTTCAGTATTTCCTTTAAAAGCTATATTCCTGCACAGAAAATGTCTCATTTGTTAACCCTAACCAGCCTATAGGGGGCGCTTGATTAGTTTTAGCTTCAAAATTTTGGACTTTTTTGGGGGTCTAGTTAAAGGTTGAAAATGGAACAATTTAATAAAAATCTATATTTAAAATAATAAATAAGACCTCCATGGAGTGTTTAAAGGTATGAGAATTAAGGTTCAGTATTTCCTTTAAAAGTTATATTCCTGCACAGAAAATGTCTCATTTGTTAACCTTAACCCTAACCAGCCTATAGGGGGCGCTTGATTAGTTTTAGCTTAAAATTTTGGACTTTATTTGGGGTCTAGTTAATAAAGTCTAAAATTTGAAGCTAAAACTAATCAAGCGAACCCTATTGGCTGGTTAGGATTAACAAATGAGACATTTTGTGTGCAGGAATATAACTTTTAAAGGAAATACTGAACTTTCATTCTCATACCTTTAAACACTCCATGGAGGTCTTATTTATTATTTTAAATATTTATTTTTATTAAAATGTTCCATATTCAACCTTTAACTAGACTCCAAATAAAGTCCAAAATTTGAAGCTAAAACTAATCAAGCGCCCCCTATAGGCTGGTTAGGGTTAACAAATGATACATTTTCTGTGCAGGAATATAGCTTTTAAGAAATAATGAACCTTCATTCTCATACATTTAAACACTCCGTGGAGGTCTTATTTATTATTTTAAATATTGATTTTTATTAAATTGTTCCATATTCAACCTTTAACAAGATCCCAAATAAATTTCCAAAATTTGAAGCTAAAACTAATCAAGCGCCCCCTATAGGCTGGTTAGGATTAACAAATGAGACATTTTCTGTGCAGGAATATAACTTGTGGTCTAAAATGCTTTTCTGTAAAGACTAAGAACAAAAAAAATGTAATTATTAAATTTGTTGTAGCATCAAAAGTTAATTACTACATGATCATTTGTTAAGATGTCCGTCAGCCTTGAGGTCACAGGGTCACCAGAGCCACTTCCACCTGCGTGACCACTCATTCAGGTTTTAAAAGGTTCGACAAACAGTCCAACTGTAGAGCCCCCCCCCCACATGACGCAGAAGCCTCTTTGTCTGAGCTGAATGATTAATCCTAATGGTCTCACTTCTCCCACATGAAAGCTGGTGTCAGAGGAGGAAAATCACCAGTGTGGATAATAACGTTAATTATCTGCTGGCCGTTTCAGGGGTCCGGTGTTTCTGCTTTGGCTCTATAAAGCTGTCAGGCTGAACTGGACACCGAACTGATTCATCATTAATTCTATTCATCAGGTCTGATTCTTTCCTGCTGCGTTGAATCAAAATATCTGCTGTGAAAAACATTCCACTGATGATGGCAAACGGGTTTGAGCTGATTTAGCAGCGGATTTTAGAAAAGCTATAGCTTGAGTTCACTTCCTGTGTACGGTAAGGAACCTTGGTGCTTTTCTGGACCAGGATCTGTCCTTTACGTCTTCTCGGACTGACTTCTCCCATCTTTGTGATGTTGGTAACATTTAGGTGATGCAGACGAAGAAGTCCATTACTTACTTCTAGACTAGATTATTGCAGTTTTCTGTTATCAGGATGCTCATGTTCCAGATGTTCTCAACAGAGCACCTGGCTCTAAGGCTGCAGTTCTAAAAACAGAACGGGAGGCAGAGCTTATGTTCTTGAGGAACAACCTTCCAGTTCCCATCTGTGAGACAGAAATCCTGTTAGCATTAGCTTGGCTCATCCCTTTAGTTATGCTGGAGAACATACTGGGTTACCCTAACTCATCCCTTTAGTTATGCTGGAGGACATACTGGGTTACCCTGGCTCATCCCTTTAGATATGCCGGAGGACATACCGGGTTACCCTGGCTCATCCCTTTAGTTATGCTGGAGGACATACTGGGTTACCCTGGCTCATCCCTTTAGTTATGCTGGAGGACATACTGGGTTACCCTGGCTCATCCCTTTAGTTATGCCGGAGGACATACCGGGTTACCCTGCCTCATCCCTTTAGTTATGCTGTTAGACCTTTCAGGAGTTAATTTTTCCACACGATTATTGTAAAATCCTAAAAATACAGCAGGAATGTTTTGTACCTTAAGTAAAAATAGCTGATTAAACACATTTTACTGAAGCGAGCGTCTGTATTTTGCTCTGTGAAGCTTCTGTAACAGTGTTAGACGTATCGGTGTGTTTGCTGGAACTTTGACTTCATTCTTCACATTTTATTCCTCATCTGTACTTTATGTTGACGTAAGCTGCTGCTGATGCCAGACGTGTTTCAGTCACATCCTCTCATAATGAATTGTTGATGTGTGCCAGCTAAACACTCGTTGCCGTGGCAACGTCTTCACACAAACAAAGCAAAAACTTAATGAGACAAAACAACAGAACTCAGTCACAAACCTCACGATCTAATTTCAGACAACTTAAAGCATCAAAGAGAAAACATCTTGTAATTAAAATGCTTTTGGCTGTTGGAACACCGTATTAAAGTGCATTAATGTGTTTTTATACAGGTGAGTTTATCCTCAGGATTAAACGTTTGTAGAGAAAATTAAATAAATGTACAAATTAAACTTTTAGCATCCTCCTCAGCAGCTCGGAGACCAAAGATCCTTCATAACTTTATTATTTGCAAATGACTCAAAGCCTTTTGAAGATAATAAGAATAATCACATACAAACCCAACATGTCACTGTGTCCGTCTGAACTTTATTTCACTCGTGTCTCACAAAAATGTTTCATCACAGACAGAATGGTGTGTGCTGGTTTCAGAGGTAGCTGCTGGTTTGTGTCGTAGCTCTGGTCCACAAAGATCCAGCTCTCGTGCCTCTTGACGGTGCAGCATCCAGACGTTAGCCTGAGCCGCCGCCGCCCGTCCTGCTCGGCGCCTCCCTCACCTCCTCAGTGCCTGATGCGTCTGATGGACTGGATCTTGGGAGTCTGGCAGTGGGAGCCCCAGTTCCTCCAGTGCTGGTAGTCTCCGCTGTGCTGCTCACACTCCATGATGTACTGCTGACCTCTGTAGCCCGGGTACTCGTAGCACACAAAGCTGGAGGAGAGGGGAGAGTTACACTTGGGTGATTTAATAAAATTTGTGCATTTTTAACACCTGAAGTAATTTTTTTTAATAGGAGTTTAATATAAAAAGTAAATGTTTTCAGTCAGTGTGCTGGAGTTTAAAAGCAGATCTGCAGAAATAAAAGCTACGTAAATATTTTAGAGCAGGTTCTGATTTCATGAGATTTAAAGAAATAAGTTTGATCTGTGTAAAGTACTTGTTATATTGTTTTTTTAAGCTAAATGAAAAGTCTATTGTGTCTATATTTTGTATTTTTATTTATTTTAATCACATCTGTTTGTTGTTGGAGGTTTAAATAGATAATATCTTTTTTCTACCTTCCTTTTCATGACTAACATGTTTATTTGGATTCAAAATGTTTGACTTTTTAAGATGTTTATGAGGTTTTTTTGGGGGTTTTTGCTTCTGGCTATTTATATGTTATGTTTTCTTATTTATTTTTGTAGTTTTTTTTATATTTATTTAAAATATTTTTCTACATTTTGTTTGGGCACATACATTTTATTATAAATAAAAAATGCAAACATATTTTTGTGATTGTCAGATTTATGTAAAAGTGGATATTATAAATTATTTTAGCTGTTTTCCAATTTTTTCCGACATGATTGTTTTTAATTAGACTGGTCGGTTTGATCTAAAAACAACTCCTATGAGGAGATTAAAGATTTGGATGTTTTTTTTTAATAATCACTTTGACTCTTCTCTGATTTTTCCTAAAATACTTTTTAAATATTTCACAACAAAGTTTTTGCACCAGTCTGAAGACTTACGCTCCGCTCTGCACGTGCATGGAGCCCACCTCAGGTCTGAACCAGCCCATGGCCTCCAGGGACGGGTAGTCGTCGCACAGCTCGGTGCAACGGCCCATGAAGTTCTCTCTCTCGTAGATCGTCATGCGGCTGCTCTGGTGAGACTGTTGGAGGAACAGAAATCAGTTCAGGGTGTTCCTGGTCTCCACCCCCACCCCCCAGCAGTAACTCACAGCACAGTAGATGGGCCGAAAGGACATGAAGCGCTCGTTGTGGTAGGACAGAGAACCAGCGTAGGACTCCCAGTTGGGGTACTCGCCCCTCTCCAGGATGAACTGCTGACCCTGGAAGTCGTGGTGCTCAAACCCCACCCAGCTGCAGACATGAGTGGTGAAAACTGAAATATTTTAGTGAAAACAATAAAAAAGACGAGGTTTGAAATCAGGTTTATCTTGACAGGGTGACTTTAGATCTATAGGTATAATTTATGGAAGATTAATTAATTAAATAAAAACGAGGTTTAAACTCACCGACAGCAAAAACCTCTCTGATGTTTCAAGTTTGCATTAAAAATATATATTTTTATCAACATGTATATTTCTATTAAACTTATTTTAGTTATTTTATTGTATGAAGTTAAATCAAACAAATTTAGTTGTGCTTCTGTCAAATAGCAAATTTTAAGGTTAAAAATTGCAAAAAAAATCCAACATTTTTAGCATTAAAGGAAAATAAAGTACATGAACATTTATTATTATTGTTTAAACATTGATGTCAGGCTAGAATCAAAGCTTTCTGGTGGAGAAACGTTCAGTCAGGCTCAAAAAAGTTAAAAGAATAAAGATCTGAGCTGCTTTTTTACAGAAAGATGCTCCTGACTTGTTGAACTTCTAATCGATGACCTCTTTACGTTTTATTTTTCTCTTTGAAGTGCAGAAGGATGCAGAAGAAAAAGCTTTTGAAGCTTTTTCAGGCTTTTCATCGTTGGATCAGGTCTACTTTTAAATTTAAAGAAGCCAAAAAATGAATCGTTGGAATAAGTTTGTGACATGAGAAACACCCACACGGTCCCAGATAAACACCTGTGTTAATCAATATTAATTTTTGTTTTGATGAGTAAAGCTTGCTTCATATACAAATGATATAACAAACTCAATTTGGAGCAGAAATAATGACTTATAATGACATATAAACCAGGTAGTAAGAACCTGCTTTTTTCATTTGCGCCGTCTGGCAAAAATCAAGCCTATGTTGTCTAGGGCGCATCTCGAGTCTGTCCTGCATGCATTTGTCTTATCGCGGCTTGATTACTGCAATTCACTGTCGGGCTGAGTCAGGCAGCACTGAAGCGGTTGCAGTTGGTTCAGAACTCGGCAGCTAGATTTCTATCTGGCTCGAAAAAAAACACACACATTACTCCTGTCCTGGCTTCCCTACACTGGCTCCCTGTGGATTGCCAGGCTAAGTTTAAGGTCTTGTTGTTTGTCTTCCGGTCCCTTCATGGTGGTGCCCCACCATATCTGGCTGGGTTGCTTCGGATGCATGCCCCCGTGCGCTCTCTTCGCTCAGCTGACCAGGAATTGCTTGTCCTCCCACGAACAAGGCTGAGAACAAGAGGTGATGGGGCCTTTTCTGTCCTGGCTCCTACACTGTGGAATGAGCTCCCACTTGTTGTCAAACAGTCCCCATCACTGCGGGTCTTTAAGAGTCGTTTGAAGACTTACTTTTATCGTTTGGCTTTTATGTAATATGGATTTTTAGAATTTTACTGTTTTATTTTCTGTATTTTATCATATCTGTTTTGTTATTTTAGTCACTTTTTATGCAGTTTTAATCTGTCCTACTGTCTTTTTGCTCTTTTGCTGTTTTTTATGTTTTGTTCAGCGCTTTGGGCTTCTGTAAAGGCAGTGGAAGGCGCTATACAAATAAAATTTGATTGATTGATTGACTTGGACTTATTTTTGATGCTTTAATCTACTTTTCTAGTTTTCACTCAGAAAGCCCATCCAGCCCATTTAGGACTTCTTGGCGGTCAATAACAGATTTCATAGTTTTATAGTTAGGTTTAAAATTCTAATTAGTTAAAGCAGCAATCCGGAGTTTTCCCCTTTCAGGAATTATGTATGATTTTTCAGAAATCCGTAAAAGTGATTGTCTTATCATGTAGTGTGATATAATGTAAGCAATACGTCTTTTTTTTTGCTAAGCCCGCCCCCTGCCCCGTAAAATCCCTGCAATAGGAAACTGAGCGGTGACCAGAACTAACCAATAGCGTTAGACTACCGCTTACACAAGTACCTCGGCTGATGCAGAGTTGATGAACAAATAAGTCTTTAAAATATAAATATATGAAAACACAACATGGCATGAGAATAATAATTGTAAAACAACGGGTTTTAGCTCTGTTTGTCAGCTACAGAAGCACATTCATAAGCAAGAAACGTGCAGTCGCCATCTTAAATTATCGAGTCGACCCGACTATTGGTGTGATATGCTTGTCAGCCACTAGATGGTGCCATCAGATAAAAGAAATACTCCGGAGAGCTACTTTAAAGGAAGTAAAACTCCATGACTGACTCATTATTCACACACGTTTCACTGTAATATTGAGTTGTTGGTGATTGAAAAAGTAGATTGAGATATTTTTAGAACTGACTATTTGCTTCTAATTCACCGTTAGCATTGTTAGCTCAACGTTAGCCTTTAGCTTGCTTCACCTGATATTAGTGTAAAATAAAAAGATGCCATGGCTTCCTATAGGGGTACAAGAAATAACTTCTGGGTCGCTCCTGTTTACTGACTTCAGTTCTCTGGAGCATTTTGCCTACTGGTGTCGAATTACAAAAGCCAGTGTTGCAGCGTTAGCTTGGTGCGGACTTGGCAACCTCACAAACTCACACAGTGTAAACAGTAGCTACATCCCTCTTCACCTTTTATTTTAAGGAGAAAAACTGACAGCCCCCAGCCAGCTGAGACTAAAATCTGTCCCAATGCAACCTTCCCTCCAACATGATTGAGACATTAAACTGTTTTGTGATTATTTCACTATAGAATTCTTATATATTGATCATTTAAAGGGACATTTTTGTCAAGTTTATAAGAAATACACAAAATTAGGTATTAAAAAGATAAAAAACATAATTTAGGCTGGATGTTTGTTATTGTACCTTAGCTTGTTTTCTGTTTTTAGAAAATCTTTACATAAAGATCAAAATGAAAAGTAATCCATAAAAAGAATCACTTTCATTGTCATTGAACCAGCGTCCCTGTACAACGAAATGTCATTTATATATATGTGTGTGTGTGTGTGTCTTTAATTAGGCATTTATCTATATTCTCTTTCATAGAGTACAAAAAGAATAACTGAGCGCGCATGCACGCACGCACGCACACACACACACACACACACACACGCGCACACGCACACACACACACACACACTCAGATGTCCACAGAGACCTGCAGGCGTACAGTTTGTGTGACTCACGCTCCACTCTCCACTCGGATGGAGCGGATATTGTCCATGCCACACTCGTAGATGTTGCAGCACTCGGAGGTGAACTCCAGACACTTTCCCTGGAAATGCTCCTGGTCGAACACAGTCACCTGGGGGGACATGAGGGGACATGAGGGGCCTGTAGGTGTCTATGAAAGCCGTTAGAGTGGATTAAAGTGAGTGAACTCACCTTAAAGAAAGGGGCGGTGCCCATCCTGGGGAAGAACATGCGGTTTTGATAAATTCTATTCATCTCTACAAAATAAAACAAAATAAATGGGTTAACTCTAACTTCATGACACAATAAAATAGCTAATTTTACACCAGCAGCTTCAATTTTGAGTTCATTTTACTAAATTAGGATGTTTTTATCACCTGAAAGAAAACTGAATAAGATGAATATATAAACCAGGTAGAGTTGTGGGTTGAATCCCTCAGGTGGGAAAGTGTTTTACCTGGATGCTCTCCTCACGCTCCTCAAACCAAATCCTCTTTACTTTTGTGTCAACGTGGAGCTTCTGCTTTATACTGGCGTCCACGCGGCGAGCTCATGCACGTGCGTACGCTCGTGCTCGCCCTGACTCGATCAGAAAGGTGAGACCTTTAAATTTGTCCTCCGCCAATGGCACTCCACTGGGTTTCCTGGATGAGCCTTCAAAATAAAAGTCCTCTTTAAATGTTGGTAACAAGACAACTGTTGTCTAAAAATACAAACTTTAACAAACTTTGTGCATTTATCATCCATATTTACTTTTGTTTGTTTTTTCAAAAACATTTTTGATTTTAAAACAAACTGGTTTCCACAAATTATTACAACACTTTTAGAACACTTTTTTATATATATTAATGCATTATTAAGCATTAATAAACAAATGGTATCTTTATTAATGTTACCGTTATTGTTTTAAGTGTCCTTAAGGTTAGGAAAGGGCCAGGGGGGTGTCAGCTTAGTAATGCATTACATAATATGGTTAAGTAGTTGTTAATACTTTATTTAATAGTTAATTAATGCTTAATAATGCACTAAGTAAGAGACCCTTATGGTAAAGTGTTACCAAAACCTTTAGTGAAGTCAAAATCTGGAAATCTGAAGATGTGTACTGAAGACACAGCTTTTATTTTGGTAATAATCTGGTAGTTAGCTGTTCAAAAAGTTAGGATTATTCATATTTTATTTGTTTAATTTTCATGAAATCAAGTCTCAAGTATCAAGTGGTTAAGAACAAAATACAAGATAAGAAATAAAAAAATAAACATTAAAACTGACAAGACTGAATATGTTAGTTCAGTCATAAACCACCATCACCAACAATAATAATAATCTAACCAAATAAACAACAATAATAATAATAGTAATAATAATAATAATAAAAAAAATAATAATAATAATAATAATAGTGATAATAGTAATAATAATAATAATAATAATAATAATAATAATAATAATAGTGATAATAGTAATAATAATAAATAACTGACAAGTTAGAATAAACCAAGTATGTAACAAAAAAAAGGAAGAAGATAAATTAAGATAAATTAAATATCCACTTAACTTTTTTAGCCAAATTAAAAATTCTGTTTCTGAAGCTTAGGAAGGCTTTTATTTTGAAGCTTCATAGAGTTCCTGTGACCACGAGCAGCTTGATGAAGCTCAGAGGTCAAAAGTTTTTTTTTTTTGTGCTCCATGTTTTGTGTGTTAATAAAGAGCCGCGTTGGTGCGCGTGCACCGGTGAGGCAGCGCCGCCCCACCCCCCTGCAGACTCAGCACATCATATAGAGGTGTGGGGGTCTGAACGATCGTATAGGTCAGCAGTGTCACCGTATAGAGCAACAAAGAGCGAGGCCAGAGGCAGAGACAGAGGAGGATTTAAAAAAAATAAACCTTTAAACGTCCAAAAGGTGAGCTGAGAACAGCGTCAACGTCTTTGTGACAAAATAAAACGTATTAAAGAGTTAAAACACCCAGCAGTCTGGACATTAGGTCACCATGGCAACCACCTTCTGCCATCATCTGATTTGAATCCGCTCCTCACCGTGTTTATCATCACTCTCCATTCAGTTAAAGGCCTTTCAGATCTCCCGCTGAGCTTTAAACTAACATCATCTGATGATGAGCAGAGATGGAGTTACAGCTGAGGACATTAAAGATGATCAGATAAAAACAGAGCAAGTCTCTGGTACTCGCTCATCTGGATTCATATCTGTAAAACGGACCATGAGATGAGATGAGTGATGGATTTTTTTTTAAGCAAAAATTTATGTTTTTTTTTAAATGATATGACACCAGGTCACCAGATATGACATCTGACCACCAGAAAAAAAGCACTGGATCACACGGATAAATCCATATGATGACATAATTAAAATAACTATATGCTGCAAAATCCACCTTTTGGAGATTTTGATCTTGTTGTATTGTTATCTCCTCATGAAAAACTCCCCCAAAGCCAGTTTTGGCTTCACACACACATTTCCTGTCTCAGCTGCAGCTGCTCTTTAGGTCTTCAAAGCCATTGCTAACGCCTGGATGGAAAGGTTTCACGTCATCATGCACCGCTCCGCCCCACTGAGGTAGTGTCGAATCCAGAACCTTCCTCTCCGTCCCTGTAAACACCAACGCCCACTCTGGTTATAAAGTTTGGTGGGTGAATGTCAGAGTCGGACTGGCACGATAACTGAGGCTGAGAATTTGCTACCTTCCCAGCTGTTGAGTGGTGTGCATGTATGTGTGTGTGTGTGTTTGTGATATGCTGCGTTCGATTTACCTCGGAAGTCGGAACTAGGAATGACATCACATCCGAGTTAACAGCGTTCTGGTTACCGTAGTCGGAGAAGTCGGAATTCCAATATGGCGGTGCCCTCAAAAACTATTGTTTTGGTAGCTCTCAACGAACACAGACGACTAATGAACAACATTTTTAGTTTGTTCAGCTTAGAAATGCAAGCGCTACATGTAACATTGATTTTAAACGCACTATTATATGTGTGTCTTGTAAAATAAACATATTTCAACCAAAACTTACTGTTGTTGATACGGAGAGCTGCCATCTTGAATCTCGAGGTCGAAGTTCTGAAAAACGTCAGAGTTTCCGACTGGGAGGTCTGACTTTGCGGGGCGTTTTATTTGATTTTTCCTACTCGGAAGTTGGGATTTTCGAGTTCCAAGGACAAATCGAATGTGCCATTAGCCAAGGGGAAATCTCCTCCTGCCAATAGTGAAGCCAAAATGCAGTCCCCTTCTCATCCACTAGGGGCTGGCTCTGGAAAAGAGCAAGCGGTCCCATTGACTCATGTTAAACATCAAATTAAATTAAATTAAATTAAATCAAAGTTTTATTGTCATATACACAGTAAAGACGCAGACTTCCCTGCACAGTGGGAAGAGTTTTTAAGTCTTGTCATCCTGCATTTCACATTTCTATACCTCCGGCTTGAGGGTAAGAGTGAGAACAGTCCATGCTGGGGTTGTGTGGAGTCTTTGATGATGGAGGCAGCTCTTCTGTGGACTCATAAGACTAAAACTGAAATGTCTGCCAAAACAACAATGTTTTAAATGTAAATCTTTTTTGTTTGTTTTGATCCACAAATTTCTCATTAGAACTGATCTAAAGGTTGTAAAAGACGTTAAAGCACCAGTTCTCTGATTTATAACGATCACTATAATGTCAAACTAAAGCTACACGTAATGTTGGTGTAGAGGATAAAGTTTCCTCCTGGATTCTGAGCTCTGTGTGACAGAAAACAAACAAATGTAAATATAATTTACCAGTAGAGGCATATGGCTCGTTCTGTTTGCCGCATGTGTGCGTTTTTCTAATCTTAACTTGTGATTCAGCTTATGACAGATTTACACAGCTGTGTTGATCATTAAACTCGTAGAAATGGTTTGATGAAGCGGCAGATGGATGAACGGATGGAGAGACCAGACTCATCAGACGCACGTTTAAAAACTTCAGCTGGTTGAGCGAAGCAGAGAGTTTCATCAACAGCTCAGACCTGCACAGGAAACAGAACGGGTGGTAAAGAGGAAGGAAGCACGATCAGGCTGTGTGCTGATAAAATGTAAAAATTTGTTTTTGTTTGGGTCCATTTCACCATTTTCTCACTGGGTCGGCTGCTGTGTTTTATTCCAGCTCACCGCGGGTTTCCTGAAGCTGCTTCTAAAAGCAGCAGGAGCACAAACAACCTGCGTCAACATGTGTTTCCGTTTGTTTTGGGTCGGATCAAAAAAAATTCTTGGATATTTATGAGAAATTATGAACAGATTTACTAGTTTGTTTGCATTAAATTAAACCACGTAGGAGATTATTAAATAAAAATCATGAAACGCTAAAGAACAAAACCCTCAAAACTATGGAAGAGGTATTAGGGCCACTGAAACAAAGAAAAGAAAGAGAATTCTGACTTTAACCTCAGATTTTTTACTTTAATCTCAGAATTTTAACTTTTATCTCAGATTTTTTTACTTTAATCTCAGAATTCTGACTTTCCCCCCCAGAATTCTGATCTTTTTTCACAGAATTTTGACTTTTATATCAGATTTTTTACTTTAATCTCAAATTTCTGACTTTAAACTCAGAATTCTGACTTTTTTCCATTCTGAGATTAAAGTCAGAATTCTGAGATTAAAGTAAAAAATCTGAGATTAAAGTCAGAATTCTCTTTTTTTTATTTTCAGTGGCACTAATCCTCTTCCATACTACACAAAACAAGCCTTTCCACAATCCGGATCCTTTCTGTTTCCTGCATTCCGACCTCAGAAAATAAGTAGTAATAATAGTAATAATATCTACTAATAATAGTAGACAATGGATTCATAATTATGCAAATGTTTATTTCTCCATTTTACTGAATGTTATAACATGTAATTAGACGTGTTTAAAGGCAGAGTGTTGCTTCGTTCTCCACATATTTTCCATTTGTTCATCTCTCTGCTAACAGACCCAACAGAGTTCATCCTGGGATTTATTCTCACCCCTCCTCTGAACCACGAGTCTGATTTTATGTCAGTGACCTGCATCCCATCAGTCTCACAGCTGCAGCCTCTGATGTCACAGATCACATGACCTTTCCTCTCACAGTTTGCTTCTCCGTGTGTCTTCTGAAACGTGGACGTTCCTTTAGCAGCTAACGCCCACTGTCAATATTACACCCACCCACGCTGGGGAAGAGACATAAGGCTTTAATTTAATAGCCCCTCCTGCTGTGATGAGAGAGATTTAGATTATTGTCCTCACACACTCCTTTGCTTACCCGACGGCACCATAAGGTTATTGCTTCTTGCAGCTTATTGCTTTTGTGTTATTGTTTTAACCAACACCTCTTTATTGCACCACTGAAGGGGAGAAGAGCGGTGAATATTTGTGCGATGGGCTTTTTATTTGTGGACCTGCTCAGCCCGGCGGTGAACATCACGATCCTACTGTCAGGGTCAGGGCTGAGCTTCAAATACAAAATGAGATTTCATATCAGATGTTCAGATCTGGATCTCTAAGAGAGTAAAAGACAGCCCTGTCAGTGTGAGGAACTAGAATCAGGACAAATGTCTGACAAATGTTTGGTTCTGACCCAAAAAATCACTTCCAAAACAGAGAATGTCATCAAACATAAAACAAAGGGTTAGTCATGAAAGATAATAACTGGATTAGGTCAGTACTGCTGTATACCTGTGCAATACCTGGATGCACATTTATATGTCTGTGTCCTTTATGCTGTTTCTTCTTGGAAACTCAATTTTCTATTTTTATTCATTATTTTAGTTGCTGAAGGTTACAATAATAGCCCCACTGCCTGTGTGTATTTACCTGTATTAGTTTTTTCCTATTCTCTAAGTGTATGTGCTGTATGAGTGAATTTCCCCACTGTGGGATCAATAAAGTCTATTCTATTCTATTCTATTCTATTCTATTCTATTCTATTCTAGTTTTGTAAATAATGCACATGATACAGGCTGGATGTTATAAGTTCTATAGATCGTCAGATCTGGACGTAAATATTTATACGGGGTCCTGGATCAACTTTTGTCAACATCTGAAAACGTCTCTGTGAGTTTTTAAAATGGCTCACAATGAACACAACTCCATAATAAAGCCGTATAATGGGAATTTTTGTTTGCCCCGCCCACTCGGACATGACTATTAACTGAGCTGTGTTCTGATTGGCTGTTTCACCCTGATGGCTCTATGTTGCTGCCTGAAGCTATAACTATGTGTACAGTATCCAATGGTGGAAGTGGAGTTACGTGTCAGCCCCGTAATCGGAGGGTTGCAGGTTCGAGCCCCGCTCAGTCCTTCCCTGTTGTTGTGTCCTTAGGCAAGATGCTTAACCCACGTTGCCTGCTGGTGGTGGTCAGAGGGACCAGTGAGGCCCATGTTTAGCAGCCTCACCTCTATCAGTGCGCCTCAGGGCAACTGTAGCTACAATGTAGCTCATCACCACCAGTGTGTGAATGTGTGTGTGCATGAGTGAATGATTGATTGTGTTGTAAAGAGCCTTAGGGGGTTCTGGGACTCTAGAAGGCTCTATATAAAATACAGGCCATTTACCATTTGACACTCCAAGCTGCAGATATTCAAAAACAAGATAAATGTGGTTTTACATTCCAGGACCACTTTAAAAGGAGAGAAAGAACTAAATTCATCCCAGAATCTCAACCTAAGAGTCTTTATCTAGAACTGTTCAGACTCTTCAAAGGTCTCCAATGGCCCAATAGTAAAAACAGTTTTTACACTCCTGGATCTCCTACCAGAGAGCAGAAGGCTGAAGAGTCCCTGACCGGTATGTGAGTTAGGGTTGATGATGTCATCAGAGGATCTCCAGAAGATGATCATCTAACGAAGAGAAAAGATGGCATTATGGCTGTTTTTAGGAGATTTTATAAACGACACACATGATTTCACGTTATGTTTTAAAGGAACACCCCTGTCTGGGAACTCGCAATTGAAGGGCGCAAGGGTGCAAGTGTGAGTATTGGGATTGGGCCTACATCAAACAAATCAGCTGTGTTCATGATCTAAAACATGCAGGAAACATGCTGGAAGCAGACTGCAGCACCAGGCAGGTCAGCTCCACTTTACTAAGTCCAACAGGGACCGGACCGCCACTCTGAAGTTGCAAGTGTGGTATTCTGGCCACAGAGGGCGGTGGGGGTCTGAGTGACATTTCATTAACCCTGTAAAGGTCATTTTAGCACAAACTGGCTCAAGAACATGATTTAAACACATGAAAATATTGCATAGTATGCCTTTAATATTAGCTGAGGCTGATCTTTGATTAACTCTGAATTTGAATCCATTTGTAAACGTTCATTAAAATCTCTGATTTATACGATATTTTGCAAACAAACTTCATTAGTTTTTTGTAAAGTTTTAAATGATGATCTCTTTTGATTCATTAGTGCTCAGATTATGAGTTGGGGGTGATACTTTGCTTCAAACACTCCAAAAATTAACTAATGTCTGTAGAATTAACTGATTTAAAACATTGTTTGTGCTGGCTAATCATGTGTTTCTGAAAGTTTAATAAGGATTACTATTTAAGTAGTTATTGTTAGGTTTTGGAGATTATTTAAAGAAATTCTGAACATAACATTTGCTCCATTAAATCCCTTTAATAAAAAATCTAAAGTGACTCAGAGTTTGATGCATTTCTTCCTGATATTCTTCTCATTTTTCCGCCTGTTTCCTCTGTCCCTGCCGTCTCTTTGATGATGGGGGTATTTCTATTCTGTGGCAGCTGTGAGCTCAGCGAGTTTGTTTCTGTGGGTCTAATCCCTCCGCTCTGGGCGCCAGCATATAAAAGCCCCGAGGGGCCCTCCGCCGCTCACACAGACCACCAGTCAGAGCCCCGAGTCCACTCCTTTACGCACACACTGCCACAGGTAAGACAGTGGCCATACAGGGCAGGGAGCAGGGAGGGAAGGACAATATAAAACAAGACCTGATAATCAGATTTAGCTGTGAAATGCTGTTAAAGTAAAAAAAGAAATGGTGGTAAAATGTAGTTTTTAATCTGTGGAGGTTGTGGAGCTGCTGGTAAAAACACGGAAACTTTCTTCTACAGAGGACTTTTGATGTTTTATTCTGCTTATTTACACCTGGTTTTTATCATTTAGATGGACTGGATTTTAGCTTAAAATGAAAAAAAAAAACACATTTATTTTTAGTGATTTATTTCAGGAAAATGTTTGATTTTAGAAAGTTTCTGTATTTGTTCCTGTAAGCTGATGGATGTTTATAATTGGATTATTTTCTTAAAAAAAAACTTTAAGGCATGTTTTTATTTGAATCTTTATGGATTCCTATAATCAGCACCTTCTTTTGCCGTTTCTGTGCTACGTTTTCATTTTCCTAAAGATGTTTTTTATTTTGCAGGTGGCTCTCAGATGTCTGAACATTTATAATTTTAACCCTTAATTCTGGCTGAAAACTGAATTAGGCCTTTTTTTAAAACAACGAATCACTAACTTTTGATGCAAAAGATCTCAGAGAAAGTAACAGATAATTGTTATAATCTGTTAGACTCACCAACATCCATAATCAACTAGAGAGAAGAATGTGAAAAATGAACCAAAACGCCCCCTAGTGGCTGGTTCCGGTATTAGTTTTAAGTCCCGCCCCCTCCATGTAAACGGATGGATTTTTTTCTTAATTTGAAATAAAAAGTAACTTCTCTTACTTTACATAATTCTTATTTAGTTTAAAATTTCAGTTTTATAAAACATTTGATTTTTGTTACATGTCAGAACAACAACAACTGCTGCTTACATCGAGGTTTTCTAGCCAAAAGCAAAGTCAGACCTTGAGTCAGCCTTTAAATAAAACAATAATAAAAGTCCCTTCTTGCTGTAGCGCCTCACCGCTGCTTTTTTCTACATCTGAGAAATTTAAATGCCAGTTTGATAAATCGAAAATGCACAAAACTATCAAAACTTGTAAGGTTTTACAGCAGTTGTTTTTTTTTTAATTGAAAAAATGTGTTTTTGAGAGTTTTTTAAACTACTTCTTTGGTCTCAGGATCCCTTTAAAAGCCTGTTCAGAGGTTAAAATGTTAAATGAAGTGTTTCACCTTTTGTTGTGAAAGTGAAAACCATTTTTGGCGCTTTTCCTCCCAGTCATGTCTGCTGTAGGAGAGAAATCCAAGTCTGCTTCCCAGACTGATGGGAAGGCAGCTCAGAACAAGATGTCTGAGATGGGAATGATGTCCTACAAGGTACATACCCCCCCACACACACCCACAGCATCTTCTAAAGTCTCTGTCTAACAGAAACACCGTTCTGACAGTTCACCTCCTGAGTTCACGTCTCTGCCTGCTGGGTTTTGAGTAGGAGGTCGACAGCTACAGCTGACAGAAAACCACCGGCTCTCTGATTTCTCCTGTTTTGACACTTCCTCTCATCTCAGTTTTTACTTTAACCCTCTCTCACTGTTTACCGTTCCTGTTGTTTTCAACCCAAACCTCCAGATGTGCGTTTATGATCAGGAGAACTTCCAGGGTCGCTGCATGGAGATCAACGCAGAGTGTGTGAACGTGTGTGACAT
The DNA here is from genome assembly GCA_006937985.1 of Aphyosemion australe. Classification (NCBI taxonomy): domain Eukaryota; kingdom Metazoa; phylum Chordata; class Actinopteri; order Cyprinodontiformes; family Nothobranchiidae; genus Aphyosemion; species Aphyosemion australe. The sequence goes on from SSNS01000184.1 coordinate 576,078, forward strand.
GGGGATGGACAGGGTGCGCTCCCTGCGTGTCGACTGTGGGCCGTAAGTACGGCAACATGCACGTAAGCACTGTACCCAGATCCCACGCTCCTCTGAGCGAACAGCAGCTGATTTCACAGATGTGTCTCTCCATTAGGCGACATTTCCCACTTTGGATTCTCAACAGAGAGCAGATGATGCTTTTATCCTGAGTGATTTGTCAGGAGTGAAGCGGAAGAGTGAACTTTACTTTTAAACTACTGACAAAATGACAAAAGGCAGCGACTTTGACCCAAACAAACCTCAGAATTATATCATGTGAGGTGTTTGTTAAAGAAAACTAAATAGACTGGGAGAAAAAACAGAACAAGTAGTGAGTTATTTGAAAAGAAGACAAAATTTGCAGGATTTTAGCTACAAGAAAATAAAAAACAGATAAAAGTTCTTGTCTCAATACTGTAAGTAAAAAAGCTCCTTTAAAGGGGACAAATTACGCAAAACTGCACGTTTTGCCACATGGGTCTCTACTGCCTCTATAAACACTTCAAATGTGAAAAAACCTGTCTACTGTCAGTGTTTAGATTTAGGAATTATGTGCCTAAAAAAAGCCATTTCAAAAAAATTCCCATTTGTGATGTCACAAACAGGGAAATTAGAATAGAACCACCTCTCACACTGTCACTTAACATTCATGGACTCACCCATCTTGACTCACGACGGGGAAGGCTGTTGTTGGTTCAGCGTCCAGGAAACAGCAGAGAACGTCTGGGCTAGTAGAAGCTAACCGTTAGCATTAGCAACTCCACCACACAGCAGAACTCCTCCAGGCTTGTGTTACTTGTGGAGATAAAACATCAACATTGCAGAGCAAACAGAGTCAGTGGTAGAGTCGTGTTGCTGTTAGCCAATCAGAGGAGAGATGTCCACTTATCAGGAAGTAAGACTCCAGATCCTGCCGTGTTCAGCTCAACTCTGATCTGGCTCATTTCTAGTTCCTGAAACAAGTGCACCGGAGCTTTTTATCCCCAGAGAACGACTTATAAGGCATTCATTCCTGCTAGAAACCATTGCAGATGTATTAAAAATGTGAATGAAGTTGCCCTTTAAGAAAGTCAATATATATGTCAATAAAACCTCACAATTATAATATTTCAAGGGTAGTTGTGACATATTTAACATTTATTAGTGCAAACAAGAAGCATTTCTTAAACAACAGAGGGAATCTGCACAAAACATGAACTCACATGTATTGTATTATATTCCTATCAGTATTATTCCTCTAATCAAAAGCTCATTTCCAGCTTCGTCGGTTTTGAGCAGATGAACTTCTGTGGTGAAATGTTCATCCTGGAGAAGGGCGAGTATCCCCGCTGGGACTCTTGGAGCAACTGTCAGAAGAACGACTACCTGCTGTCCTTCAGGCCCGTCCGCATGGTGCGACTCAGCCCAGGATCACTCCCAGATCACAAACCTGACCTCTAACTCTTTAATATTCTTCATCTCTGCCTGATTTCTTTGCCCGGCGTTCTGCAGGACCCCGAGAAGCACAAGATCTGCTTGTATGAGGTCGGACAATTCAAGGGTCGCAAGATGGAGATCATGGACGATGACGTTCCCAGTCTGTTTTCCTACGGATTCACTGACAGGGTGGGCAGCGTAATGGTCGGCTGTGGAACGTGAGTATTTTTGGATTTGCACCCAAATCTGACAATGGAAGCAGAAACGAGCTAGCCAAAAAAACAAACAAAAAACCAAAAAAACTAGCTTTGTTTAGACTTTTTCCAGATTTTATAAAATGTTTCTAGTTCAGACTGCAAATCAAGACTTATAGCATATAAATGCGATCGAATAAGGTCTCTCGCTTCTAAAGGGTGAAGAACCATGAGTGTTTACAGACGCTGCTGCTAGTTTGACTCCATCTGTTTTTTTCTTACATTTAGCAAAATAAAAGTGAAACCAACTCTGAGATTTCAAACATGGCGCTTTGAGGATTTTTTCTGGTCTCCTTGAGCCCGCCTCCCAGCCAGCACACATAGGTGGGCCCCATATGGGATCTTTTTGGGCAAGCCATATGGGTCACAATAGGGTTTGTCCACGGTTTCCATGGTGACCCCAGGGGGGTTTGCCCAGAAAGATGAGCAAACCCCCTAACCCTAACCATATGGTAAATGGTCTGTATTTGTATAGCGCCTTCTTAGGGATCTACCACCCCCCAAGGCACTTCACAACACATCCACACACTGGTGGTGACGAGCTACATCGTAGCTACAGCTACCTTGGGGTGCACTGACGGAGGTGAGGTTGCCGAGCACTGGCGCCACCAGTCCCTCCGACCACCACCAGCAGGCAAGGCGGTTAAGTGTCTTGCCCAAGGACACACAGCAGCATTCTCTGGCAGGAGCCGGGATCGAACCTGCAACCTTCCGATTACTGGACAACCCGCACTACCTCCTGAGCTACTGCTGGGGCCCACCTATGTGTGCTGGCTGGGCTCCAGCTCCTGATGAATAGATGCTATTAGATAAAAGAGCTGGTGGAGTTTTACGACCCGGCTGACATGAAACAACGTAGATCAACAATCGAGATTGCGAACTGAATGTCCGATCTGGACCCTGATCCAACATCTCACATAGCTGCAAGCCCTAAACTTTCTGCTAAACTAATCAATATGGCAACATGTGCTGCCAGTTTCCTTTAGAATCACAGCTTTTCTAGTTGTCAGAAACGTTTTTTAGAGTGTGAGAAAACGGATGGAGTGCGATCGTGTGAAACTCATAATCTGAACGAGTCTCACCTGCAGCTCTCGAGAGCTCAGGGCTTTTCAAGCTCATTGCAGAAAAGCAAAGAGTTCTTCCCTCATGACTCTTCCTTCAAACACTGTTTTGTATTCTCCACCGAAGCTGCAACTCTCTCGTACTTTCCCCATTTGCAGCTTTCATTTGGTAAATCATGCATATTTCAGCAGCTCTGACAAAAAACATTTCACTCTGCTTCTCCAACAACTGCGTCAAAAAAGTCTGAGCCCGTATGCTCCTGCGTGTGTCAGACGGCGTTCGCATCCGTGACGTCATTCCGGAGCAGCTTTATAATCACAGACTCTGACTGTCTGGGTAGGAGAGCAGGAATAGAGGCTTTTTTCATCAGCAGCGAGCTGAGGGTGTCATGAACGTCAGCAGCTCCGTGTCCCTGTCTGTGATCTCAGAGGTGTGGCAGGCAGCAAACACTTTCCTCATAGCTGTGATCACTTGATTTGCAGAGATCCAGACTGTTGGAAGCAAACAGCTGGCCAGCCCAAAGACACAAATAAGTCACTGCATCTTTACTTTTGCCCTCTGTGATCTATCTGCATCTGTTTTTCTTTACTTTTCTCACATTTCTTACTCATTTTGCCACCATATGCTTCCCCATGTTAAATGATTTCAGCTGCAACCCTGTAATTTGTCTCCTCCTCTTCCCTTCCCAGCTGGGTGGGGTACCAGTTCCCCGGCTACCGCGGGAGCCAGTTCCTGCTGGAGAAGGGAGACTACCGGCACTTCAACGAGTTCGGCGCTCGCTGCCCCCAGATGCAGTCCATCAGGCGCATCCGCGACATGCAGTGGCACCCGCACGGCTGCTACACCATGTCCTCCAAGTGAAATCCAGCGAGGGCGAGGAAGAGAGGGGCCGGAGGAGAGGCGGAGGCCGAGGGGAGGCACAGAGCAGGAGGTGAAGGAGGGAAGGCAAAAAAGGAGAGGAGGAGGGAGAGGGTGTAATAATCTCTCCTCCATCCTAAAAGCTCTCGGTGGGTTGAGGAAACAGAAGGTTGATGTTAAGAAGACTTATTTAAAGTTAAAGAGGAGATAAACAACCACCGACCACTTTTGTTCTTCCTCTCTTCCTGTTTCTGTCTGTCAGCTCCTGGCTTCCCACTCCCCTCGTTTTTCCTCCCCTTCCTCCCTTCCTCCCCCTCGTATCGCACCAGCGTCAGCCCTCATGCAGCCTGAATCAAAGGCGGGGCTGTTTTTGTTTGTTCATTTTTCCTGATGTAGAAACTGAGATGGAAGAAAGCCACAACAGTCTCTTCTGGCTCAGATCCAGCTGCCTCATCAGCACCTGAAACCAAAATAAAGCATCTTTAATCCAGCTACTACTACTTTATATGTCTTATTTAAACGATGTGGTGTTGATTAAAGGAAACACTGGAAAAAGAGAATAAACATGTCTGATAATTGCTTTCTTTATCAGTTAATAGTATGTTGGAGGGGAAATCTATAACATTTATTGACGTCACTAGAAATCTCTGTAGCGGGATGTTTCCCTGGAATATTCAGAAAACTGATAGATTTTGGTGCTTTTATTGATTTCATAATAGCACAGTTTGAGTTTTTACCAGGGATGTTCAATATTATCGGTTTATTATTGATTATTATTGGCTGATATTGGCTTTAAAATATAACATCTGAAATGATCTGTGTCAGTTTTTACTCTTTTAATGAAACAATTGCACATACTATATATACATGAAACTATTCAGCTACTTCTTCTGTCACCAAGAAATAGGTTTTGACATATTTTTGTTTGTTTGGCACAACTTACATATAGTATATAGTAGTTGTCAAATTTTGCACAGATAATGTTTAAAGTTTAATCAAGGAGCTAGTTAGTTTCCTAAAATAATTTAGTTTTTCTCTATTTTTAGTGAGAAGGCACCCCATTTGTATTGGCATTAGAGTTAAGACTAGATCTGTATATATATATATATATATATATATATATATATATATAAACTTCCTTCCCTAACCTGATATTTTAATGCAATCATAAAGTTGTGGTGCATAAATTTAACCAGGTAATTATTTATGACCAATTCGTTTTGCTGCTTAAATCAAAAATCACCTTTTGTGCTGCCATTTGGGTCTCTACTGCCTTTAAAAAACTCTAAATGTGGAAAAAAATAGTTCACCAATATTCTGTCAGTGTTTGATTTTAGGAATCATGTGCCTTAAAAAAAGTCCCATTTGTGATGTCACAAACAGGGAAAGTTGAATAGAACCACCTCTCATGTGCAAGAGAGAGCTGCAGCTGAGCAGCGAGTCTACTACAAGCCCCTCCCAGATATCAGAGTTTCTCAGCCTATAGCAGCCTGAGCAGGGCATGGGTGGGCGTGGCCAGCTCCAGCGTGTTTCCTTATAGTGACTGAGACCTGAAACGGCTCATTCTGGAAAGTAAAGCTGAAATTGCTTCATGTGAGAGGGATTTGGTGCAAAGAACTTCATAAACATGTTTTGTATCAACCGTAGAACTACTTTAACTTAAAAAAATCGGAATATGCCTTCCTTTAGCAGAATAAAAGTGAAACGAATGCTGAGATTTTAAACATGGCGCTCTCAGGATTTCCATTGGTTGATTGTCTCTTTAAGCCCGCCTCCAGCTCCTGATGAATCAATTTCTAAACAGCCAAATAATTTGAGCCAATAAATGTAACCAGTTTTATTTTCTTAGATCCCTGATGAGGATTTATAAAAATAAAACCTCTAAAAGTTGTTTGTTTCATTTATTAATGGGACTCCAGGTGTAATCCTGCAGGATTCATTTTTAAAATTTACTTGTTTGCAGGAAAATACCAAAATGACTCATTACTTCATCTAACAAACATCTTTAAACAGGCGATTCCTAAGAAATGATAAATTTAGATTCACATCTTGACCCTGGTTCCCCTCCCAGTTTAACCAGTGCCTCTACCCAACAGAGACCCACCAGTTTGGCTCAGCATTGTTGATAAGGAGATAAAAAATCTATCTCTGCTCTTGTCTGTCTGCAGCACATTACGAGGTTCATGATGGAGCATTCATGCATTACTTATAATTCCCACAGAAGAGAGAATATTGATCTCCACTCTGCAAACATCAGCATCAAAATAGATGCAACCACGTTTTAGCATTAACATTTTATTTCTAATTTCTGTTTCTGAAAAGTGATCGATTGTTCCACGCTCATTTCTCTCCACTTTTAATATTTAATCGTTCTGAGTCTGCCGTACGTGCAGGAAGCGATATCCTCCCAGTGGATTGTGGGTAATTCTGGCCATTGTTCCTACGTCAGTGATGATTAGACTTTTATTGGAAAGCCTTTTTTTAAACTGCCTGAGTGCAGCAATCATGCAAATATAATTCAGTAAACTGCATCAGGAAGTCGTTCATCTTTAGCTCGGACTAGAAATGATAGGAAACAAATATGTAAATCTGATCCATTAGTGTTCTGATTAAACGTTCTATTCATTGTGAGTGACAAGATTAGGAAGCTACAATATTTAATAAAACATAATAAATCACTTATTCTGACAGGATGATGTGGTGATGATCTGTCCGCCAGCAGTTTACTCACGATTCCGTCACGTAGACCCCCCCTCCCGGTGGTTCCATGACCTATTAGAACCATGGTGTCCAGTTCTGGTCCTGGATGTCCACTATCCTGCAAGTTCTAGAACTCTCTCTGTTCCAACACACCTGGTTTGAATTAATGGATAATTAACAGGCCTCTGTTGACACGCTGAACAGGTGTTTTCACCACTGAGGCAGGTGTGTTGAAGCAGGGAAAAGAAAAATGGCGGTCAAAGACCAGGTTTTAAAGAGCAGGTTCACTGAAAAAAATCATTATGTCTGATTCTAATGGGTCACTCTGAGTGTTTCCTGCAGGCTGAACATGAAAATAGTCTCCTCCACCTATCTCCTGCATTAGCTTCTGATAGAAAATAGACTCTAGGTGAAACTCTAGGATTAGAAAATCCTGACAGATCTACGTCACACTGTCACTGAACATTCATGGACTCACCCATCTTGACTCACGACGGGGAAGGCTGTTGTTGGTTTAGCGTCCAGGAAACAGCAGAGAACGTCTGGGCTAGTAGAAGCTAACCGTTAGCATTAGCAACTCCACCACACAGCAGAACTCCTCCAGGCTTGTGTTATTNTTCTGTTTGTTTTTGTAGCATCAAATCGATGGAGCTGAAAGAACTCTTTAGATGAGGAACAAGCCAATAGTTTGGAAACAGTGTGTAAGTAACAAATTATTCTCATAGAAATGCAATGGCTATATGTCAGTATATATAATCATGTTTTGCTGCTGTTTTTACTTCCAGATTAGAGCTGGAAAGAGAAGGAAGGAGCTTTAGACCCGTATGATTCAGATTATGTATCTCCAATATCAGTAAGGTATGTTTTATTATTGTTTTTTTTAATATCGTAGTAACATCCCACTCTCACTTTCTATTCACTGATTATATAACATTTATTTTTCTTGTGCAATAGGTGTGCATCACAGGAGAAGGTTGACCAACTTCCTTGCATTGGCCTGGATGAAGCTGACAATTATCACAATTATAATTATATAACAATTATAATTATTATATAGGCTAACAATTATATGTGCTATTTGAGTTTCACTCAAAATGCTAAAATTCTGCTTACAATAGTGACCTGCACAGAACCCAACTAATGCTGCTACTCTGTGTATATTTGCACATATTATTGTTGATTTTATATTTACATCATTTCTGCATTATTTTTTGTTTTCTTTTACATTTTGCACCAAAGGGAGTGGCACTCCAATTACACTGTACCCTGTACAAAATCAATAAAGGCTATTTTATTCTATTCTATTCTATTATATTCTGTATTGGACATTGTTAATTGTGTGGAGGCAGATTTGAAAGACAATTTAGAAGAGCCATCAGCAGCAGGACTGACTCAGCTGTTGTTTTCATTCTGGAGTACAGCATGCATGCCTCGTGCACGAGCTTACTATTGAAGCTGCAGTTACACGTTTGGCCTGAGGGGGCGATAGCGAGCATGAAAATTTCAAAGTCCATAAAGTCCCTTTAAATACTTTTGTGTGATATTGTTTGTGTACTACTCATATTTTACTTTACTTCACCTTACTTTACTGTACTTGTGCTGTTGCAATACTGCAATTTCCCCACTGAGGGACAAATAAAGGTATTCTTATTCACGTTAGTTTGGTTTTCCTCACGAGGCTCCCAGATTCCTGTAAGGCTGCACGAGAATATCTGGACTTGGATCTGTTCGTATTTGGGTTCTGCTTATTTCTGTGTAACAAACCACCTGAAGGTCGGGTTAAATTTGTCCGTTGTTCTGCTACTAAAGATCTCAGAGTCCCACCTGCTAAACTCCAGCAGATGGAGCCGTAGAGTTCTAAATGTGGGGTTCATTTGATAAACTTCCTGTTTTGGATTCATCAGAAGATTTACTGACAGATTTCTTTCTCTCTCAGAATGACAAACGCCTGCCACAGGAAGTGCGTGCCGCCGCATTATAAGGAGGCGGAGCTGACCAAGGGCGAGTCTGTGTGCCTGGACCGCTGCGTGGCCAAATACCTGGACCTTCACGAGAGGCTGGGACGCAAGCTCACGGAGCTCTCGGTCCAGGATGAGGAGATGATGAGGAAGGCCGCCGTGGGGAGCGGATAGAGACCTGATGAAGGAAACAGAAATGCAATGCTGTGGGATTAATAAAAAAAAAAACTTTTGTCTTACCTGATGTGGGTTAATGAGTAAATATTAAGAACTACCTCCTTTTTCACATCTGAGGATGATACAGAGGGCGATGTTGGAGGACCTCCTGCCTGTCTGGATCGGTTTACACCCACATCCGTCTCGAGCAGCAGACGGTTAGCTAAAGTAGAAAAGACCGGAGCATGTTTGTTTTTGTCTAAATCCCAGAAACTTTATTGTTGCTGTCAACCGAGGTCTGGCCTCAGACACACGGTCCAGAGAGTTTAAAACCCGTCTTAACTTCAGCTGCAGTTTTGATTTTATATCAGGAAGAAAGAAACCGTTTTTTAAGTTTGCAGGTGGCATTCATGTAGAGACGGTGTCTTATGATGTATCAGATGTGTTGAATTAAAATAAAAGGTTAGTTCAGATTTGGAGTTTCTGTGTATAAACAGTGAAAATCTTCCCTGCTGTAGATAAACAGATGAGCTAACAGTCCCAGTAGGACCGGTTATAAAGTGGATTTCTGTCTTAAATCTTATATATGCAACAGCTATTGAGCCTTGACATATATGTTAAATTCATATTAAAATTAATTTGAGCTGTAAAACCATCAAAAGGTTAAGTAGTGTAAACTGCTTTGATTTCGTTATTTTAGATTTGTCTTAATGACAGTAAGCCACTGTAGTTTTGTTAGAACTCATCTCTGTTTCTCCAAACTGAAGCCATTCAGAGCTGTGTAAAGATGATCTAAATGATCCTTTCCAGTCTATGGATTATTTGTGATAGTTCTGAGTTTAAATTACTTTTTAACTTCGTTTTTTATACATGGATCACGCTGTTGTCTCAGATGTGCGTTGGTATTTTTTAACCATATTCTGTTTTTTGTTTGTTTATCTGCATATTAGACAAATAAAGCTGTTAATGACTAATAAAAATAAAATCACATTTTTTCTTCCCATCAGCTGGCCGTGTCCCGTTTGTTGAGGCGTGACTCATTTGGGGAGTGGGCGGGGCTTCCTAATTGTGCGGTTTTGGCAAGCCGTTATAACATTTATTCAACAATCGGACCTCATTAATTCCTATTTTNCCAGCTCCAGCGTGTTTCCTTATAGTGACTGAGACCTGAAACGGCTCATTCTGGAAAGTAAAGCTGAAATTGCTTCATGTGAGAGGGATTTGGTGCAAAGAACTTCATAAACATGTTTTGTATCAACCGTAGAACTACTTTAACTTAAAAAAATCGGAATATGCCTTCCTTTAGCAGAATAAAAGTGAAACGAATGCTGAGATTTTAAACATGGCGCTCTCAGGATTTCCATTGGTTGATTGTCTCTTTAAGCCCGCCTCCAGCTCCTGATGAATCAATTTCTAAACAGCCAAATAATTTGAGCCAATAAATGTAACCAGTTTTATTTTCTTAGATCCCTGATGAGGATTTATAAAAATAAAACCTCTAAAAGTTGTTTGTTTCATTTATTAATGGGACTCCAGGTGTAATCCTGCAGGATTCATTTTTAAAATTTACTTGTTTGCAGGAAAATACCAAAATGACTCATTACTTCATCTAACAAACATCTTTAAACAGGCGATTCCTAAGAAATGATAAATTTAGATTCACATCTTGACCCTGGTTCCCCTCCCAGTTTAACCAGTGCCTCTACCCAACAGAGACCCACCAGTTTGGCTCAGCATTGTTGATAAGGAGATAAAAAATCTATCTCTGCTCTTGTCTGTCTGCAGCACATTACGAGGTTCATGATGGAGCATTCATGCATTACTTATAATTCCCACAGAAGAGAGAATATTGATCTCCACTCTGCAAACATCAGCATCAAAATAGATGCAACCACGTTTTAGCATTAACATTTTATTTCTAATTTCTGTTTCTGAAAAGTGATCGATTGTTCCACGCTCATTTCTCTCCACTTTTAATATTTAATCGTTCTGAGTCTGCCGTACGTGCAGGAAGCGATATCCTCCCAGTGGATTGTGGGTAATTCTGGCCATTGTTCCTACGTCAGTGATGATTAGACTTTTATTGGAAAGCCTTTTTTTAAACTGCCTGAGTGCAGCAATCATGCAAATATAATTCAGTAAACTGCATCAGGAAGTCGTTCATCTTTAGCTCGGACTAGAAATGATAGGAAACAAATATGTAAATCTGATCCATTAGTGTTCTGATTAAACGTTCTATTCATTGTGAGTGACAAGATTAGGAAGCTACAATATTTAATAAAACATAATAAATCACTTATTCTGACAGGATGATGTGGTGATGATCTGTCCGCCAGCAGTTTACTCACGATTCCGTCACGTAGACCCCCCCTCCCGGTGGTTCCATGACCTATTAGAACCATGGTGTCCAGTTCTGGTCCTGGATGTCCACTATCCTGCAAGTTCTAGAACTCTCTCTGTTCCAACACACCTGGTTTGAATTAATGGATAATTAACAGGCCTCTGTTGACACGCTGAACAGGTGTTTTCACCACTGAGGCAGGTGTGTTGAAGCAGGGAAAAGAAAAATGGCGGTCAAAGACCAGGTTTTAAAGAGCAGGTTCACTGAAAAAAATCATTATGTCTGATTCTAATGGGTCACTCTGAGTGTTTCCTGCAGGCTGAACATGAAAATAGTCTCCTCCACCTATCTCCTGCATTAGCTTCTGATAGAAAATAGACTCTAGGTGAAACTCTAGGATTAGAAAATCCTGACAGATCTACGTCACACTGTCACTGAACATTCATGGACTCACCCATCTGGACTCACGACGGGGAAGGCTGTTGTTGGTTTAGCGTCCAGGAAACAGCAGAGAACGTCTGGGCTAGTAGAAGCTAACCGTTAGCATTAGCAACTCCACCACACAGCAGAACTCCTCCAGGCTTGTGTTATTTGTGGAGATAAAACATCAACGTTGCAGAGCAGACAGAGTCAGTGGTAGAGTCGTGTTGCTGTTAGCCAATCAGAGGAGAGACGTCCACATATCAGGAAGTAAGACTCCACATCCTGCTGTCTGAAGCTACGTTCTCTTCCAGCTAACTTCTACGTCCCCAAACCGGTGCACCGGAGCTTTCTTTCCCCAGAGAACGACTTTCAATGAAAACTGCACATGTATTAAAAATATGAATAAAGTTGATCTTTATGTACAAAATCAGTGTGAATCCAAGTGGAAATTTGCAAGTTTTCTTACAATTCTTATTTTCCACCAGTTTCCAACAGTCCCAGTGAGATACTGACTTCAGGACACGACCAACAGAACCATCCATAACACCACAACATATACAAGCATCTTTCTGACCCCTCTGGGTTTCTTACGCTCCACATCGATCCATCCTTGGATCGATGCAAAATGTATAAACCCGGGGAAAGGTCTGTCCAGAGCAGCAATGCGGAACACTCACCGGTCTATCATAAGTATGTGGGCTCGGGTTTTTAATCCGAGTTCCTGTTTTGTTAAAAACCACAGAAATCTTGAGACTCTCAGCATTAAAAACTCATGAAATTCCATAAATAGAGCGGATGTGCAGAGCAGCATTTCAAAGGAGTGACGGTCTATTTTACCTTGAGTAACATGGTTAATGCAGCTGTACTGAAAGAGTTTTTGTGTGTTTCTCTTTTGCCTACGGAGCCGTGATGCAGGAGCTTAACAGGAGCAGCTAAAAGAGCAGATGAATGATTCCTGAAGGGTCCTTAGGGATGAACTCTGCCATTTTATTTGGCATCCAAGGTTTCGTTTTCCTCGCTAAATGATCTCTCAGGGTTAGCATCTGTTTGCAAAGGATCAGCAGGATCAACAAAACACCAAAGATCTAATCTCTGAGGGTTTGTCAGAGGTGAACCGTGACTCCCTCACAAAGGAGGAAGTATTTCATTACTGAGCTGAAACGGAGATTTTGCTGCACCTTTAACGCCAGACTCGATCTGTTGTAGTCAGATTAATAATTAACAGCTTTATATTTTAAATCAGTTCCCGTTCTGATTCTGGGTCAGTGTTGCCGCAGCTTTTGTCCCAGCTGCAACAATTAAGCTTTTCGTTTTGATGCGGCTGGGATTCTTTGTGATGATTAAAAACAGCGCTGACTGCTGCAGAAAGGTCAATTATGTTAATTTGAGTTTAATTTTTCATGATCAGATCTAAAAACCTGATTTCTCTGCAGCTTCACTGGCAAATGAGACAAAAAAGATGCCAGAAAGCAGGGAAATAAGGAAAAATGATCTGGAGAATTAAGCTAAATGTTGGTGATGTGGTTCAGGAGCTTTATGCATTAATCTCCTCCTGCAGCAGGAGACAAAAGGCAGACAAAAGGTGAGTTTTCACAGCATTTCTGCTTGTTTTCTTATACATCTATTAGCTTCTCTAACATTATGAAGAAGAATAAAATAATTGTGTGAAAACTAAAGAAAAAAACCCCCAAAACACACTGATTGTAAATAAAGCTCTCATACACATTTACCATCATTAGGTGTCTACTTATTAACAAAAAACCTCGATTGTTTTAGATTTTAGCTCTTTTTTAAAGTGCTGAACATTTTTTTTTATTAATTATCTATATCCAGTAATCGGAAGGTTGCAGGTTCGATCCCGGCTCCGGCCAGAGAATGCTGCTGTGTGCCCTTGGGCAAGACACTTAACCCGCCTTGCCTGCTGGTGGTGGTCGGAGGGACTGGTGGCGCCAGTGCTCGGCAGCCTCGCCTCTGTCAGTGCGCCCCAGGGCAGCTGTAGCTACGTTGTAGCTCATCCCCACCAGCGTATGAATGTGTGTGTGAATGGGTGGATGACTGATTGTGTTGTGAAGCGCCTTGGGGGGTTGTAGAACCCTAAGAAGGCGCTATACAAATACAGACCATTTACCATTTACCATATATCAATATCTGTATCTATATCTATAATAGACTATCTATTTAATTAAATTAAATAATTCCCCAGAGTCAGATAAGTGGGAAATGCATTTTGTAACCCAGTCATTCTCCTAATCTGGCCATAGTCTGTTAGCTTTAGCTTAGCATTAACAATGAAAGTGAATGGTAACAGCTAGCATTTTGTGTGAAAAGGTTAAAAAATATATTTAAAATTGATTCAAATTTTTCTTGGTGACCTCAATAATCACATGATCTGCAAAATGAAAAAATAAGTAACATGAAGGAATTAGAGGAGCCGTTTTAGATTTGGGACTACGTTACGATAAAGCACCGCTGCAAGGTCTGATGAACACCTACAACTCATTAATGATTGGGAACGATAAAACTTTTGTTGCTACTAAAAATAATCAACCTTTGATGACACAAAAACAACCATAACTCAGACATTTTTATGCATATTGAGCTAAATTTGTTTGCACTAGTGGCTGAGGGTCATTCTGCCAACTGGTCTTGGTTTCTTCACTCCCAGCGGGGACATTATTTTTCAGGTCAGAGGTGTGGATTTTCTCCATGTTCTCCAGTTTCCTCACAGAGTTATGCACTCTTTCAAAGATTCACAATCCTTTCATCCAGCATAGAATCTGATTATTGTTTTGTTTCAATATGGACATTATTCCAGTCCAGTTTGGTTGATTAAGTCAGGACTGTGTGATTTTATTGTCTTTGCTGCTAAATGAGTACAGGACTACGTCAATCATCCATTCATAAATCTACACCAGGGGTGTCAAAACATATCAAAACAAGGGCCAAAGTCATCAAGTTAAAAGTCTTTGAGGACCACAACATTCATTTTTTTTAGTAAACAAAAATGCCAAATGAATCAATCCATCCATTTTCTTTCACTAATCTGGGGTCGGGTCCCGGGTGTAGTAGCCTATGCAGAGAGGCCCAGACCTCCCTCTCCCCAGCCACTTGGGCCAGCTCCTCCAGCCCCAAGGCGTTCCCTGGCCAGCTGAGAGACATAGTCCCTCCAGCGTGTCCTGGGTCTTCCTTTAGGTCTCCTCATGGTTGGACGTGCCTGGAAAACCTCACCAGGGAGGCGTCCAGGAGGCATCCTAACCAGATGCCCGAGCCACCTCAACTGCTCTCGATGTGGAGGAGCAGCAGGTCTACTCTGAGCCCCTCCTGGATGACCGAGCTTCTCACCCTATCTCTAAGGGAGAGTCCAGACACCCTGCAGAGAAAACTCATTTCAGCCGCTTGTATCCGTGATCTCGTTCTTTCAGTCACTACCCAAAGCTCGTGACCATAGGTGAGGGTAGGAACGTAGATCAACCGGTAAATCGAGAGCTTCACCTTCTGGCTCAGCTCTCTCTTCACCACGACAGACCGGTACAACGCCCGCATCACTGCAGACGCATCGATCCCGCTCCATCCTTCCCTCACTCGTGAACAAAACCCTGAGATACTTAAACTCCTCCACTTGAGGCAGGACCTAGTCCCTGACCTGGAGAAGGCATTCCCTTTTCTGAATCAAGACCATGGTCTCAGATTTAGAGAACCTTTATTTATTTGTGCTACTCTAAATTAGGCCTCATATAAGTTAAAATCTGAACATAAAAACGATCTGCATCAACAGCCTACTGGTGAAATAAAATTACACTTTTATACAATTGGGGACCTCAAAAGATCACTCCAAGGGACACAAATGGCTCCCCGGCCACACTTTGGACATACCCGATAAGCTGTAATGCATCTGATGCAAAAATCTGAGGTCATGTTTTATGAATTCATGCAGTAGACAGTATTTTCTGTTCACCTACAGATTAAAATCTCACCCAGAAAAACAGAAACTATCGAAGGAGATAAACCCAGCAGTTAGTGATGATATTAACAGCTTCAAACAGCTTCGCTTCATCTTTAAAGTTCCCTGCTCTGAAGAGGAAACCACATCTTCTAGCATTTTCTCTGCAGGATCGTTTCTTCCTGCAGAGAAAATGTGAAATTTAGCACTTAAATAAACACCTGCTGTGATCTCATCGCTCTCAGCTTAGCGTTTCACATCCAGTTATTTTAATAAAGTTTCTAAGGAGACACCGATTCCAGCAACCCTGGACGCAGAAGTTAGTTACAGAAACAGACGATGCACTTTTTCAGCACTTTCCTCATTATTTTCCCCTCCGACCGACATGAAACACTCGGTCCGTAAATAAACCCAGTTTTTTTAATAACCACAAACCCAGAGAAAGACACACTTCACCTGTCACATTCACACCTAGTTTAGTTTCAGTCTATAAATACGTTCACATAAGACTCCTACAAGGTGTCATGAGACTTCCTCACTGTGCTGGTAAATTTAGTTCGGAGGAGTATTGACGTCACACACACACACACACACACACACACACACACACACACACACACACACACACACACACACACACACACACACACACACACACACTTCTCTTTTTTTCCCAACCTGCTCCGTCACTCTGTGAATTGGGACCGTCTCGGTGCAAGGCATTATGGGATAGACTTTAGGAGTTAATGATTCTTTGATTTACAGTACCGCCTTGAGAAGGAGAGACATGCAGATCTACACAGATTCATTCAATTTCCTCTTTGTCACGTCCAGGTCCAAACGGGGATTTGGGATGATCTGATTGGCCGAGTGTTCAACAGCAACAATCAGGAGTTAATAGATGGTTGTGGCTGCTCAACAACCTTTTATCTCCTTTTAATATCTTCTCCCAGAAGGTCTTCACCCCCGAGCCACGCTGCCTACAAACACAGCAGCAGGGTTTTCTTTTTCCTGTTAGACAGCTCCTCATTTACCTTCCTCAGGTGTGACACGTCTGTAGTTTCAGAGAGATTTCATCACTTTGTCGAGTCACGTCTCTACAAATTAGATCTGCTTGACATAAAAATGAAATTAATCCCTAATAGAATACCAAGTCTTCAATAAAAGCAGAATAGGTTTTAGCGCTTCGTCCGGCTAACGTGGAGTCTTTGATCAGCGGAGGGAATTAGGACTGCATAATGATGGAGTTTATGAATTCAGGACGTGTTTTCTTTGCTTTGACAGCTTTTAGGAGAGATCTGGGCCAGCATCAGAGCTGCTTCAGACACCATCAACTCACAGAAATGGTTTTCAAGAACAGCAGGATCTTTACGGTAAATATATTTTATACAGGGGCAGCTGGACGTGTGGTTCTGAACTGCAGCTTTGGGGAAACATGTGAAAATGTGCACCTACATGAATACGAAATGTTTATTTTGATGATTCAGAAAACTAAAACTCTTCTGGGGGGAGATGGAGGGAATAATCCTGCAGCCTTCAGGCAGGAGCTGTGAAAAACAAACTTAAAACAAAAGTAAAGGAAGTCAAGGATTAGCAATCTCAACCTGGAGATGTGAAACAAAGCCAGAACAGATCAAAAGCATCCGGGGAGATTTAATTCTGGGATGACGACTGACGTGGGTCAGCTGGGGTAATCGGGCGTGAGAGGGAACAGAAAACAGAACAAAAACAGAACAATCAGCAAAAATCAATTTGAAAAAATTGAATAAACTTGCTGTTTAACACGTGATTAAAATGGCTGCCATGTGTAACTTGCATTGATTTGAAGCGTCGTTTGTGCACATTCCCTGAAATTAACGCGACGCGTGTAATATACGAGTAACCAGTAGGCGGAGTTGACAAAACAAGCGAGACACACTTATCATGGTGACTCCATCTGGGTCACACCATCTATGATACCGCTGCTGTTTTTCCTGCCGTGATCTCAAAATTAACCAGTTAGTGATCTCTTCTATTGACGCATGTTTGTTTTGGTTGTACCCATAGACATGAATATGTAGACGCCCCATTGGGCGCTGGAGAGCGTAACAGCGTCGCCGCCATATCGGATGGGTCTCCTCATTCTCCATAGTCAATGCAGAGTGAGCAACTATGCCTGTTTTTTGTGCAGCCTACTGTTGCAACAACAGGCTACTATTGAAAACAGATCACATGGGATTACTATTGACTTTTCTAAAATGTGTTTTTTAGCTGGGTTAGCACCTTCCTCAGTAGAAATTAATGCACTGGGGGCGAATGGAGACCCAACTAAGATGGCGGCCGACCACTACGGCAGCTCCAATAGGCAGCGCCATTCCACGAGGCGTCTACGTATATATGTGTGTGGTTGTACCCACAAACCCGGCTCTCTATCCAGTCTCAGTACTCTTGTTTGCCCCCTAGTGGACCACTCCAGTACTACACGCAGTGCAGCAGCAAGTATGTGAACATAGACACAGCCTGCTGCCTGCACCAACGCGAGGGTAAATAGCAAGTGTATTCCAGCCCTCAGGGTTACTATGGTGACCCTAATGAGACACTGGGAGCAGTTTTTTGATCTTGGTTTAATCTGCACAGTAAATTTTATATAAACTAATATGATTTATATTGCAGAAGCTGCAGTGGCATCCTTCAAAATGTCATCCATACTTTTCTAGTTCTAGTTCTATAACCACTCTGCAGCTCAAGCTTTAGTATTACACCGCTCCCCACGGGGATGGGTCAAATGTGGAGATGTAATTCACCAGCGTGTGATGATGAGTAATAACTTTAACTTTATTTAGTTTCATTAAAGCATGAAGAAGGACACGTCTCTGTCAGCTGTGATGCTTTATGAGTCTAGACCACTGACGCTAATGTTTGTCCGTCGCTAAAGGCTAAAAAATTCAACCCGACTTTTTCAAAGTTTCTGTAAACAGAACAGACACGAGACCAGCTGCTGTTTATCAAATGTCCATCAGCTGTGACTTTAGGTTGCCATGGTGACGTTAAGATTCATGACTCAGACCACTGAAACCTCATCTAAACCACGAGTCCTAATGATGTAACTTTACAGCTTTGAGTGTCGCAGGACATTCCCACACAAACATCTGTGGCAACAGAGTGGTCTTCGGTTTTATTTGCTACTAGAAGCTTCATTGCATGAAAGACACCACATTTCCTTAAATGTTTGTGCAAAAGTGACTCTTATGAGGTAGAAGAATCAACTTTTATCCTCAATGATTTCACATTCTTCCACAAATGTGGTTGTTGCAGTAAAACATCAGCATTCAGGATGGAAGATCCAGACTTTTCTCGCAACACTCTCCATTTCCTCCTGGAGGATTCCATGGTGTTCCCGGCCCAGAGAGGATTTAAAGCCATACTATGCAATTTTTTCATATTTTTAAATCATGTTCTTGAGCCAGTTTGTGCTAAAATGACCCTTTACAGGGTTAATGATGTCACTCACACCCCCACCGCCCTCTGTGGCCAGAATACCACACTTGCAACTTCAGAGTGGCGGTCCGGTCCCTGTTGGACTTAGTAAAGTGGAGCTGACATGCCTGGTGCTGCAGTCTGCTTCCAGCATGTTTCCTGCATGTTTTAGATCATGAACACAGCTGATGTGTTTGATTTAGTGATGAACCGCTCCTGTAGACACTAATGAAGGCTGAGGAGACGTTTCAGCAGATAGATTAAGGTGTTAAAAAGACCAACGCACAGCGTGGAGATAAGTTTACCTTTTGCTTTCACTAACGGACACTAGGGGGTGCTAAAAGCAAGTCGAAATGCCAAGTGTTCCTTTAAAACCCCTCCAAAAAGTTCTGGTTCTCCCTCCCAGTAAACTATGGCTGGACCACCTCAGCTGACCGTTCGATGAGGAGGAGCAGGGTATCTACTCTGAGCTCCGCCCCAGATAACACCTTATTTTGCTCTTTTAGTTCTGATCAACATCTCGAGGAGTGAACTCAGGTGGGCCAGTGAATCCAGGACTTCAACTTCCAGCTCAGCTCTTTTTTCCTCCCGACAGACCAGAACTCCACCCACATCACCGCTACAAATCACTGATCCATCACTACACATCGATGCATCACACTGTGACTCGCAATCAAGACAAAAAGATGTTTAATCTCCACTGCGTGACGTGAACCCCCCCCAACAGGATCTCAACATTGATATTTAAATTTTCCAACTTTTCTCCAATTTCTGTGTATCTCATGAGTCACCTTTGGTTCTCAAACCTTTTTTTCCCGCCCTCGGAAGCAATTTCCCACGAGCTTAAGGCAGAAGCTGCTAATTATCCGCGTTGTTTATCGCTCCCAGTCACTGAGTTTTAACATGTCATCGGAGGCTCACGTTTGAAATGATGCGAAACCTCCATAATCACCACTTTCGACAGTAATCTTTGTGTTTTCTCTCATTGTTGCAGACATTAACTGTGATGCATAAGTTTGGTACCCGCTTTTATCCTGAGTAGGTGAGAGTTTCAGCCTCAAGAGTGACTCATTGTTGTAAGTTTAAATGGATCCGGACCGTGTGAGTCTTCGGAGCCCAGATCTGCAGAGCAGCCACACAAATTAACTATTAATAAACATACTTCCACACACTAATCACACATGCAAACACACACGAGTGCATAAACGCCTGACAGTTGGTGTGCGTCATGTGGCGCTGATGCTCATTCAGAGCCTCCATGAAAAGTCTGAGGCTGACTGCTGAGTGACGTAAGATTGATATGTAACTCCTCTCCTTTCTGCTCAGACAAACGAGTGGGCGTGTTCGGCTTTCAGGAAGATGGATGGGACGCAGAAGCAGAGGGAAGCTGTGGGAATAATACGGTGCTGATTGTGTGTTTAGTTTTTGGACGTGACCCGAACAGGATGAACAAAACAAAAAAGACAAAAGAAAGAAAAGAAAATGTATTTTTAGCATCCCAGGTGATGCAGGTTTGATAAATAGTTTTAAAAAAAGAAGCAGGAAAACATTTATGCATCTATTGTACCTCCTCGCCCCCACGGTTTAACCGAGTCTCTCTCGTCTCCCTAACAAGACCCCCCGCGTCCGCCCGTGTTTCACATCAGCCACCGTCTCCGTCTCTGCAGCCCAGACCCTTCTTTGGTTTACGGTGCCTGCATTACGCGCCCATCTGCGTCACGCATGAGGCATGCATGAGGGTTAAAAATAACAGATGAAAGGGGAACAGACGGATGCTAGGAGAGAGGTGAGAGGGGGACTGATGACTCGGGTAGGAGAGGAGGGAGGAGAAGCCTCAGAGGCAGCAGCCTACAGAAGAAAACTAAACTAAATCAATAATCCATAAATAGTTTTGCTCTGACAGTTTCCTAAAGTCCATTACCCGTGAATGGGATATGACTGAGGCATCACAGGGACTGAAAGCTTTCTGTTGAAACAGAATCTGATGAAAGCATCTGGTCATGAGTGACGGAGGATAATGGACGCTGTCTACAATGATCAGCACAAAATAAACCATGGAGCGTGCTCCTGTCTAAAGAGAGGCCTCAGTGAGTTGTTTCTGAGATGTTTGAGTTAATCCTAAATATGAAATGTTTAGGGTTGTTTTTAACGTTGCTGATTGTTCTCGTAGGTTTTCTGTTTTAGACGTTTTATATTTAACTCAAAGGTAGCAGGCAGCAACCCTGAAGCATCAATAGAGCGTCTGTGTGAGATTCCCCCTCAGGCGGCGCTTCTTTAAAGTTTCGCTTAGTGTGTGTGTGTGTGTGTGTGTGTGTGTGTGTGTGTGTGTGTGTGTGTGTGTGTAGTTTACTTTCTAGTTTCCTCACCTGCTTATTCTGTCTCAGCTTGGACAGGAATAGCTGTGTTTCT